>CM060984.1:95612487-96039987 GCA_030765065.1 Deroplatys truncata | reverse complement strand
TGCAGTAAAATTTCAAACTTTGCAGAAGTATGTCAAGTAGCAATTAGAAATCGCAGTTTAGAAATATCAATGACATCAAATTATAAAAAAAAGATTGATTTTTACTTCAGAAGAATAACAGCTGGCTGATTATAAAATAGAATGCTCTAAAATGAGTTATGTAAAGTCAACAAAGGATGTTAAGAATGTTAAACTGGCAAAAATAAATTCAAAGCAGACACCCCCACCTTGGGAAACAACAGAAAAGCTGACCTTGATTACTTACAAGGATTTCTAAAAAGGAATCCTGAGTTGAGTGTTTAGCAACGGGAAGGTTGCACAACATTCTTCAAAAAGCACAATGTTACAAACATTTTTGACATGTCATTTCCAGAAGTTTTCAAATAGAAGTTGTGTATTCATCAACCTTGACAAGGTTGAATACACCACCATTCAGAAACCTAAAAAGATTCATGCTGCAAAGGGAGTCAAGCAAGTAAGTCAGTCCGCATTCAACTGCTGAACATGGTATCTTGGTAACCACTTGCTGCATGGCAAGTGCAATTGAGAACTCATTCAATCTGCGATGGTATTTCCTAAAAAAAATTTCACGCAGCACATGATCAGCGCTGCCCAGACAGGAACATAGGGTCTTCCATCTGTAATGAAACATTTTATAATGTACTCATGTTTCACAATTGACAATCCAAATGTGCTGATTCTAGACAACCATGAAAATCATTCAAATATTAGAGCCCTTGATCTTGCCAAGAAAAACAGTCATTGTTGTAACATTAACACCATATTTCAGCAACAAGTTACAGCCCCTTGATGTATCTGTGTTTTCCTCATTTAAGGCACATTATAATGCACCAGTAGATTCTTGGTTTCTCCACAATCCCGCCGTGCCATTTACCATATCAGGTGGTTTCTTCTGTTGGCGGAGCTCACGAACGGGCTACAACAGCCTCAAATATTAAATGAGCATTCCAAAAAACAGGGATCTATCCATTTGATAGACATATATTTACAGATATTTCTTGATTAGTTTTGTGACTGAGTGAGAATTGCAATAATTTGTCTGAAATTGTTCCATCAGTTTCTACAGAGAATTGATCAAGTTTAGAAATTCAGTCAACTTCCTCCAACATGCCTCCAGCTACATTTGCACCAGACATCCCCAAACATACTTCTGAATGCAATAAGAACTCCACTAAATCTATCTGAAATTAGTGAAAAGTCAGTCAGAACCTATCAGTAAAGGGAAATTATCAGCCCACAAGAATTTAAATGATCTCCTAAAGCAGGACAAAGAAAAAGGCAAGCTAATAGTCAAAAAAAGAGCAACTAGTTGTGCATCAACAGATATGCCAGGCGAAAAAAAATTGAAATGAAGAGCAAAGAAATGTTATTTAGTAAACAGAATGTTTCTCTGTATCAAGGAAACCATTTGCCCAAAAAAGTAAAGTTTCCCCTACAGACTTAAGTCTCACTAGAGGATGATCCAAATCTTTCTCTCCTTTGTGGCATGATGTTTACAGAATGTCAGAAGTTGAACCTAACAGTTTTGAAGAACTGGTTTGTGACCCCAAAAATAAGGACTTTATTTTGGTAAAAACTCCTAAGCCAAATGTCTCCCACATTTGAAAAAGTTCCAACAGCAAAAGATAAAGTGGAGATTTAGAAATTAACTTCTTAAGATCTGTAAAGAATGGGGAGGGGGGGGGGGGGAATTGCATCTCCCACCACACAAGATTTCTATCAAAGATATAAAAATGATACTGCCTGAGGCATCACTTTCAGGAGCCACAAATTTTACAAATTTGTAAACAGTTGGTATATACATATGTGGAAACTAGTGAAGCGACAAGTAATAATATTACATTGAGTCAGGTTTAAATACACAAACTTCACTACAACTATACATTTACTTGTGTATGTATAGAAACATTTTTCAGAGCAGTAACCCATCATCAGTTAGACTTATAGAAAGAAAATAATTAAATTCTTTAGACAAAAGGAATCCACGCAAGCTAGCACTTTAGATAGGACTAAGGAAGACAACGCTTTAAAAAACTACAACTACCCGTGGGATGACAAGAAATTCCGAAAGAATTTCAATGGATTCAACATCACACTTGCACCATACAATAGATTCTCAATTAAAAGCATGCTGAAATCAAACCAAGAAAAAATTGCTCCTGAAAAAAGATCAGACATGTATCACTTGGATCATGTAACATTGCAGTAAAATTTGCATATAAAAAAAATTTAAAAAAAATCTAAATACCAGCCTAAAAGAACGGCTCAGAGATATCAAATACAAACAAGTGGTCAAATCTGCAACAGCATCACATTTTTGGAATAGTGGCCACAGTATTCAAAGTAGTATCACTATACTCAAAGCTCTAAACCAACTCAGTTTGGGAGATGATTTTCATTATGAAAAATATGTTACATTCACTTGACTTTCTCTACCCTCTTTTGTTTATTAGTGGGTACACAAATTATTCTTACAAAAGTTTATTTTTCTATTTCATTTTAATCGAGAACCTTTCCAGAAATACCTGCATTATACATTTCGTTATAAATACAAAGAGAATAGTGATAGTTAAATATTTAAGAACTGGATGCTATTGCTGGCCTTAAAATTTTATACTCTTTCCATGACATCATAAGCAACAATTAAAATTGACAGGACTTTAAAAGAATGGCTAAATATTGAACATTTTGAACCATTGATAACAAATGGCTCATGCCACATAAAAGGTTATTTGAAAACATTGTGTGCTTTAAAGAGATCTACGTACTTTGTATAGTACATTTTTGTCTATCCTTTAATGTTTACCAGTTATAGAAGATTATAAAAAATTCCTTCCGAATGAAGAGGACTTCACAAGCTATTCCCAGAAAATTCAAGATAAACATTTTATTTGTCATGTAAATATTATTAAACAAAATTGTTAGAGCCATTTTTTTAGAAAATTAAAAAATTTGAAAAATCTTCCATGTAAAGCGAAGTTTGGGGGTGTTGCATCTTTAGAAGATACTGAACTTAAATACCAAGTTTGGTGTTTATCCAACTTTTCATTTTTGAGTTGTGCTGTTCACAGACACACATGCATGGTCTAAAAATGCTTTTTATGGATTCAGGGGTCTCAAAAACATGTGTTTCTAGTGAAATCTCAATACAGAGTTTTTGGGTGGAATGCAATACCTTCTCTACTACTACACACGTGGTAGAGAAAGTAAAAATAGCCACCAGGTAATGAAGTTTAAAATCCCTAAGGAGAGAGACCTAGTTGCTTTGTTCAACTGCTACCAGAGAGTAGCCCAACAGCAGGAGAGATGATGATGATGATGATATGCGGTTTAAGGGCGCTAAACTGCTGAGGTCATCAGCGCCCTTACAATGTATAAAATATAAGGTCAAAATATAAAAGACAGGTAAAAGAACCGCATAATTAAAAAACGGGACACAAACCCGCGATGTCAAAAAGCTAAAAATAACAATGATATAACAATAACAATAATAACGATAACAACAATAATAACAATAACAAAAAATAACAATAACAACAATAATAACAATAACAACAATAATAACAATACAAATATCTGAAAAACCAACACACTAAAAGCATAGGCAATAAAAGATTAAAACGTGTCAAGAACTGTAGAATGTCAGGGACACGAGCGCCAATGTCCATTGGGGTGGAGATGCCCCATTAAAAAACAAGATAAAATTACATAGTCAAAAGACGCTCAGCGCATCAAATGCGTCTGGTAAATCCAATGTCATTGATAAAACGTAAAAGACACTCTACAGCACGCGCGTCGTCTGCCAGAACGTTGGCTAGGCCAACAGGCAGACCAACACGGACGCGCAAAGGAGCTAAAACTTGACACTCTACTAAAATGTGACGCTCCGTTAAGGGCGCACCACACTGCCCACAGAGTGGTGCGGGTTCACCACTCAGCAAATACTTATGACTAAAAATGCAATGTCCGATACGAAGGCGTGTTAAAATTACCTCTTCCCGACGAGAAGCACGGGAAGAGGTAGCCCAGACTAACGGGAGAGGCTTAACCTCCCGCAACTTGTTCCCCCGGAGGGCCGTCCACTAATCGCTCCAAAGCGAGAGGATGCGGCGACGTAAAACAATAAACAAATCTGACGAGGGAACAACAGAGGTAAAACGTCTGGGTGATAAAATCGCCGACTTGGCAGCGACATCGGCAGACTCATTACCTGAGATGCCCACATGACCTGGAATCCACAAGAAGGAGACACTGATGCCAGAGACATCAAGCGAGTGGAGCAGGTCATGAATGCGCTGTACGAGCGGGTGGTAACTGTACAGCGAGCTAATACTTTGAAGAGCACTCAGGGAGTCGGAACAAATAAAACAGTGCCGTAAGTCGTGCCGCTGAATATATAAAAGAGACTGATAAATGCTAAAAAGTTCGGCGGTAAAAATCGAACATTGCTCTGGTAAACGAAAGGTAAAACTATTTCCACCACAAAAAAGGCACATCCTACTCCAGCATCAGTCTTAGATCCATCAGTAAAGATAAAAGGCAAGTCCCCGAATTGCGACTGAAGTTCTAAAAACGCTGATCTAAAGACTGAAGAAGGGGTCTCATTCTTCGGCATTGACGATAACCCAAGGTGACAGAGGGCCTCAGCGCGCGACCATGGAGGAAAACGCGTTTCCCCCCTTGGAAGGGCCGGCGCTGGCGTAACGTCCAAATGCCGAAGTAGCAGTCGAAATCGAACCCCTGGAGGGAGCAATGCAGAGGAGCTAACTAAATATTGCCGGTCAAGTGAATCCTCGAAAAATGCCGCGAAAGACGGGTGGTCAGGCAAGCTGGAGAGTCAACAGGCATCTGCACAAGAGCATCTCACGCCTGGAGGACAGCGGAGGCTCTGCAGCTTCAGCGTAAAGACTGGGCACGGGGCTAGTTGGAAAGGCCCCTGTAGCGACTCTAATACCACGATGATGAATGGGATTCAAGCGACGTACCACAGATGGACGTGCCGATGAAAAGACAATACACCCGTAATCAAGTTTGGATCGGACCAAAGAGCGATATAGACGCAGAAGGATGGTCCGATCAGCTCCCCAGGATGTGCCACTTAAAACACGTAAAAGATTCAGAGAACGGTCACACTTTGCTTTTAAAAAGGAAATGTGCGAGGTCCAACACAACTTTCTATCAAAGATCAACCCCAAAAATTTCGCCTCGTCTGCAAACGGAAGCATCCCTGGCCCTAGATGGAGAGAGGGTGGAGGGAAATACTTCCGGCGCCAGAAGTTGATGCAGACGGATTTCTCGGCGGAGAAATTAAAGCCGTTGGCGTTACTCCAGGCGTAGAGACGGTCGATACAGCTCTGGAGACGGCGTTCGAGTAGACAGGTCCGCCGTGAACTGCAATAAATAGCGAAATCGTCAACAAAAAGGGACGATGAAATGCCAGGTGGAATACAATCAACAATGGGGTTGATAGCAATTGCAAAAAGTGTGACACTGAGTACAGAGCCCTGCGGTACTCCGTTCTCTTGAATAAAACGACGAGATAAAACCGAGCCCACACGTACACGAAAGACGCGGTCCGTCATGAACTCCCGAAGAAATATGGGAAGACGACCGCGGATATTCCATGCGTGAAGTGTACGTAAAATGCCGCCCCTCCAACAAGTGTCATAAGCTTTCTCCAGGTCAAAAAATACAGCCACGGTTTGACACTTTCTCAGAAATCCATTCATAATATGCGTCGACAAGGACACCAGATGGTCGACGGTAGAGCGATAGCAACGAAACCCGCACTGAGCGTTCGCTAGAAGTTTCTGAGACTCAAGCCACCATGTCAACCGCCCGTTGATCATGCGCTCCATCACCTTGCAAATGCAACTGGTGAGGGAGATAGGGCGGTAGCTGGAAGGTAGTTGGCGATCCTTCCCAGGCTTAAGTATAGGGACAATGGTGGCTTCGCGCCAAACGGAAGGAAAAATGCCGCCTTGCCAAATACGGTTATAGACCTGTAAGAGAAAGAGTGTACTGTCGGCTGAAAGGTTCTTTAACATCAGGACATGAATGCCGTCCGGCCCAGGAGCGGAGTGCCGAGAGCAATGAAGAGCGTGCTCCAGCTCCCTCATTGTGAAAGGTTCATTATAACACTCAATATTAGCAGATCGAAAATTAAAGGTGTCGGAATCCAGCCGGTCTTTGATAGAGCGAAAGCCGGCGGAATAATGGTCTGAATTGGATACCGCCTCAAAGGCAGCACCCAGAGTGTTAGCGATGGCAGCCAGATCCACTATGGTGGCATTAGAAACCTGAAGGCCAGAAACAGTACAATGCGACACTTTACCTGAGAAGCGACGAAGTTTATCCCAAACAACAGATGAAGGCGTAAAGCGATGAAAAGACTCGACAAAACGAGCCCACGACGCCTTCTTGCTATCCTGAATAGTGCCACGAGCCCTGGCGCGCGATTGTTTAAAAGTCACCAAATTATCAAGTGTAGGGTGGCGCCGAAACACCCTAAGTGCAGTCCTACGAGCACGAACGGCGGCCCGACAATCCTCGTTCCACCACGAAACAGGCATTCGCCGAGGTTGAGAGGATGAACGGGGAATTGCGCGTTCGGCAGCAGAGAAAATAGTAGACGTAAGGTACTGCACTAGTTGGTTAATGTCGGTGAAGGGCTGGTCGTCAAAATGCACGAGGCTGGAATACAAACTTCAGTCGGCTTTTGGGAATATCCAGGTAGGTACTCTGGAATGTTGTACGTGGTGTGACAGAAGAGAAACGATGCAAGGGTAATGGTCGCTGGAGTAGGTGTCAGCGAAGACGTTCCACTGCAGACGACTAGCAAGCTGGAGTGAGCAAACGGCAAGGTCCAGGTGTGAGAATGTACCAGAAGAATCAGAAATAAAAGTAGGCTCACCTGTATTGAGGATGGAAAGATTGAACTGGTAAAAAATGTCGGAAAGAAGAGTTCCCCTCTCACAAGCCCTTGGCGAACCCCATAGTGGGTGATGGGCATTAAAATCTCCCAACAGAAGAACTGGTGTTGGGAGAGCGGACAGAAGAGCTCGAATGTCCGCGGGAGCGAGGGGAGACGATGGAGGTGAATACACAGAGCAAACAGAAAACAAAAAGCCGGGTAAGTGAAGGCGAACGGCAACAGCTTGCAAGTCAGATGTAAGTGTGACAGGTTTAAAATGAACGTCGTTACGCACTAACAACATGACACCTCCATGAGCAGGAGTACCCTCCTCCGGTTCAAGGTCGTAGCGAACCGGAGTATATCCTCGGAGATCAAAAGGATCGTGAGGGCGAAGCTTAGTCTCCTGCAAACATACGACCATAGGCGAATGGGAACGCAATAAAAGTTGCAGTTCCGCCCTATGCGATCGTACACCACGTACATTCCAGGTCAGGATAGCCATTAAGAAAAAGGGGATAAACTGTCTATTTAGAAGGGCGGCTTAAAATTACCTTTTGTTTAACCTTTGGGCTCGGGCTTTTTGTATGGAGTTGGTCAGACTCCATAGCTTCCTCGGAGGGAGGGCCCACGCGCTCAGTGCCAGAAACCGATTCAAGCGCCGTGAATCGGTTCTGGGTGGCGATGGGTGAGGGGTGCCGCTGAGCGCGGCTTGTCCCAGGACCTTCCTGGGACAGCGACCTCCGAGGAGGAGAAGGTGAACTTTTGTTACCGCGCGCACGCGGAGGGTCTTTCAGAAAATCTTCCCTACGAAGTTTCTGCTTGAGCTTCTTTTCAGCGGCTTGCGACTTCATTGATTTTGGACCAGGTTTATAGGGCTTGGTAACAGTAGCTTTAATGGACGGCCGGATGGTAGTGGCGGTTAATCCTGTCATGGTCCAAGTCTGAGTTTCGGCATCTACTCGTGGTACTGGCGAGGCAACAACAGAACTAAATGTGCCAGATCGCAGGAGTGAAGGTTGGCGCGCATGGTAACGCCTCCGGGCTTCAGCGAAGGAGAGTTTTTCCTTTACCCGGATCTCCTGGATCGCCTTCTCGTCCAAGTACCGCGGACAGTCGGCAAACGAAGCAGAATGAGACCCTTTACAATTAACGCAGACGGGGGCTGTTGAACAGGTACCTTCGTGTGAGGGCTGGCTACATGTTGCACAGATGTTAACGGCACTCTTACATGAGACTTGCGTATGCCCAAAACGTTGGCATTTAAAACAACGCAGAGGTCTAGGAATATAAGGCCTCACAGAAATCCGTTCGTACCCTGCGGAAATGCTCGTGGGCAGATCGACGCCATCAAATGTAATAAACAGGGTACGAGTGGGTACCAATACGCCGTCGCGTTTGGCCTGCACTCGATGCACTGCAGTCACCTTTTGATCGGATAGATATTCTACGAGATCCTCGTCCGATATACCATCGAGGCTATGGGTGGTAACGACGCCCCGACAGGAGTTCAATGTGCGGTGCTTCTCAACACGGATGGGTTAACCGTGGAGAAGCGTAGCGCGCAACAAGGTCTTACTTTGCTGATCGGACATAGTTTGTGCCAATAAGGAACCATTCCGTAGACGAGTGCATGATTGAACCGCACCAGCAATAGCATCTATGCCCTTCTGAATTATAAAAGGGTTCACCTTCTCAAAGTTTTGTCCTTCTTCTGTTCTCGAAATGACCAAGTAACAACCAGATGACGGCGGTGCTACTTCTGTTACAATAACTTTTCGGCGCTTGTTTGTATTAATGGAGGAAGGGTGCTCCATAGCGAGATAAATCCTCCACCATTGCAACCGTCTCCGACCTCGGGCTCTGACTTCTCGGGCGTTACCCCGGCTTGGGTGAGTGGCCTATCTATACCACTCACCCCAGGGTCACACCTCCCAGAACATAGACAGAGGGACCCAATCGCCGTCAGAAGTCAGCAGCTCATGCAATGGCCCCCCCGCGGGACTGCAGTTGAACAGCGGATACGAACACAAACCCTACATGACGACCCCGGGTGGTGGGGATGACGCCATTACCCACTCACCCAGCTGCGCACGCGGTGCGCGGGTATCCGTCAGGCTGTGTCCACGGAGGATTTAAATAAAAAGATAAAAGAAACTAAAACTGTGTGGGCGTTTCGCACGCAAGGTAGGCCGGCGGGGAAGAAAAAGAGATATGCGAATGTCGTGGTGCGAAATGGCCGGAAAGTGATAAGGGAAGAAAGAAACAATGGTGAGGTGTGATATGGATGGAATGCAAAGAACGCACGAGAGCCTACCTTGTGTCCACCGGTCACTTGAAGAACCCACCTCGACCGGATGGGGGTGAGGGGATGAATGTGGCGATGATTGACAGCAGGAGAGGATGATGCAGCAGTTGGAATCTAGTTGAGGATGGTATAACTATCCAGAAAACAGTTTTCTATATTCACACAATGTAAACATGTAGTTATAGTAAAGTTTATATATTTAAACCCGATTCAGTGTAGTATTAGTACTAAGTTAGTCATTTCAGTTACTTGCACTGTAATCAAAGTTAATAGTGTTATGCGTAATGTGACTTGGTTTATCTCCACTGAGTGAAATTGCTTTGTCTCATTGTAGCCCTTTTTGAAATTATGATTTTTTTTTTTTGTTAATTCTTAATACACTGATTTTATAACATTATCAAAGAAAAACGTAGCGCTCACCCTTAAGGAAAACTGATTTTCATACACCTGGAACAGAATAAAGCAAATTTAGAAGATAATTACTTTTTTTTGTCTCAAGGTGTCCCATGCTCTTCTACTCTAGATGACGGATACAGATAGTAAATAAAAAAGGCAGCAATGATAAATCCTGTGATACAATTTTTTTTTATTTACTGATACGTTAGATAACAACAGTTTTCTTTATTTACAGTTTTCTCCACGTATAGCACCAAATATGTTAATGCATCAATGAAAGGAAATGTTGACATTATTTTCTGAATATGAACACAACATAACATACATATAAACCAGACAGCTTGTCAACAAACATGGTGAACACTGTCATGTAAATTGTTTAAGAAATCTTACAGAATCAAAAAACATGTAAGCCAAAGGATGGCAGAAGGTAAAACAAAATGCTTAAATTGCACAAAATCCGAGCAATAAACTTAAATCATAAACAATCACATTTTATAGGATAAATAATTATGGGGCAGAAACTAACAGAAGTGGAATACAGACTGGTGATCTCTAGACCCATTCACATGGCAAACAATTTAACTTAATAACATCTTTGGTTTAAAGAGAAAAACATCAACTTAAATGTGTCCAAATATTTTCCATTAAAAGCGTTATTCAGTATCTTTATTTCCTTCTAACACTACGATAAATTTAACCTGTACTTTGGAAGAGCACATGACAAGAGACCCAAACATGCATATTAATTTGAAATCATATTGTTAAAATAATGTTATTTTTTATGTTTATATGTATAAAACAGAGAAGTTTTGTAGTGAAAATAAGTATTTCATAGTTCCTAAAACTATTGGCCTCAAGTTATTTAAATACCGAGTGTTTTTAAATAAATATATTGTCTTTTTCTATTATATCTGACAATCTGATACCAAAGGCATTTCACACAATACATCCAACGGCTCTCACTTTATGAAGTTGGACATTATATATGTAATATTAGCAATGAAGTAAGATACAGGAACTGTATAATAAATTAAGAAACTGGCATATGAGAAATACAAACCAAAAAATTAGCACTTCTAATTAAACCAAAGTATAAAGAGAATTGGTTATGCAAAGGGATATTAAAAATCAGTCACACATATTGTGTAAAACTCGTAGCATTGCACAACAAGAATTGTGCATTGTCAGGATAGAAATCATGTTCAAGCTTCCTGCAGAAATACTTGTACTGTTGAAAGGTGTATTGTAATACAAGAGTACATGACGTGTCAGCTCTAAACATACTCAAAAGTTAAATGTGCAGAACTGTATGCTTTTGACCTCTAAATTGAACAGGAATTCGCTGTAAAATCTTGGTAGTGTATGAACTAAATGCAATGTTGCGAACACCCATTGTGAGATAGTGTCAACAATTGTAACAAGGCTGTCAGAAGCATCTGGCAGACAGTCCAGATCTTGAGCTGCGCTGTTTCATATGTTTTACAAGCTGAAAGAATATCTGGGTAGTGAAAGATTTACTAATGATGAACAAGCTCAAATAGTGGTTCTCCAATGGCTTCATAACCAAAGAGCAGATTACAACATTCAGATTGTTGTTTACAGGCGACTGTCAAAAAATAGCATGCTGAATCTGTGTCACAGAGCTCTGCATTGTGTGACTCATTAAAAGTTAACTGACCTGCAATAACTGTATGTAACTTGCTTTTTGAAGCCCCTTGTACTTAAGATAATGCAATTGATGCTTTATGATTTTGTAATTTCTCTGACAACTCTTGAGATTTGAGGCCCTGTTCTAAAGTAACACACTACAACAAAACGTTCAACATTTATGTGCACTACAGTACTACAATACAGTATTTGTGCTGAACAAACTTTTTACACTTTTAGTACGATTTTGTGACTGAAATTGATTAGCAAACTAGCTACTAAAACATTTGTTTAAAGAAGAGAAAATTTTAACTGTGCCATTGAGGACTGCATCAGCATAAATATTGTAATAAATTATGTTAAATGAAGTCACTTTTTATTTCCGAACTATAACACTTGTTCATTTTTTATGTATTGCACATTCCAATGTACAAATCCAGTTTAATATATCTGTGACCTTGTGATGTTTGTTAACAGTGCTACTTGTTGTAAAACTAATTTTGTTAGTATAAAGAAAATACTCTCACCCCTTTGATACATATTTGTGCTTTTTTAGCAAATTAAATATTTTTCAACTTTTAGCATTTTCCCCAAAACTTACTTTTTAATGATTTGTTATATTAAATCAAAAATCAAATCAACAAAAATCATCAACTGCTTGTGATAGTACAGGTTATTTTACTGACATCTCATCTGCTAAAACACACATGGAAAGATAAGCCACATTTCTGCAATCTAAGTATATGATCCCTTTGATACCTTCTAATATTTTGTTAATTTTTCTTTTATCTTCACAGCATTTAACCCAATCCTGTATTAATAATAAAAACAGCAATTTATTAAACATGTTGAGTACATAAGCACATAATTATGCACAAACTATTCAATCCATATGAATATATTTGGACACAATTTAAGTTCTGTTCTTGTACTTTGTCAGAAGTCTTCCTTGTTATAAATACCTCTTTTAACATATTTATCAAATGCAACATTCATTATATGCACCAATATACACTAAATCCAAAATAATAATAATAATAAGTGAATACTGAAAATTATGATTTTATATAGATCACACTGATTGTCTCCTAGAAGTTACATAGTGATTTATCTAATATTTTTTTCACACATAAATTCCTGAAAATAACATTAATTTGAGAAAGCAAATGATGTGCATATAATAAAAGATAATAAATGTTTACAGAGTTTTAGTTTGAAATTACATTAATTTTCTTTTTCATTAAATTCCTTTCCATGGGTATCTTTGCTAATTTACAGTCTTGCATGTATACATGAGTATGCAGTCAAATAACTTACATTTAATGTCATGCTCCATACTTACACCATGGAGGTACTGTCATGAATATTTTTATTCTTTTCTTATTTAAAAACCATGCACTGCTCAAACTTATAAGGCAAAATTATTTTTAAATTTATTGAAACATAAATTTTATCATAAAATGATTCTTTTTATCCAATCTGTCAAAACTTGCAGCCTAAATAGACTTGTTAAAACTACAGAGCTTTCATATAAAAACATCTTGCACATGCAGTATTTTGATATTCGGCAACTGTGAGCAGCGTTCCCCACAAGGCGTATTATTAGTCTGATTTTTTTAAGAGATGATAATAGATGCAGAAAGATACAGAAGAGACATTTTGACCCCATTTTTTCAGCAGCTTACCAAAGAAGAGAGATCTTATGGATGGTTTCAACACTGTTCATATAGAAGCAGAGTCCATGAATAAAATTAAGTGTTAAAGCTAGGGTGATTAGTGTTCGCTTATGGCCCTCTCACTCAATAGGTTTAACAGTGTGTGATTTTTACTTGTAGGGCTGCACGAAAGACAGAGTTTATAAAACAAATCCTCACACATTGAAGGAACTAAACGAAAATATCACAAATGAAATCATAAACATTAGTGGCTGAACTTAAATATGTCAACCTGAATGTGTTTTCCCGATGCAATACCTGTTTAGCCAAAGGGGGATGACATTTCCAGCTCTTTCTATGAGGTAAGATTTTATATACAATATTAGAAGCAAAGCTGAAGTATGTTATCAGGTGGCTGCAGTATGATCAGCTGTCAAGATCAAAACACTGTGCATGTTTTACTTGAAAGTTCTGTATAATTGACATGTAAACTTAATACTCCAAATGTTACTAGCCATTCTTTGCAAGAAGTCAGTGATATAATTGCACTAGTTTGGCATGTACCTAAACAAATATGCAAACTGAAGAAATGTATTTAAATAGTATTTAAAATATTTTGTTCCTGACTGCCGTAAATTAAGTTGAGCTTAACTTCCACATTTACTTAGGTGTTCAACATGCATATTTCTTACTCCAGAGTTTCACTTATCTCCATCTTGTACTAATTCATAATATCTAATATAATCTTATCTTCCACTCAGAGATTCACTCTGACACTCTCTCACGCATACACACACATACAGTTAAACAATTAAGAAATCCAACAACAACAGTTCTTAAAGATTAGCTTCTAACCTAGATCTATAGATTTTTGTTGGCAACAAACAAAAGATGAGAAGGCAGCAATAATTCTGCAATGGCACCTCTGATGTTCCGCACAACCCTGAAATACTATATTCAGTCTGCAAAAGAGTGCAAAGAATTCTTTATGTAGTATGGATCTTTTATATTATATATAAGGAGACAAAAAATATCTGATGTTGAAACATTGATATGATTTTCTCTACCCTCTATCTTTATTAGTGGGTATACAAACTATTCTTAATAAGGCTTATTTTTCTAGCTACTACATTTTAATCCAAATAAACCTTTGCAGGAATAGCTACATTACACATTTTGTTATAGATACAAAGAGAACTGCGATAGTCAAATGTTTAAAAACTGGATGCTATATGCTGGCCTTAAAACTCCATACTGTTTCCATGCAATCGCAAGAAATAACTGAATGTTGATCGGATTTTAAGAGAATGATCAAGTAATAAACAATCCAAATCATTAATAACGAATATCTCAGAAATGGCTTATGCCATAAAAAAAACGAAAAAACTTGTTTGAAATTGTGTTTTAAAGAGATCTCCATTTTCTGTGTAGTACGTTTTTGTCTATCGCTTAACGTTTACCAGTTATACAAGGTTATACACGATTCTTTCTGAATGAAGAGGACTTCACGGGCTATTCCAGAAAATTCAAGATATACGTTTTATTTGTCATGTAAATATCTTTAATATATGGTATTTTAATAAAAATCATTAGAGTCATTGCTTAGAAAGTCAACATTTTTGAAAAATGTTCTATGTAAAGGGTAGCTGGAGTGGGGGATTGTTTTTTTAAATCTTCATGTTGCATTCTTGGAAGATACTGAACTTAAATATCAACTTTGGTACTCATCTGACTTTTTGTTTTTGAGTTATGTTTACAGACACACAGACAGAAGAACATGTTTCCAAAAATACTTTATTTGGATTCAGGGTCCTCAAAACATGTTTCTGGTGAAATTTCAATATCAAATTTTTGAAAGGAATGCAATACCTTCTCTACCAACTAGATATGTGGTAGAGAAAGTAAAAAGGAAAAAAGTTTAATAAATCAAGAATCCAGCATTAATATCTTCAGAGCTGTCTACTACACAGAATGAAAGGTCTGGTACAAAATGTCAAAATGGAGAGAGGAGAGGGGGAGGAGGGAGGGGGAGAGAGAGAAAAAGTCTGATGTGTTACACTCACATGATTTTCTATATCCATTCTTCAACAAACTATTATTGCAAAAGCTTAATCTTCTATCTACTTCATGTGAATCAAGATATAAACATTTGCAGAAATTGCCCATATTTCCTTGTAGATACAAAGGCATTCGGGGAATACAATAGGCTTTAAGCAATATTCAAATCTTTTAACAGCACATTGCCATGTGATGGCTTTGAAATTCTGCTCTATTTGCATGGCCAGGAGAAAAAAAAATGAATAGCAATTTTCCTCTTTAGAAAAGTATAAATATTTGAAAATTCAAACCAATAACAAAAAATATCTTTGTAATGGTTAATGCCACAAAAAGTATTATTTCACATACATTGTATGCTTTAGCAAGATCTACATTGTACGAAGGCTGTAAAGAAAGTAGTGGCAACATGGTCCCCACATTCACAGGAGAGCGGGTATGAGCCAATAGGATATGGGAGCGATCAGGTGACTAGTGTCGATGTGTGGTGTGCATTGGTCGGGCTTCCAGTTGAGAATGTGTTGTTGCTGTGCAACGTTGAAGTGAATAGTGTCAAGTGTACCGCTCTAAAGCATGTTTACCAAAGGCGATCAGCGTTCGTGGATTAAAATTGAGGTTGCCCATGGCAAAAATGCATCAGCATGTTATCGAGGATTACATGAAGCCTGTGACGGGAATGCATTGCTGTACAGGATGGTTGCACAATGGGTCAAAGCGTTTCGTGCAGGTCGGACTGAGACTGCGGAATTGCACCGCACAGGTCGGCCGTCCATTCCGCAAGATCAGATTGACATCATGAGTGGTCTCGTTGCCATGGACCATCGATGGACTGTCTGGGAGTTATCTGTAGAGGTTGGTCTCAGTCATCAAACTGTGTGGCATATCCTGACGAAATGTCTTCACCTGAGGAAAATTGTGTCCTGTTGGGTTCCACATCGACTCACTGAGGTACAGAAATGGCACCGGTATGCACTGGCTGGCATCCACCTGGACAGATACCGCAACGAAGGAGATGCATTTCTGCAGCGTATTGTCACCATTGATGAGGCGTGGGCACGAGCCTATGACCCGGAATTGAAGTGTCAGTCGAATGAATGGCGTCACCCAGGTTCACCACATCCACAGAAAGTTCGACAGGAACCCAGTGGGGTGAAGCTGATGCTGATTGTGGCATATGACTATGAGGGGGTTATTCTTACGCATGCTGTGCCCGAGGGACAAACCGTCAACAGTGACTACTATTGCCGATTTCTGGAGCAACATCTTCATCCGGCTATGCGGCGCAAACGTCCACGTTTATTGCGAGACGACCACCCCATAGTGTTGCATGACAATGCACGTCATGTCGTAAACAATGTCCAGCTCTTATTGCAACAGTGGCATTGGAAGGTTTTGGAACATCCTCCGTACTCACCAGACATGAGTCCTTGTGACTTTGACCTGTTTCCGAAGTTAAGGAACCTCTCCGAGGCCGCCGATTTCCTGACGTGGCATCTGTAGTCCACACAGTAGGGTGCTCCGTCGCAGTCATCAACAGAGATTGCCTTGCCAACGGTCCCCAACGGCTGCCCTACATTTGGCAAAAGGTCAGGGACTTTGCGGGTGACTACATTGAAGGTATGTAATGCAATTGTACTTGTGAGTTCAATAAATATTGTGTTCTATCAATGTTGCCACTACTTTATTTACAGTCCTCGTATATGTAATAAGGTCTCTTATGTTTTACCAGTTATGCAACTCATTTAGAATAAAGAGGACTTCAGAGGCTATTCTCATAATATCCAATATAAAATTTCATTTGTCATAAAAATATCTTAAACATAAAGTATTTAAATAAAAATTGCTGCGGTCATTTTTGAGAAAATAAAAATTTTCAAAAAATTTTCCATGTAAAGGGCAGTGGGGGAATTTTCTTGAAAATGTTTTTGTTACATCATTGGAAGGTCCTAAAATTATATAATAAATTTGGTATTTAACCAACTTTGCATTTCTTTAATTATCATCACTCACACAAAAGAAAGCAATTTTAAGTGAAGAAGAATACTGCTATAACAGAATTCCGAAGAGCACTATCAAGAAAATATTAAAGCAAGAAAGCTTAACAAATTGGGAAAAACAATGGCAAAAAGCAACTAAAGGTCAGGAGACAAAGAAATATTTTCCTACTGTTTCAGAAAGAATGAAATTAAGAATTACTCTCTTCAAAGAAGAGGAAAATGTCCACCAACTATAGCCGAAATTGTCAACAGTTATTTTAAAGAATATGTCCATTTTGTGAACACTATTGATCTAAGAAAAGCAAAACTGAACTGTATAAACTAATGTAATTGTTAATGTTTGCTATGTTTGTTAATGTTAACTTATGCAATTATTAATATTTGAAAATTAAGCTATTTTACAAAGATTAATAGCTTAGAAAAGCAAACCAAACATGTAGTATTATACAATGTAATGGAACATGTGGATCAATAAAAAGATTTAAAAAAAAGAATAAAAGCAAAGCGCGCACGTGCACACACACACATGCCCACACATATCTTTCTAAAATGCTTTTTGGGTTCAGGGGCCTCAAAACATATATTTCCGGTGAAATCTTGGTACAAAATTTTTGGGCGGAATACACCACTTCTTCTACTTACTGTAAGTACATAGTACAGAAAGTAAAAACTAAAACACTCATTTTTCAAACTTGAGCATGCACAATTGATGGGAGGATTTCCAGGACCTAGGGAAGGCTAACAGGAAGGTTGGTCACGTTTCATGTCTCTCATTCCCAATCATAGCATGCAGTATGCTTATTGTAGCTGTCATTACAGAAGAAAGTCAAAGAAGGTATGAATCATAATAGCCACTAACACACTCTCTAGCATCAGGCTTCAAAAAACAAAATGGGGATGACTCCCTACAGCTTCATGTGCTTCCATTCTTAGTATGTTGTGTTCAATGGAGGCATTTAGTTTTATGAATCACAAATGGTAATAATATTGCTTTTCAAAAACGTTTAATTAAAAAAAAAAAAGTCATTGGTCAGTTCTAAACAAATGATGTCTGAAGATACAAAATCAATTATACTAATCGACATGCCTCACTGTTTCCACTCTCAGTTCGTTGTTAGTTAAAAGTGCTCACGGTGTCTTTTACTTCCTTTTCTCATTCAGTTCCCATTTCCAATTTATTGCAAAATAACCTTAGAAACCAATAAATTCTAATTATCAGATTGCTCTAAGCTTGCTAGATCTAGGTTAGGATTGTTGCTTCCCATTCCATTCCTGTTCTGGTTCTCATTTATGTTTAGACTCCCATTCGCGAGCAATTGTGCACCAGGCTTTACTGTTTACTGCATGGCGGTGGCAGTGGTCATGGTATGGTACAAATTCTGGTTGAACATTTTATTTCCACAATGTTATACAAAATTCTTACAAATTTTAATACATTACTTTGAGTTGCTATTTTTTCTTTCTTTGATCCATCATGCATTTTAACACCGTGGTTATTTATGCATGGTGGGTCATAACAAATTCGTATTGCTTTATTTTTCTAAACCATGTTTCTCTTACTCTCCCCATATATTCTCCTATTCTTTTTATATCCCTCTCCTTTTGTATTTTCATTATCCTAACTTTTAATACTTCTTTGTTAACATTCTCCCATTCTGTAGGTAAAAACTGAAACTTAGTTTCTTCACATTCAATTATATAACGCAAATCATTATCTGCCTCTCCACAAAGAGGACATCTATCCAAATTCGCTCCCTTCCTATCTCCCCTTAGCCTATGTGCACTTAATCTAGACCAGGCCCACCCTTCTCTCACTAACCTATTACCTACATCCACATACTTCTCCCTTCCCCAGTCCACCTTTAATTGTCTATATAGTTGCAAATTTTTCTTTCCTTCCAGACTTTGAAATAATTTTTGTTTCTCTATATCTTCTATTCTGTTCCTCATTTCTTTCCAGAAACCTTAAACTAACCCCTCTCTCTCCTCCCATAAGTTACCCATTCCTATTTCCTGTAAAATTCTCCTTATTCCTTGAGCCTAGTTCATCCCATCATTGGACTTTTTTTGTATTATTAAACATTGCTTCAAGATATTATGCTTGTCCAATGATTTCAATCTAAGCCAATATTTAAGTATCCTTTCTACTATCATGCCCTTGCTACCTATTCTTCCCAACTCCAACATTGCTGCTCCATTAGGTGATGAAATAGATAAACCTAACATACATTTACAGAACGATCTATGTACTTTATCAATCATCTCCCATCCTTTGTCACTTCCCCAAATCTCTGATCCATAGACCATTTTTGCTTCAACTACAGCTTTGTAAACCCTTTCCAACCATTTAATTTGCATATCTGGTATTTTCTTTAAGCATATTCTTATAGCAGTCATTGCTAATCTTCCCTTAGCTAAGAGAGATTCTCTTGAATCTTTAAATGAACCAACCATTTGCTCTAATTAGCTGTGACCATAAACACAGTTTTTATGCCCTTCGTTTGTAATAATTGCACAATACTTATAGTCACATATAGTAAGAATGTCTTGGGTTTATTCTTGGGTTCTGGAGCAGGTGCCCATCTTGGTTTAATAGTTCAGTTACTGTCCTTACTATGATAACTTTGTTTTGCAACATGATATTGATATAATTAAGCTCCTCTTCAAGACCTTATATAGAGACTTTGTTTCAACATATGCTTACAGGGAATTGCTTGCCCTGTACTCTGCTGTTTCTAATCATTTCTGTTCTTCCTCCACTTTCCCTCCTCTTCATGTACCAGCTAATCAGTTGACATGAAGTCTGTAATGCATAGAGGTTACTGCATAACGAGACCATGTGTTTTAATGTTATAGGTGTTAGTGGTATAATACCAAAAGGTCTGTATATTTTAGCAAAGAATCTTCATGCATGATTCCTAATGCGACAGCAAACTTTTTGTAGGAAAGTGAGTCAGTGATGTGTAGACAGATACCCTGGTGTTTTCATGTGCCTCACATAGAAGTGGTTTGTAATCTTGTGAACAGATTTAGGAAAATGGGATCTATTCTTGATAAGACCCCAAAATTAAATCATTATGTTCTTACAGAGAAAAAACTTAATGACGTTGAAGAAAAGTTAGAGCGAAGTCCAAAGAAATCTCTGAGAAAGCAAGCTTCCACAGGAATCAAGAACTTTGCAAACCTCAGTTTGAAATGCCACTACACTTCTAGAATTGAAACTCTAAACGGTAACTTAATTCAGGAAATTGCAACATGCGATAATGTGAGTACAGTTAACTTCTGATAATTTTTGGATAAAGTTAATGATCACTCTATTGGTCCATGTTTATTTATTTATTTTTTATGTAGGCACATGGACAACATTTTGTATGACAACTTTTGCTTGTGTTATTAAATGCATAAAATAGTTCTCTTGTGGATTAGTGGTAACATTTTTAAAGTTTAATGAAAGCAACTAGAACCAAAAACACAACTGTTTTAACATGAGTGCAGGAACACATTGAAAATAAATAATTTATATGCACTTAAAGCAATAACAAATAGGTATAGTAGTTCCTAATTATTAAAAAAACAAAAAAAGTTCACATGTTGCAGAATTTCAACCTATAAACTCTAGAGAAAGTTACAACTTATACAAACATGCTAACTTGTGAGAAAAAAGATACTTAAGGAAGAAAGATAACAAAAAGTATAGAGCGGCTTTATTATAATGTACAACGAGTGAGTCCACTGTTATGCTTTTTTGCTCCACTTACCACAGTTCACATGCAGTACATGTTTCATGGTGTATCCCCCACATCCTCTGCTGCCAAAGGTTGATGTGTGAGTGGAGCAAAGGAGCATAATATTTGACTCCCTGCTTCTACATTGTGGAAGATTATTCCAGTACTACAGAAAAACTTTGAAAAAAAAAAGCTTTATTATAATTTGTCATTTGCCTCTATACATAGATCTCTCCCTAAGCAGACATCTCTAACCCTGCCAGTCAGTTTAATTATATAATGTCCTATTCATAAATACTTAAATTTAAAAATTGTAACTACTGTCCATTCCAAACCAGAGTTCCCTCTGATGTAAACAGAAGCATGTGCTTCAGCTTGTCACAAACCCAAGAATACACTCTTACGCCAACGTAAATAGTTCCTTAATACCTGTATTGTATTATGAAGTATTAGAGCAGGAAAGGTATAGAACTGCACATTTTATTGCGGTTATCATAAGAACTCATCGTTAAAGGTAATGGATATATACTAGCTGTTAAAAGATTACAAAATATGATTTTCGCCTGCTATTGCGCTGATGCCGAGATCACCTTGCTTGTTAATACCAACCAAATGCACGACTGCCACTCTCTTACATACACAAGAAATGCAGCAACGAATACCCAGAGGTGCTATCTGAGTACCGAATAAACACTTTGCGTAACACAGGATATATGATAAGCGAACAGTCATTCATAATACACTAACACACACATGCTCAGCTCAGGTCAAATCTTGTGATTTAGTCAGTTGGTATTTGAGTTTACATGGCAGAGGAAGGTGCGGTAGTGCGAATAAACTGTTCAAACACAGAAGTGGGAAACAGTTAAAAAGTGGCTAAAAACAAACAATACTTCATATATTCAACTCACTATTACAAAAATACCCGACACTTGCATTATTGCATATTAGGAAACTAATATCGGATTTTACAGGCATTTCAGTAAGAAGTGTAATGAAAGCGAGCAGGGAATAAAACAGACATAATACAACATAGAAGAGGATAAAACGTGGGAACTTGTTTTAAATGCGACAGTGCTGTAGAATTGTGAATAAGCTTGTCATTGTTTTGGAGAGTAGTTCTGATTCTGATATGGCAGCTGAGTCATCTTCGGAGGATTCGGATTTGGGTGTTGCACTTTTGCCCAAGGATTGTGATTAACGTAAGTAAAATGTTCATTGCCGCATACTTATAAAATTTATTGTTACCTCAGGTTATATTTTGAACTATGATTCTCACGCAGGGCGCCTTTTTATAGATTAAATAGTGTTCAACAAGCACGTGGGAGGGGAACAAGCAGCCATTATGGGCGGGGATTGCGAACTACTTTCGCGCGGATAATACAGAGTTTGTTTTCAGTGAAAGGCACTCTGGTTTGAAATGGACAGTAATCTCTATGCTCTTTTTAAAAACTGCGCATTTTGCTACTTGCAGATGTGAAACACCAAGGGCAAGCAGAACCCAAGAAGTAAAGAATTGCTATATACCTGTTAATTACTTGTGCTTGAAGAGTCCTCCCCTGGGTTTCTCCTTATATTTCTTGACCTTCCTCGTCCTCCTAGAAAGATTAAAATGAAACGCATCAGAACACATACTAAAAGATAGTCTGCAAGAACAAAACAACATACACCAAACTGAACACCTTTAATTTAACAACATACCTCTTCTTATTTGGTTAAGACAAGCTAACATTCTTATCATGAATGATGCTGGTACTGTGATGGTGTCTTTTGTTTCTTCTAGCATAACTTCATTACGTTTGGTAAGCTGTAAAACAACATATTGACAGAATCAACACTTTTTAATCATTACACATCATAGTTAAAGGACAAATTTAAGCTACAAAAAGTATGAATAAATCAGAAATTCAAGGATGTATGAGCCACAGCTAATATTTTGACTTTTTGGCTGAAATATAATTTTCCTACTTTACAAGGGAACATTCAAATCATCTTGTCAATTTACCTTACATGTTAATACCAACCTACAAAAATAATCAACTACAGGTTTTACTTGCAAGGTTCCAAAATCAATTACCAAATCATCTATTTAATGCTTCCTAAATGATAGCAACTTTGATATCACTTTTATCCATTTTAAAACAAACGATACAGTCAGGTGCTGTAATGAGGTTCTTCACGCCTAACATAAACTTGGGGTTTAATTACTATTTTTTCCCTCTCTCTCTCCCTCCCTCTCTCTTTCTTTTTAGAATGGTACTACAATGAAAATAATGAATTTTTAGCCTTCAGAAGCAGCAAGTAAAGGTTTGTCCATACCAAAATGTTTTCATCAACTTTGTTAATAAACACTGTTATAAAATGATGGTAGATTGAGTCACACTTTTTTACACTAACCTTCACTAATTAAAAGTTATATAAAACAGAAACGTTTTCGAGGGCATTCGTCCTCATCATCAGCGACTGGGTGACTAAAGGTCGCTTTCTCCTGTGTCACCCTTTAGTCACCCAGTTGCTGATGATGAGGATGAATACCCTCGAAAATGTTTCTGTTATGTCAATGAACATTTTTCCATGTTCATAAAAACAGAGTGTGTATGAACTTTTCAGTCATTTTTCTGAACAAAATTTCTATCACTTTTGTAAAAGAAAATATTCATTAAGTTTTATGCTTTTGTTAACACTTCAGTGAGCATTTGACTGTCACATGGAATATGATTAACTTCTAGTTGTTTTCAGTTAGCAAACCCACTTTAGGCACAAGAACTTTGCATAAAAATAACAGCAATATAAGCATTTGATGGTTGAGAAAGGTGCAATGGAGTGGTGCACTGAAAAGGCTACTGCATTAATTGTGTTTTATTAAAAGTATCACATTTTATCTGCATTCATCATGAGAATAGTGTGACAAATCTGGCCCATTCAGTGCACCAACGATTAGTTATAGAGGGGCAGAGGGTGGGGCGCTCTATCCTAATGTAAATTCAATGAGTGTAATCGAGATGCAAAGAGATCTTTCTGGATGTTTTTGCTCTGCCTTCCATAAATCCTCTCAAAGTTCTTGTGACTAAATATCTGCAAAAGTGCTCATGACAGACAGTCAGTCAGTTGTTGTTGATGTACAAAAAGAGCTAGTTACTCAGTGTATTCAACGAGTGAGTTGGTTATCATCATCTATAACGCTCACCATATATAGCCTATCACTTTCGGGGGTTACCTCATTTCACCATGCGATGACTGGACTCATTTATGAGGTGGAGGCACCCAGCAGGCGGAGTCCATTATCTCCGATGGTAGGTTGATGATAGTGGTATGACTGGACCAACAGCTTTCACCGTGGACTC
Source organism: Deroplatys truncata (assembly GCA_030765065.1). NCBI lineage: Eukaryota > Metazoa > Arthropoda > Insecta > Mantodea > Mantidae > Deroplatys > Deroplatys truncata. The sequence goes on along the minus strand of CM060984.1, from coordinate 96,015,923 downwards.
CGAACCACATTAGTCCTTGAGGATACTTCACATGAGTAAGTCAGAGGTGAAGGTGAACATAGGGTTGATTTAAAATCGTATCCCATAACTGGGAATTGACCCCCGAACTCTCAGTATGACGGCCAGAAACAAAACCACTGTCCTACTCCGGCACCCATATGTTGGTTGTTGTGATGCAATGAGAGCTGCTAAGTGTGCGAGAGAAGCAAAGTCCTCTGTTTGACGCTCCAGCAAGTGAAGCGGAAGAAGCTGCTTCACGCATGTTTCATTACTTCACTATGCACAAGGCAAAGTGAAGTGACAGTGAAACCTGAACTAAGACACATCAGTGAAATGGCATGAATATTGAAATAAATCACGATAGGAGTTGCAGGAAATATACATACTTACAACCTCTTATATTAGAGTTCATGTTCAGAAGCTTTGTCCAGCCATTTGCTCCTCATCGTTTTGGAGAAGAAAAAGATCTTCTAGCTTTGGAAAGTATGTTACATTTGCCGTCTAACTTTACAATAGAGCTTCTTAACCTCTAAATTTCATTTTTCCATTCACAGCTTACAAATTTGCTTTTCTTTGTTTGCTGCATCTCAAAAGTGAGAAGTGAGATTAAATATTTTTTTGGCTAAAACCACTTAAGAATTTGAAAGTCTGCTGGATCATGAAATGCAAGTTCAGACACACGTGCTATTATTTAGTTTTTTGTTTTTTCTTTCTTAACTTAATCCTGTATCCATTTCAAATATCTTCCTTTTCTAATTTTACATCTGTAATTAACCTTAAACTTACTCATTACAATAATGAATGCTAGACTACTATTTTCTTCTTCTTGAATCCATCCATTGTAACCTCACAGACAGCTGTTTCAGTATGAAGTTTAACAGAAGTTTATCAGCTTTGTTAATAAATACTTTGGTTATCATTGTTTATTAACACTGTTCATTTGCTTTAATGTGGACTGACTATAATAGTAATTTCATGACTCTGCATGTTTTATCTAGCATCACCAATAAAACTATATAAGCTTTCTAATTGTTAGAATGTGAAAATTTCACAAAAGAGCTTATTTTGTATGGTAACACAGCCTCATTTGTTTCAGATGACAATGAAAGAAAATATGTTGGAGGGAAAGGTGATACAGTGAGACTGCAATGGTGTGTAATCTGTAATGCTGGATTATCAGTACCAAGACATATTAACCACAGATGCAACACATTCATGTATCACTTGTTGTCAATGGAAACACTATCAAATCATGAATTATACGAGGGCTGATCAACAAAGACTGAGACTGATTTTTTTCCACAGATGTTTATTACTCCAATTCAATGTTTACATGATCTTTTTCAAAGTAGTCCCCTCCTACTTCAATGCACTTTTTATAGCGTCTCTGCCAGTCCTCGAACACGTGCTGCACACCATTCTTTGTCAGGTCCTTGAGAATCGCCTCACTTTTATTGAGCACTGCTTCAGAGTTCTAAACTCGAATACCCCTAAGCTTTGCCTTTAGTGATGGGAATAAAAAAAGTCACAGGGTGCAAGATCGGGGCTATAAGGTGGATGTGGTACACAGGTAATGTTGAATCAAGCCAGAAACTGCATGACTTGATTTGCGATGTGAGGCCGTGCATTGTCATGATGAAGTCGCCACCCAATCCAAGAAAGCTCTGGTTGTTTCTTTGCAATGTGCTTCCTCAGTGTAGTCAATATTGACGTGTAGTATGCTGCTGTAACAGTAGTATGAGGGGGAACTGCATGCTGGTAAATCATTCCATTACAGTCAAAAAATGTGATCACCATCACTTTCCCTGCAGATGGAACAACTTTTGCCTTTTTTGGTGTTGGAGAACCTGGTGATTTCCACACTGTGCTGACTTGTTTTCTTTCAGGATCATAATGATGCAGCCATGACTCATCCCGGTGAGAATTGATTTAAAAAATGCATCCCCTCCATCAGCAAAGAGACGCAGCACCTCACAGCTTGTCTTCATTCGCACAGCCTTTTGTTCGGGAGTCAACAGACGTTGGACCCAACGAGCACAAACTCGGGTCATATGGAGATGGTCGTGCATAATTGTAAACACACTGCCATATGAAATTCTCAACACTTCACTGAGGTTACGTAATGTTACACGCCGATCCTCTCGGGCAATCACAGCAGCTGTGTTGATGTTGACTTCAGTCACAGCAGAAGCCGAAACACCAGGCCCACCTTGCTTAACACTGACAAGTCGACCTTCTTTGAAGTCCTTGAACCACCTAAACACTGTTGCACAAGGTAGTGCATCTTCACTGTGCGCTTGCTTCAGCTTTTCATAAGTTTCGGTGGCTGTATGGTTTAAACGAAAACAGAATTTGATTGCGCTGTACTGCTCCTCTCGTGTCACCTCCATTGTGGTATGCGAAATGCACGTAGGGTCTACAAAATAGAGCATTACTACCAACCTACCAATACGAGTGCTGCCACCTACCAACATTATACATAAAAACCCGCTCTTTTCAAATATTTATGTTACAGATACGAAACTATCACAGAAGCTACAGGAAAAAATCAGTCTCAGTCTTTGTTGATCAGCCCTCGTATCATATAACCCTACTAAATTAACTATTTTGTCTGTTATTACTTTTGCAAATTAAACTGTCATTTGCTTACAGTTCACCACTGAATGATATTAATTTACCACTACTATGATTTTCAGTAGATAGATGATGCTGTGAAACAAGCTAAGAAGAGAGGGGAAGTTCTCTATCTACTACACTGATTCTGTTGCCACAGTAAATCTGGAAACAGTCAAACCTGTTATTAGAATGGGTACCAGACCTCTGCTGTTCTTGTCAAATCATAACAACAATTCTGCATAGGTGGAAGGGATGTCACCATTATTGCTTCTTGGAAACAGATATTTCAATGCCAAGTGTAAATTGTAAATTAAATACTTGAGCAATAGGAGTCGAATTTGGGACATGCTTGCTTTACTTAATCTATTATTGTACAGGACATGTTTCAGAACTTGCTTCGCCTCCATCTTCAGCTGTAGGTTGACTGGCGGCACTGGTGTCATCTTCATTCTGGTCTATGGTAGATGAATTTGATACAAATGTCTGAAGGTAGGATTTCAGGGTTCATAACTCTGTGTTTATGCTTGTGGATGAAAATCTTCTTACAGAGTGAGTTCTAGAGAATGGTTTACTTCTTTTAGCAATTTAGAGTTTGTGTTTATTTCTTGGTTGTTTTCTAAGCAAGGTTCTGAAACATCCTCTATAACAACAGGTAAGTGAATCAAGCATGTCCCGCTTTCAGTGTTAAAAAATAAATAAATTATAAAGCAAACCCTAAGCATCAATAGTGCTGTTGAGAAAGTGTAATTTATGTAATGCTATTTTGATTGTGTTAAGATGAAATGTGTTAAAAATGCTGAGAGTTTAAATTATGGTGCTATGGAAAGCATGTAACCTTTTTTTTTAATACATGGTCAAAGATAACTTACGATTTCTGCCAGATCAGTGTCAAAGTTAGGCTCATGATGGACTGGTGCCCACAGTTTAACATCATAATCAATGCCAGAGGTTGCAAGCATTGGAAGTACAGGATGTGGCTGTAGGCAGTTGACAACATGATGATCTGCTTCTAGTAGCATTACCAACTCGCCTGAATAGCGATTCCATATAAACACATGCCCACAATCCGAACCAGAAAGTACATAATCACTACCCCAGAATGTTGCTTCCTTTATCATTGTCCTGCAATATACAGAGAAAACATTTAAATACAGTGTAAACTGAAAAATCAAGTCCATAAGACCATGCATTATTCAAAAAAAGTGTAAATATATGTATGAAAAACTTTTAGGATATGTTTCCAATGCATTTGCTTTCACTCCTCTGTTGCATTTGCTTCTTATAGAGCTTTCTTCCTAGGTTTTAGACATTTGATGATGAGACAGCCTGGCTAATTGTGTATATCAAAGTTTATGACTGAATCTTAATTCTTTAGAACAAGTAATTTCTCCCCAATGTTTAATTGCATACATTTTTGGATAGCCTTTAACAATTTTGCTTGTCTTTATGTCACAGTTTCTCTTTATTTTCTTTATACACACTTTTCATAGCCATTGCAGCTGATTTCATACATCTGAATTTTATCTTTTGTTTTGCTCTTATATGATGTCTAACATTGAATTTATTTAACCAGAGCAATATAACAAATTTATTTGAAAATTTTCTGAAATGTCTTTGTAGCGCATAGATAATATGTGGATCTCTTGATTTTTTCCCTCACATCAAGAGTGTGCTATTTTTTATATTTCTTTCTCTCCACCAAATGTGTCAAGTGTTTTTGTTGATTGAAACTTTTGATAACCATCAATTTTTGCAACACTGATGAATGATTGATATTTTTCATCATATTCTTTCTTTCTTGTTATATAGTATTTTTAACACTCAATACTAACAAATTTAAACTGGGCTTTTTCTGTGTTGGTAGACTGTAACTATTGTTCTTGATGTAGAAATTTCCAAGTGTAGCTTTCCTCTGAATTCTAAATTCTATCTTAGTTTTGTTTCAGATTACAGTAAACCTATATTAAGTGATCACCAAAAATTTCATTGAAAATTGGTCTTTTAGAGGGATGGTTGCTTTATAGGGGTAAAGATTTTTTTATACATGCGCTACACACTTTCACTCGATCCTGTAATGATAGAATGATTCTAACTTTGCTTGATATTTTTGCAACGTTACATTACAAATGTTTGTAGATCCAAGAACTTTGAATATCTGGTACGGAATACTAGTGGTCAGATCTCTTAAACAATAGCATTCTTCCTCCTCACATTTTCTTGAGGATTGTTTCAATAAGCACAATTAACAACATTGACAGACATTATGACGTCTAGTTTTAGGAAAAGAAAAATACATTCTGACAGACAGTGGAGAGAGAGGGGAGGGGGGAGAATAAATAAACAGGTTCGCTTTCTTTCTTGCACACAAGGCGCTTCACGGCCAGAATCTTTTGTCAAAAGTCAAACCCTGCCCCAGTAAACCTATGTTTGGCTATGCATGCGATGAGTATCCAGGTATCCATCCCATCTTAATTCTGTTGGACATGGGAGAGAAAATGACCGCTTGAGATTTGTGTGGTAGAGATGAGTCACATGTCAAGCTGTATAACTTCTCAGGTGACAACAGATTCAAAGGCAATTTGTAGAAGTTGATAAGGTGACAGAAAAAAAAAATCTGATGTGTTACACTCACATGACTTTCTCTACTCTTGTACAAACTATTTTTACAAACGCTTATTCTCCATCTACTTCATGTTAATCGAGATAAACATTTGCAGGCTCTATCTTATTGCTAATTTTCTTGTAGATGTAAGGGGAATATATATTTACAAGGGCAATTTGGAAATACAGTAGCCTTTAAGCACATACATATCTCTTAATAGCTGGTTGCTAGGTGCAGCACCATTCCCTTTGCCACAGATTAATACTCTTTGCATATCCAAGACAAAAAAATGAATAACGAATTCCCATTTTAGAAAATAAGTATTGAAACATTTAAGGGAATAACAAGCAATATCTCGAAAATGGTTCACTCAACAAAAAAAATGTATATGACATAAATTGTGTATTTTAACGCAATCTACATTTTTTGTGTAGTAAAATTTTGTCTATCTCTTATGGTTTACCAGTTATGCAAAAGTTGTTCACAATGAAGAATACTTTTGGAGACATTCCCAGAAAATTCAAGATATACATTTTATTTGTCATGAAAATATCTTAAACATATGATATTTTAATCAAAATCGTTAGAGCCATTTTTGAGAAAATTAAAATTTTCGAAAAATGTTCCATGTAAAGGGTAGTCTGGGGTGGAGGGATTTTCTTGAAAACCTTTGTGTCGCATCTCTGGAAGATACTGAACCTAAATACCAAGTTTGGTGTTTATCAGACTGTTCGTTTCTGAGTTATGCTGTTCACAGACAGACAGACACACACACACAGACATGGACATCTTTCCAAAAATACTTTTTTTTGATTCAGGGGGTCTCAAAACATGTATTTCCGGTGAAATCTCGGTATCAAATTTTTGGGTGGAATACAATACTTCCCCTACTTACTGTATGTAGTAGAGAAAGTAAAAAAGGTCCCATACATCTACATGTACTTGGGATAGGCCTGTTGGAGACTAGTATTATCACCTCAAAAAAGACTTTAAAAATCCTGAAATATGCAATTAAATAAAAAGGTGGTCTTTGAAAAGGGGTGTAAATGAAGAAAATAGCTCACAAAGGCTGGTCGCTGTTCAGAGATAGGGGGGTCTCTAAATAGAGGTAAAAAATACATTAATTATATGGATCTTTAAACCAGTTCCTGCAAAAATTGGTCTTCATGGGGGGGGGGGGGTCGTTAAGAGAGTTTTCACTATACATTTATCTTCAAGAATGGAAATACAATAATGGGTTCAATCTCTGAGGATGAATTTGGCACAACTGTCTTGTAGATTTTGAAGAATTCTCTATCAAATTTTGTTTACTATGGTGCAGGTGTTGTCCACATATATTTACAATATTTTGATTGCATATCAGAAGGATTCTTACCGTCCCTATTTCCATGCAACTCGTCAATAAATAGACTAGATAAAAATAAGCTGGTCTATTTTCTTAAGTCTTTGTTTGCATAATATTTATTTCTGAATGTCAAACTAATCTGGTTGATGTATACTTTTGTTAAGTGCTTCATGTTCATCCATTTTGCTACTTTCCAATGTTCATAAAAAATAACAGAACATCAGAGGGGACCATTAGATCATTGTTATTCATTTCTGTATTTTGTCTATGAATTTGTGTAAGTTGTTGGTTTTGAATTTCAGGTTGAAAGCAAATGCCTTTGAAACATGTTCTAAAATTTGAAAGTTTATCTTACATAAAATTATGAAGTTGTGAATGATATTTATTCATTTATTATGAATCCACATCAAATGCTTATGAGCGCAAGTTTGATTACTACAAGAAACACCAAACTGCTTCAAGACTGGGATTTTGAATGGGTTGTGATTGGCTGAAGTTTAACACTTCTAAGAAACTGAAACAATTTCAGTTCAAGAGTGATATTTAAGCACATTTTCAGGTGTTGAAGTTTGTTCAGCATGCACAAGGAACATTGGAATAGGAGAGGCTGGACAACATCAGAGTGGCTTGCTCTAATCACTCTGAGCTGAAAATACTTCAGCTTTCTGTTAAGAACACTACCTGTGGAACCTTAACGAAATCCCATTTTTTAATGAGTGAGAATATTCCTTACAAGATACCTACAGTGACAAGCAGGCTGCCATAACATGTCAGATTTGTTGCTGTAGGAAAGAAGGAAGACTTGAAGTTTAAGGCAACTACAGAAGCCTCTAGAACAGGAAGATGGCTGGGCAGCCAAAGCCTTTCAGAATCATAAATCTGGATCCTAGGTGTCCATATAAATGGGAATGTTCTTGCCAATGCTTCAACATGTGCAGGAGTGAAGTGTTCACTACAAGTAAGTGGGAATGACCAATGTTCAATTATCTGTTGGATTACTGCAAAGATGTGACTATCACTGCTTAGTTTGAGATTCAAGAAATTAAACAGAATGAGTAAATGAGGTAAGTGTATGCTAAGAGAAGAAAACTCAGACTAAGACAGACTCTGCACTATAGTTAGTTACACTGGTGTCAGGAATGAACACCATAAAAGACATGTTACAACTGTTGTCAGTGAAAATGAATCAGATTATCACGACATGAGAACTAGGGAAGATGAAATCTGGAATAGAGGAAATGGAATCAGGAATGATTTCACAACTACCAAATGTGACTTACAGAAAGTTCCAGCATCTAGAAGATTCCCAGCTAACTCCCTGTTCTAGAAGCTTCCATAGCTGTTCCAAGGTTTGAATCATATTACCCACCAAAATGAGTACAATTATGTGCCCATTCCTTTTCAATGGTGAGATATACTGCTGAATAACAGAGCCCATTAGTTGCTGAGGTGTCTCTCTTCATATTTTTCTCTTTTCTGTACCCTGTTTGCTATGATTGTGTTTAAAAGTCAGTAATAAGTGCATTTAATTGTTTAACATACATTTTAACATAGAGTAAATGTAAGGAGGAAAGAAAAGTAAATATTATGCAATATAGAAAACAGATAGGTATGTTTGTTATACCAGACATGTAAATGTTCATGATACCAGGTGAGCCAGCTGCCCCTATTTATTTTTTTAATTTATGCAACATGCTAAGCATCATATGTGACTTACACCTTTCTTGAATGTCTTCTAATGGCTGATTTGCATAACACTTTATAGAAGAAGGATAGATAATTCAGTGCACAAGTGTTTTATGGGACAGAATGCAATCGCCATGCATGTCAATGTCAAAAACATGCCACCCTGACACTGCAAGCTGCAGTAGCACTTTTAGCTGATTTTACAAACTTTTATTCTTTAGCATACATTCATACATACCTTTGAAAATGTCCCTGAAGAAACAACTTATCACATGCATCAGTTGACAAAACTATTTTAAAACAAAATGGCAGGTCTATGCAGTGCGACCATTTGGATTAAAGCCGCCAGCCAACAAAGGTTCATTATACAGCCTTGCCAAAAAATGCTAAGTATTAGGTAGATAATTTCGCTTCTGTCAGAAACTATGGCATGTTTCCATTCATACAGTAATTGAAATGGCTGATGCAGTTTGTTTATTTGAGTTAAAAATTAACAAAATCAGCTTCAAACACTGCATGAAGCTGTAAATGGCGTATAAAGATTCGAGGTGGGCTCTGAGTTCTGCAATTATTTATTTGTATAGGAATCTCAGCTTGCAAGGTAGCATTGGCCGAATGGTATTATTATGGTTGCTTTACCATTGTGCCACTTCAGTTCAAGTTCAAATCCTACGTCTAAGTTCCAACTTTTTATTACCTTTTGATTTATCTCTTTGGGCCCATAATTTGATATGATACAAAGAACATTTTTGATAGCATTATAAGTGTGTACAAAATAGAATAATCGCCATGCTTTTCACTGACAGGTGGACAATTTATACTTCGTAGTATGTATTTTATTGTGCTCGGTATTATGCTTGACCCATTCAAACAAATTTAAAACACTTCACACATGCAAAGTGGCTTTAGCTATTTGCACCTGCATCAATGTTTGCGTGAATAAACTCTCCATTATCTACTGAGTATTTGAAACCTTTCCATGAGACATGGCTGCTGTCATAATGTATACTAATGATGAGTATGTTGACATGCTGTTGATCTATGGAGAAACAAGGTGTAATGCACTGTCAGCAAAGCCCCTGTATGAAGAATGGTTTCCAGGAAGGAGGGCATCTACTGCAGACACTTTTCGAAGGGTTGAAAGACGCCTTCGTGAAACAGGATGATTTGGAAGAGCACCACTGCTCGCGATGCTCCAGTAACCGGAGGAAATGAAGCTGTGCAAAACGCAATAGAAAACAATCCACATACCAGTTCAAAGGCCATAGCACAAGATCTGTACATAAGTCTAAGTTGCTCCTCAGTGATGCACATATTGCACCATAATAAATATCATCCATAACATCTACTACTACACCAGGCTCTCCATGGACGCAACTTTCAAGCGCGAGTGATACATGCATAGTGGCTACAGCAGCGAGCGTAAATGGGTGCAGAGTTTTTAGGAAATGTTCTCTTCAGTGATGAAGCCACATCCACAATAACAGAACTGTTAACCGCCATAATAAGCACTACTGGAGTACAGGCAATCCTCACTGGATGTGAGAAGCTGCATTCCAGAGTGGAGCATCAATGTCTGGTGTGGAAGAGTAGCTGACCAGCTAATTGGACTGCACTTTTTTGAAGGCAACCTCACAGGACCACTGTACTTTGCATTTCTATAAGAAGAATTGTCACTGCTACTAGATGTGCACTAGTGTAAAGGACAGGATCCAGCAGGATGGAGCTCCATCACATTGGTCACTGATTGTAAGGAATCACTTACATAAAACATATCCGCAAAAATGGATTGGCCAAGGGGGCCAAATTGCATGGCTCCCTAGATCACCTGATCTCCCCCACTGGATTTTAAAGGAACGGGTCTACACTCAAGAACCACAAAGCTCAAATCATCTACGGGCACTCATATGTGAAGAATGCAGGCGGATTACACTGCGCATGTTAAAGCATGCAAGAAGGTCTCTTCAGCAGCGTATCCAAATGTGCATTGATGAAGGGGGTTATCATTTTGAACATTTACTTAGTTGATGAAATTCATGCTTTTAACAATGTATTATTCTGTTTACCCATGAACTTAGCACATTTACAACTCCTTTGTCCATAGAAGAAGTAAAACATAAGGTTTAAACATGAAACAAAAACTGTTAGATTTAATAGCATCGACATGTGCCCAAAAGAATGAAAGCTAACTACAATTTACAACACCAGATATGGTGATTTTACAATACCAGATAATCCACAATTATTATCTGATTATAAATTCTTGTGTCTTTGTCTCACAGGAGAGCCAATAACAAAAATAAATAGATTAGTATACTAAAATACAGAAAATAAACAAGGAGAAAGAAAGGGGGAAAAAAAGAAAGAACCAAAACAGTTTGATGTAAGTATTAGATTCGAGCCTCCGAAGCTAACCTTTGCTTCACCACTTTCCATCAGCTAACCCACTCGGTCAGAACCTACGTATTCTGTCCTGCTCTCTGGGAGAACATTCCTCTACCTCCTTGCAAGCATTATATCCATGAAGAACCACTTTTTTTAGCCTATCGCAGCTCCTTGCCTCATTCAGACCTTTAGTCATTAATGGCAGTTGCGTATAGTACCGAATAGAAGGGCGGGGCTACAATAAGTTTGTTTGTTAAAAGGGAACGTTTTCACACTAGACTATAAGCTGCAGGTTGCATAGATACAAATACCTAGGGGCAGCTGACTCACCTGGTATAATAGGCACAACCTTTCTGAAATTAAAAATGCCTAAAAGCTTTAATTCTTCCTCATTAACAATGAGAATGTTTAATTCAACATTAACCAGCAATAAATGATGCTGCAAAACTAATCCCTGTTTAAAACTGAAAAGTTTAAATTGATTTGAAAAATTCAGAGTTTTGACTGGAATCTGAACCATGAAACTTTGCCTTACCATGCTGATGCTCTACCACTGTGACTAATGCCTCCAAATATGCACTGATATACTAATACTTCTTATACTTGTAAGATGTGTACAATGATGATCATCAATTTCTATTCATTGATTCTCTCATCTAATTCATATAACCAATTGTCCTTAGGAGGACTGAACCAAATTTTTTAAGGCTTCTAGCAATAAAATATAAAAACTTCTGAGCACATTGTTGAAAACTGTGTCATTCTACAACCTCTTGTTTTCATTCTGGAAGCACTTTTAGGTTTAACGCTCACCTCGGTGACATGATGAGGCTAAGATCGCGCCAAACTACTGAAGTCACTAGCATTAGTTAGCCTTACATTACATCTAATTCCTGTTTTTTGTTATTATTAATTATAATTTTTACAAACCTTAGCCCGGTCTTGACATGTTTTTAAATTAATTTCAAAGAAAGTGATTTTAATGAGTAAGATGTTATAAAAATAAGAATAATAAACAACGAGAAATTGAAAAGCCTTAGATAAATTGAGTAAACTTCCCACATTTTTAGTTTTTTATAATTTAAAGAAATTTTTAATTTATTGAAAGATAATGTGGTGCCTTCGAAACTTTTAGCAGGACTAGAAGACAACCCATCTTAAAAAAAGTACAGCTACAGTAAGTCAATAATTCAGTAAGCAAATCTCAGCAAGAAAGAGAAGCTACACCAGTTTCTGAGTCTTTACACATGGAGTTGATGATGATGCTGAAATATAGTGCAAGTTGGGAACTGAAACTTTTAGTGCTATACACAGCATAATGTGAACCAAAGTTTGACTGATGAGAAAGGCAAATCTTTAGCTGTAAATGATGAAGATTATAAACCAAATGAATATTTGAGGGAATCCAGTGAAAATGGAGAAGATGTAGGCACGTCCAGGGGATATTCTTTTGTGTTTGTATGTGTAAATGCTCTCTTTGCACTATTCAGTATTTGCCACACATGTGCACCTGTCACTGAAATAAAATTCAACACATGATGGGCATTAATGCGAATTATAACTGATTGTGTGAACGGGCACACTTACGAGTGGTGCTCTGTAGGTGAAAGACAAAGTCTGAAAAGTAATGTGCGCATAGCTTCAGTGACATTTAACTGTTTTTCTTGGCATTCTCAAAAGCAATAAAACTATTACTTTTTTCTGAATATTTTTATATGCTTTTAAAAGATTGTTTTCCCTTCTGTATACAGAGGTTGGTTAAAAGAAAATAATTTTGCAATTGCCATGAATGATTCAAATTTACGTTTGTGTGGGAATGGACGGTACGACTCCCCAGGATTTTCTGCTAAACATATGACATATTCTATTGATTTTGGCAAGAAATAAAATATTAGACTTCATAAATTGTACAGAGAGGAGCTGTAGGTGGTGATATTGAGAAAATATACTGACTTCTATGAATGAAAACCTGCCCATAAAATTATTCCTGACAGACAGAAGGCAAACAAGTATTACAGCTTTGACGAAAAAGAAATTTCTGCATATACACCATGAATTTGATGTGTCATCTCACTAAATCACTTATGAAAATATTCAAGGCATTACAGTAACTACACATTCCCATTGAAACAATGCTATGACTGATCAGCTGCTCCGATAGGAGATGCCTGCTTCGAGAATGGTTGTATGATGTTATCACAGTGTGCTGCTGATGTGGAAAATACCCTGCAGAACCTGAACAGTAAATCGTATACTGTTCCAGTTTTCAACATTATTATGTAACAATCCAAGATCTTGTAAAATATTAAATAAAATAGACATGTGAATTTTTAGTTCAGTCCTCCTTTAAATACATTCAGATTCAACATTAGTTTATACATGGCCAATGTGAAATAACAGTTAAAAACTAGATATTAATAATTTAGATTTGTCATGCTTCAATCATATAATAACTATGCAATACACAGAGACAGACAAATGATGAGAAATAACTTAATGTAAAAATACTGTAAGTTACAACACTCGAGAAAAATGTCACACTGGTTAACTTTAATTCTGTAATTTGGTTTTTCAAATAACATGCAAAAATTTCAATTTACTAATTCTGTACCCAATTACAGGTACCTATATCTTAACTGGGTAGGTCATTTTGGACAATGAATAAAATGGGTGAAATAATGGTCACATGAGCCCATGGTTCATTGAGCTTCAAGTTAGCCAATATTCATCTTTCCAGGATAAGGAAATAATTTGGAACTTATCCGGGTAACTCCCCCAAACCAAGATTCTAACTCTGGACCTCTTAAATGAGAGGCAGACATGTTACCACTACACCAGAGGTGGGCATCATGACAGTAATCAATCATATAGTTTATAGAGGAAGCTGAACCTATGTTTATCATACATAGTTCATTTATTATTTAATTTTAAGGTTTCAAAACTATACTGTTTGAATCGTTTATCAAATATTGAAAATTACCATTAAAATGTGGGTAAATAAAAAGTTAAGCAACTGCATGTTGGTAACACAAACCTTGCATTTCGATGGCCCACATATTTTTGTTTAACTGCAGGTTGTAATGAGCCTTGTTCATCAAACATCATTTCCTTGTCATGCCGAGCAGCAGCTATTGCCTCATCCATATGTTCTTCTATTGGATGAATAAACCTGTGACAGGCAACTTACAATGGTATACAGTGAAAAAGATTACCCGTGTTTTAGAACTGCATATGTATCTGGAAAGATTACAAACTAGCAAAACTTGCATAGCAGAATGGCAAAGCAATTTCTACTGTTGCAACATCAGGAGAGAGTGAGAGGACTGGCAGGAAAATTACCCCACATGTATGACAAAACATTTGTAAAAGCAACTGTTAGCTGCTAAGCATAAAATATAATGTAACATTATCAGAAATGGAAACAAATATAATCTTGCAGCTTATATAGTACAGACTGTCGCGGTAATCTCTCGTGTTATCTTATTTGCTGAGCGCCTGTTATTGTTTTACTATTTTGAATTTTGGGTTCTTTGTTCTCCGGCTAGCTATTATTACTCAGTCGAGCAAATATCTTTTGATCAGGGCGTGTAAATGGAAAGGAGTTGTTACTAAAAGATAACACCAATAAAAGAATTTGTTTTTACACTTTTATTGCCGTCACACTTAATTAATTTCACATATTTAATCTTGATACACGCCTGACTGAAACTGCTATATTTTCGAATGTAACTACAATCACTTATTTGCCACGCACTATTAATTCGCGCATTTCACATTTTATAACTAACTTTAAGACGCGAGAGATTCTGTAGAATTGTGTAACGTGTACTTCATGAATGCTTCCTTAGAACTGCCTGATGTGTAAATCACGATAGAGATTTCTTAAAACTGCGCAACGTTTACCTCTGAATGATTCTGTAGAACTGCGTGATACTTGCCTTGGCTCAAGAATTTATACTCCCTCACCCCAATATGCCTAAACATTATAATCGAAATGCTATTGGTTAATAAATCGCGCCAACATTAGCATCTGTTTTATAAGCCAATCAAAATTACAAACACATATGCTCTAGGGAAGATATTCCCTCCATTTCTAAAGAAAGGCATGCTACCCTAATGTCATTTGTTTGTCTCTTCTAATTGATAAACAACTCACCCCATCGCTTCATTGTTACCCACTCCTATTGTCAGTTTCAGTGAGGCCAAGTAAACTTATTTCCTAACAATGCTTATAGCTAACAAACATCTCAAATCATTTTCATACAATAATATTAATTTACACTACAATCACTCTGGCATTCACAGTGTTGTGATATAAAATACTGCCTCAGGACTACCATGCAGCTGAACTATTATAACTCAACCAGCAATTTTATTTTATGGAGCACATGAATCAGTGAAATACTGCACTGCAGTGGTTTGCTCACCTTCCTGCTACAAAACCTGGCTAACTCTGTAATATTTTTTCTTTCTCCCCCCACCCCATTATTGACTGAAATGAAATGGTTTTGCCCATTAGCAACAATATTCATATAACTTATGATATTCAATGGTATTTTCTATTAGTTTAGGTTTCCTTTAAGTATTAAAAAACACACGCATTCATACCCTCATTGATACTTCCAGACCCTAAGGAGGATAGGGAATAAGCTTGGCTAAAGTAAACTTCCTATCACCTAGCCAGGATCGTCCTCTGTGGTGTAGTGGTTACCATGCTAGCCTCTAGTTCCAGAGGTCATGGGTTCAAACCTGGAGGAGAGCAATGGGTCTTTTATTTTCGGGCGTGAAAATCCTTAGCATGGCTTTCTTTGGAAGGGAAGTAAGGCGGGTGGTCCCGTGTCATAGATTCACAGTACATAAAAGAACCTCAAGCCTGATAAAGAGGCCTCTGAGCAAAATTTACAGTCTTTCACGCCCAATATAGAATGGGACACTAAGGACCACAGCAGTTAAAGGGTGTCCAATAATAATAATAATAATAATAATAATAATAATAATAATAATAATAATAATAATAATAATAATAATAATAGTAGTAATAATCCAGAACCTCTGGATTTAAAGGCTAACATGCTAACCACCACACCACAGAGGCAGTCAACTCTGTTTTATTTTCATCCTGAACTTTCTTCTTTAAAGGTCTTTAGCTCAGCCTTATATCATTCAATACATATATTTTTACTTTCTACTACCTACCTATAGTAAGTTGAGGAATTATTGTATTCCACCCAAAAATTTAATACCAAGATTTCACTGGAAATAAACATTTTGAGACTTCCTGAATTCAATAGGTGTATTTTTATTGTCTTTACTACTTACCTTTAATAAGTAGAGGAAGTATTTATTGTATTCCACCCAAAAATGCGATACCAAGATTTCACCAGAAATACACAATTTGAGACTCCCTCAATCCAAAACAATCAATTTTAGAAAAAAGGTCCGTGTGTGTGTGTGTGAACAGCATAGTAAAAAACGAAAAGTTGGTATTAAGTTCAGCATTTTCCAAGGATGAACACAAAGATTTTCAAGAAAATCCCCCCCACGCAAAACTACCCTTTGCATGAAAAGTTTTTTGAAAATGCTTATTTTCTGAAAAATGACTAACAGTTTTTATTAAAATGTTATGTATTTAAGATATTTTCATGACAAATGAAATGCATAACTTGAATTTTCTGGGGATAGCCTCTGAAGTCCTCTTCATTCTGAATTATTTTTGCATAACTGGTAAACTGTTAAGTGTTACACAAAATCTTACTACACAAAAAATGTAGATAATGTTAAAGCACACAATTTATGTGGGTTTTTTTTTTCCAGTTAACCATTTCCAAGATATTTCTTGTTAATTGGTTTGAATTTTCAAATAGTTATACTTTTCTCAAATAGGAAGTCATTACTCATTGTTTTTCTGGGTCAGCAAAAAGAATTTCAAATCCATTGCATCGTGATCAGCTCTTAAAAGATTTGATTAACACTAGGCCTACTGTATTCCCCTATTCCAATTATACTACAAAGAAATATGTAATGAAACTTCTACAAATGTTTATCTTGATTAACATGAAGTAGATAGAAAAATAAGCTTTCATAAGAAGAGTTTGTTGAAGAATGGGCAGAGAAAGTCATGTGAATGTAAACATAAGATTCTTTTCACATAAAATTTGGAAGATTTACAAAAGCAGCTTAAAAGGCTAACTTCATGGTTACTGAATAATGCTTGCAATGAAATTAAAACATGAATCTTATTTATTTTGGAGCTTTAACATGCTACTGGATAAGTTTGTTAAGTTTATTGCCCATAGACTCAATTACAAGTTTCGAGCATTGTCAAGTACAAAGATAAAAACTTAAATTAAGTTTAGAAAATATACGTGTTTGCTTACACTTAATTTTGTCTACAAATAATAGAACATAATACTTGAATTTTTCAATTAACTCTTTATTAAAATCATGCCCTGACCAGGTTACGTCTTTAAAAAGTATAAATGATTTCCTTAGTTGTAACTTAAAAAATCTATGTACCCAGTAATAAAAGTACTTCGATTGCAAATCACCATTGAGAATGCTATCTCTAGTGAAATGTCTTGGTGGTCCACCTGATAAAAACTTGAGTCAATTGGGGAATTCAATGTCCCACAGGCATGTAGACACAGTAGCTCAATAGTTACAGCAACTGCATGAAGAATGGGAGAACCATGTTCAAATCCCAGCTGTGGCATTGAATTTGCAGATGACTCTTCATTAAAATATAATACTAATGCTTTTATTTCAATAGTTGAATTTTATTGAATAGGCACAACAAACACACAGGTTTAACAAATTAGTACTTTCCTGAGATTTTTAATTTTATTTCAAACCCAAGCTACAATTTTTTTCAGCTTGGTTACAAAAATTGGTCACAATTTTTTCTTCTTGGGAAAGCACAGAGAGGTGTTGTAACATTTAAACTGCTTCAAAAGAATTTCATCATTCTAGCTTTACTTTTAAAAACAAACTATTTACATAATCTGTAAAGCCTGGATACACAATTGCCCAAGAACAGGAACAGAAGCAATAGCCAGAACAGGGATGGAAACTGAAGGTAAATACACCATGGACAATCAATCAAGGGGAACAAAGCAGCGATCCAACCGAATTTGACAATTGGAATTTTTCAGTTTCTATGGTTATTCTTCAGTAAATTGAGAATGGGAACCAGAATAAGAAGAGAAAGTGAAAGATTTGTGAACTGTGGGCTTTTATTAATTTGCAACGAACTGAGATGGGAAAGTAAGCAAGTCAATTATTATATCAATAATTGCAAAACCAATTTTGTGCATTCAGATATCTTTGTTTAAAACCAACCACTTAAATTTGTTTGTGTAAATCAGGTAAATGTTTTTTTTAAAAAGTAATAGTTTTGCTGAACTATATGCTGCTATTGAAACCAGAAATTAAATTAATAATGGAAGCACATGAAGGTCATCTCAGTTTTATTTTTCCAAGCCTATATTAAAGAGAGTTGTCTTGAGTCATAGCTTCCTTGACTATCTTCTAAAATGAAAACAGATGTGCACAATGGAAACAATATGCTATGATCTGAAACAGGAATGGGAAAAAGAAACATAAAACTTGACTAACTTTCTACGGTGTCCCCAGATTCCAGGAACCTTCTTGTTGGTTGAGCAAAATGAATGTTTTTTAACTTTTCCCCATCCAGGTTCTCATTTTCATTCCCATTTCCGAACAATTTTCCTTCGGGCTTAAGAGATAACAATCTCCAAAACATTTCCATAAGCTTATTTTTAAATAGTGAAGCTAGAATAATAAAATTATACTATATATGTAGAAGATATTTATGAAATTGCTAAAGAAAATGTTGCATTTGTTTATGAGTGAGGTATTTTATGGCTGAGCCTTAGGCATGAGAGGATATTCTGTATAAGGCTATGAAGCTTTCTTAGCATTAATATATTTCATTCCATGCTGAATTTACATTACTTTGTTTGAGTATTGTAATCTAAGTTGATGTGGGTAGACATACCATTCAATACAGTTTATTTTCTAGAAACTGGGTTTTAGGAGGCCCTGAGAATTAATTATGCCAAGAAAAACCTTCTATCATATATTCTTTTATGCAAAAGTTGAAAAATACTCGAGTGTAATGCAGTAATAAACAAATACGTGCTTTTCGTTTAGGTAGTTTAACATCCTTTTACCACATAGGTCATATCAGAGGGTGAATGAATGAAATGATGCTCCAATGGGCCAGGGTCCTTAGAGTTATTGGGCATTCATAGTCTCTGGGTCAGGGAAAACCCCAAAGAAAACCTTATCCAGTTAACTCGCCCTAACCGAGATTCGAACTTTGGACCTCTTGAATGTGTGGTAGACACACAATCCCACACCATAGAGCTGGACAAATAAGTTTTATGTACTTTTATGTTATTGTGAAGTGCCTATTAGTGTGTTGTAATACAATATTCCCACATCAAGCTTTTGCTGGTGTATGTTAGTAAATATATAGTATCAAAAATAGCTATTGAAGCCTAAAGTTCAATTTTGGTTTATTGTTTGGAAACAAATTCCAAAAACTGTGGAGTATGGGCTTACAGAACTGTTAGCTTATTGCTAACAAACATCTGCTAAGGTGAGGTAACGGAAATTGGCAAAACAACCAAAGATAACTTTCAATATCAAGAAAATCAATTCTTTATTCACTGATCACCATCGCCTGTAATTAGTTTTCTGAGCTCATACCCCTAGATCTTTATTCTGGAAAACAAAAATTATCAATTTTGCAAAACATATCACAAACTAAACTAGACAGCAAATTAGAATTTATACTAGATAGATGAGGTGTAGATATAACGCTTAAAACCAGAGAGATTTACATGAGAACTCTGAAAATGTTTATGAACATTTTTGTTCTATTTTTAATAGATTTGTGGAAAAACACCGGGAGAATGAAGCATTTCAGCAATTGTACACTTTCTGTGAAAGTGAAAACATCTGCACTGGAAGTATCAACTGAATGGGTAAGATAAAATTACTCCACAGCCAAATGCATAAATGATGGTGTAGTACCAGGCATTGCATTCCACGTATTAAACTAATTTTTGCTATTGTATATTTCTCAGAATTTAAATACCAAGTTATTTATTGGACATAACTCAATAATTGTTTTTATTTATTTATTTGTGCTAGCAATCTTCCTTAGAATATGGCTATACATCAGCCCAAGCTGTTATCTTGCCATATTCTACCCATACTACACTCTTATTATAACATAAAAAATGATGATAATAATAATAATAAAAATAATAATAAAAAATAATAGTAATGATACCAAAATAATAATCTTATAATACTAATATAATAATAATAATATTATTATTATTATTATTATTATTATTATTATTATTATTATTATTATTATTATTATTATTATTATAATTACATAACTTAACATCACATGATGAAATTAATTTACATCTCTTTTTATTGTCCATAACCATTTCTTTTTTACTTTGGACAACTACTCTCCTACCTTTTTACTATCCTTGTTAAAAATCTTGCTTAAAGCTACTTTCCTGTCCAGTTTGAACCATTTCCCATTTATAGCTTCCTTTCTCCAATGCTGTGTACCTTTACAGTCAAAAACGATATGTTTATAAATCTTCTCTTTCCCCACATATTGGACACTGGTTCTGTGGGAACCCATTTCTCATTCTTATTAGTCTCCATACACCTACTCGCACCCAGGCTATACTCCCACTGGGTGTCGACACAATGCTTTCCTCTCCCTCTGTTCCATTACTCTGAGACCACGCCCCCGCCCTGCCCATGGCCAGGTCACGTGCCAGGTCCTCCCTATTAGGTGAAATCACTTTCCTTGTTTCGCCAGCTGATGTCCTAGCGTCACTGTGATCTGACGTTCTGGCTACGTCATCTCCACACCTTGTCTCCAACACCATCTTCTTTCCGCCAGCCCCACATGTCAGTGACGTAACTTCCATGTGTCGATTCTTATCCTCTGGTCTCCAATTGCTCTTTGGACTTCCTCTGCATTCTCTGGTCTCGGATGTATTTCACTGAATCATATCCTGCCCCTGGAATCTACTGTTCCTTGAGTCACTTTCGTATCCCGTCACCATGCGCCCATCGACCCACAGTCGTAGATTCTTTATGAAGGCCCGTTTCCCTTCCATTCTTGCGAGCATCATTTGTTGTATTAAATCCTTCTTCAAGGCCCGTTGTTCCACCGATAAATCTCTGTTTATAAAGATATTTGTTTCTTTTAGTAACTTTGATTTCTTCAATACTTCATAAACAAACTGCACTGACATAAATCTTGCAACTATCATTCTGGCCCCTCTTGATCTCCCCACTCTAAATGCTTCTCCTATCTCCCAGCCCTGTAGCTTCAAACCAAGCTTTCCTTCTATAATCTCTCTGACCTCATCTACAGGCCATACTCCATTCCTTTCTTTCACTCCTGCTATAACCAAATTAAATCTGCGGTGTCTCTCTTCCAGCAGCTCAACTCTTCTTTTAACTTTCTGTACCTCATTTCGTATATCTTGCATTTCATTTTTGATCTCTCCCTTGATATCTATTAGTTCCTTTTCCATTCCATTGAGTTTAATTCCTAATCTCTCATCCATATCTTTAATGTATGCCAACGTTTGTTCCATGACGTTTCGATCCCCATTTGGCCCAGGGTTTATTTCAACTCCACCAATTACCAATAGTATACCTATTACACATGTGAGAAGAAACATGTTTGCCATCTCTTCTACACCTTTGTTTGTTTTAGAATCCTTCCATTTTAACTTGTTAAATGCTCCAATTCTTGCTCTATACACCTCAATACCAATTCCCATGGTTCCTTGAGACCTTCTTTCTTCCACTCCAGGAGCTTCCTCCTCACACATCTACTCTCTTCCACTGCTTGCTTAGCACTCCACTCAATAATTAGTTATGCATGCATGTGCACACAGACCACTTTTGTAAAAATGCTTTTTCCTTTTATTAGGGAGCCTCAGTTCTGGTGAAATCTCTGTATCAAATTTTTGGGTGGAAGGACATACTTCCTCTAATAACTATAGGTAATTAAATTAAAAGCACCTGCTACTTGAATAGGACCTGTCTTATTTGCTCTGTAGTTGATATACAATATGTACCTTGAAAATAGCACAAAAATGATTTTCTGGTGAAATAAGTGCTCAAAGATCAAAACAGTATTAACATTTTTAATTTGTCTCTGTGGATAGAATCAGATACTAAAGTGATGACACATATGCTCCTTCCACTTGGTATACTTAAGCCTTTAGCTGATCAGTCCAAGTCATCCATTTTATCCAAACTTTTTGATGAAAGTAATTTTGCTGTTAGGTTATATAGGTTTTCCACCTATCCAGCTAATCATTCCTCTAAAGTTATTCAAGTTTTCATTTGCACAAGTTTCGGCCACTTCAGCTTCACTTCAAGCATTCATTCCTCCACATCCATAACCTCATTTCACCTATCCATTTTTCTGGTTACCGCCACTTTGCTTTCTGTTTAGCATTTTGCATGAAGTAAGAAGCAGCTGTATTACTTTTAGAACAGCAATTAAAGATGAAATTACTGCAGGTTAAATACATCATTACAAAACAAAAAATCTGATGTGCTATACTCACATGACTTTCTCTACTCTTGTACAAACTATTTTTACAAACGTTTATTCTCCATATGCTTTGTTAATCGAGATGTCAATCTTATTGCTAATTTTCTTGTAGATGCAAGGGGAATATGGTTGGTTATAAGCAATAATCAAATCTTTTAAGCGCTGGTTGCTATGTGGCGCATTCCAATCTCTTTGCATGTCCAGGACATAAAAAAAAATGAATAACGAATTTGAGAGAAAGTATAAGTATTGGAAAATTTAAGGGAATAACAAGCAATATCTCGAAAATGGATCACTCTACAAAAAAAAAGGTATGCGACATAAATTGTGTATTTTAACACGATCTACATATTTTCTGCAGTAAAATTTTGTCTATCTCTTATGGTTTACCAGTTATGCAAAAGTCGTTCACAATGAAGAACACTTTTGGAGACATTCCCAAAAATTCGAGATATATATTTCATTTGTCATGAAAATATCTTAAACATATGATATTTTAATCAAAATCGTTAAGAGCCATTTTTGAGAAAATTAAAATTTTCGAAAAATGTTCCATGTAAAGGGTAGTCTGGGGTGGGGGGATTTTCTTGAAAACCTTCGTGTTGCATCTCTGGAAGATACTGAACCTAAATACCAAGTTTGGTGTTTATCCGACTGTTCGTTTCTGAGTTATGCTGTTCACAGACAGACACACAGACAGACACACATGGACATGTTTCCAAAAAGGCTTTTTTTGGATTCAGGAGGTCTCAAAACATGTATTTCCGGTGAAATCTCGGTATCAAATTTTTGGGTGGAATACAATACTTCCCCTACTTACTGTACGTAGTAGAGAAAGTAAAAAGTTGACTGCTAAGAAATGTAATATGTGCATGCAGTTTACTGTATCAGTGACCATAAAGACTGGTTTACAATAATATAAGAATGGAAACCAGAATGGAAACGAGTATGGGAAGCAACACAGTATATAATTGTTTCACAATAACCCAGGAAAGAGAATGGGAATGTATATCAATGATTCATATTGATAGCAAGGTGGAAAGTCGATTTTGCACAATGGGATGTCATTTGTTTGTAACTGGCCAATGCTATTTTTTCCATCTGCTTCCAATTTAGGCCAACCTACAAGTTAGCCAATGTCAAAATTCGATAGAGTAAACATTTTCTAATGTAGATCCATTACTATTTCCAATTCCTCTGGTTGCATCAAGATTCATTCCTTTATTAATAGCGTACATTACAGTTTTTGTTGTTTTAATTTCTACTGGTTTTTGCTGTTCTTTGAAGTGTTAACTATTTTTTTTTGAGACAAAAGCCAGTTTTGAGTTGCATTTAAACAAATTTCAGATAATGCTTTTGTTAGAAGAAGCAATGCTCAATGCATCTGGGGGAGTCAGGATCTCTATGTATATCTGTGGTCAGGACACATATTTGATGGAATTTCTTCCAGTTTTATTTTCCCAGCTTGCGACTAGAAAGAGCTCTCTAGCAGCTGTTTCATGTCACAGCCATCTTGAATAATTTCTACAGTGAAGAGTCTTAATATGCGCAATATGGATCTAATATGCTGTGCATGGGAACAAGAACAAGAGAGTTGAAACTTGTCAAGTCTTCATTCCCAGGACCAGGAAAAGCTTCCTGTTAATTTCAATGCACACATCATAATACATATATTTTAACTTTGTCATTCTCATTCTGGTGACCATTCTCAGTTATTGCGAACCATACTTAATAACCTTATGAGCCAGGCTAACCATCAGGACACACAATAAATTTTAATTTCTTTTTCTTTTCTTCTTTCTTTCTTTTTTTGCTTTAGGAGGGATGTGAGACTTCTGTTTCTGCTATAAATGCTAATCAACAGTAATAATTCCAATGAATGCTAGGCTCCAATAACCTTTCCAAACAAATATATCCATGAGTATTTACTATTTTCAGTAGGTAATCATAACCGACTTTCAGTCCCGGTTACTTAACCGACTCGGGTTCTTTTGTGTTAAGTTATGATTGTTCCTTCAGTTACGAAGGAGGCATCATGATGATCTCCTCTTTTCCTCCCATTTTACTTCATCAATGAAAGCACAAATTCATAACATAATGTTAACAATAACACATATTTAGTTACACCTAAATACTTATAAATACTGCTCACTGAAATCATATTAAAGCTATTCACACCCAACTTCATCACAGTAACAGTTTTGCATCGGTTTCCATGACTCTAGTGATTATATACTCCAAAATGGCATCTTGGTTAATTGCCTTTTGCATGCATATCACAAGAGCTCAATAGCATAGCTAAAACTGATTGGCTAGAAGATTTCTAGTGGGGATTGTCCTCTACGGAAACCTGGAAGCACTAAGGCAGGGATATTTGCCAGGTCTTGCATCATATAAATACTTTTAACTGGTTATAAAAATACAGTAAAACCTTGCTAATCTGGACTAATTGGGGCTGAGAGTTGTCTGAATTAGCAAAAGTCCAGATTAACATAAATAAAAGGAAAGAAATTCAATTTCGTGTATAAGAACATTATATCTATGCAGTATAATGACATAATGAAGTACAGTACCTGTGTTGATATTACAAGTTATCCATAATTTATTAATAAAATTCTAGTGGCAGCACACACTAACTTCACTCTTTCAAGATAATTACCTTGAACGCGTTTCGAAGGCATCATGTCTTCATCATCAGCTAAGAGCCAATAACGAGTCTGTCGGTTCCGGTGTAGAGGTCGCCGTTGGGCTTCCTGGTATTGATGTCATTTTCGGCTTGATGTATTTAAAGATGAGATCCTTTTCCAGAGGGAAATTGAAATTCATTAGATGGCTTTTGTTTTTTTGTATGAGGAGTTTTTCCCATATCGTCAATTCTATTGGATTTTGGATCAACTTGATTAGATTTATTTCATTATGGATGTTATGGTTTGAATTCCAGAAATGATATGCGATGGCAGATTTTTCAGTTTCTTTGTGTCTTATATTTCTAAAATGTTCTTTCTAAAATATTAATATTTTAACTACTTCACTGTGTTTCTCATTAAGTGTTATGTTAATATCCATAATTTCTTTACTTTTCTTTAAAAAAAACTATCAATTTTCTTTTGTGGTTCTTTGCACATCTCCTTCACTACAAGTTCACGCAGATGGCTCATGTGGCAGTAATACACAGAAATGTCCTCATTTTCACTTTGTTGAATAAAATCGATCACACAATTCAAGTGTTCTTTAACTTCACTTAACTACATTTTTGGCAATTAGGTAACAGTATCCTCATCTTCAGATGCAATATCAGAGTCTCTTTCTTCATTTACACTATCCGCAATTTCTTCTTCATTCATTATGTGGTAGCCTGGATCACCTTCATCATTGTGAAGCCATTCCTCAATGTCTTCGACTGTGACGGATTTCTTTCCACCCCTAACCAGTGCATCATGGTAATCTTTTGTTTCAATTTCTTTATTCTTGAGATCAGTATGGCTGTCATACAAGATTTTATTCCATGCATTGCCAATTTAGAGGCCATTAAGTCATTCACTGCAGCCGCAAAATTGAAAATCGTCAACCTGAAGTTATATGATTTTATATTTTGCAGTGTTTTTTCTGCTTGTTTGTCTTGCCATCCTCAAGTTCAACTTCAAAGAGTTCAGACAGAAATCTCTTTTAATGTACACTCTCTAATGATTCTATACAATCTCTTTGCAGTATAGATGACACCCTGGTTCATTAGTTGCATCAGAGAAGTTGTATTAGGCAGTAAGAATAGACGTCTGATCTTACTGTCTGCACTACACATATATTTTTCATCTGGATAAGCAGGTGCATTATCCAATAAGATTATGGCTTTCACTTCACTATTGGAATTTATCCATTTGATGACCTTATTTCTGGCACAGCGTAGTTGTGAAACCAATCAGATGTGATGTTTGCTGTGAACCATGCATTTTTAGAGTTGTTGTAGTGAACAGGCAATGTGGACATTACATTTTTAATAGCCCTTGGCTGTTCACTCTTGACAACAATGACGGCTGTAACATATGGCTCCCATCTGCATTAGCACACAACAATGCAGAATTGCATTCTTTGCTGATTTTCCATCCAGGTGTATTTTTTAAGGACTTTGATGCTTGTGTATTATCAAGCAGGGCACACCAAAACAGCCCCTTTTCGTTGACATTATACACCTGACTTAAATCTAACCCCTCTTCTTTTATGAGAACATGAAGCTATTTCTTACATGGTTCTACAGCACTTGCATCAGCACTTAGGCTCTCTCCACACATCTTTCTGTTCACTATGTTGTGGCATTTGCAGAACTAAATAGCCAGCCAGAACTAGTTAGCTTTAAATCCATTTACACCAAGTTGTTTTACTAGATGTTCAGCTGCAGCTTGAATTTCTACACCTCTCACTGCTATTCCACTTGCACGAAATTGTTCATACCACTTATATACTGTATCACCCAATTTTTGTTCTGCTGGCGGCCGCATTTGCTTAATTCAACAAGTTTCTTTCTTCACATTACACTACAAAGCAAATGATACAAGCTCACTTTTTTCTTTCATGTGTTGGACACTGTTTGTTTAGCTATTCCAAATTCTGTACATGCAATGGCAACAATGGCACCATTTTCGAGATTTTTGATGATTTTTAATTTATTATTTAAAGAGAGAGCTTTATGTTTCCACTTTCCTGAATGACATTATATACCTTGAATTGTTCTGTCAACTGGGCTAAAGAAAGCCTAGTGTGAAACTGAAAGTGTACAAAGCCCTGACAGGGTGTTCAATAGCACAAGAAAGGGGTGGGGGAGTATTGTTGCAGTATTGTTGTGTACTCAACCCATACCCAAGGACAAGGATGCCATATACGGTTGGGCTTCTACAAATACAAACTACATAGTACATACATACATGCTGAAGCTTAAGAGAATACTGAAATTTGTTTTCAAGTTTTTTGTGTCAAATTTAATTACATACAATTACTATAAACGTTTGTCCGGATTAAGTGATATCCGGTTTAGTGGGGTCTGGTTTAACGCTGTTTCAGTGTGCTCAAACAATCACATTAGTGCAAAGTTGGAGGACTGTTATTTTGGAATTGTATAACTGGACCTATGTTAATATTTTCTATCTGTAATATAAATCATATATTTTGAATAGAAGATATGGTATATGATGGTATAAAATAAATAATCTAATTTATATATAAAAAGTTTTAAAGCTCTTCATTGCTAATATTGACATGATCAATAATTGTCTTTAAATAAAATATTCAGTCATGTTTACAAATCACTCACCTTCTACTTCTGCTGGCCATTATCATTACTTCATCATCACTGTCATTGTAGTCTTCTTCCACGTCAGGCTGTGCTTCTACAAACACATTTTGCAAGGTATTTTTCATTAGCCTCTTGACTTGTTTATACCAAATTAAGAGTAGAGTAAATTAAACATTTGAAAAACATGTTCTTCTGCTATCATGTCAGTAAGCTAGTGAGCTTATAATGTGGCAATTAAAGGAAAAAGCCTAAAGCAATTTACACCAAAGGAGGTACAAAGCATATTGGACAGTATTCATAGACATTCTTTCTGTTAGCAACTTCCAGTTTATCAATAGTTGACCAAAACTTTTCAATTTAAAAACGGCAGCTTGTGCTAATATGAGAATTAAACATGTAGTGCAGGTTTAAATTTACTTCCACTAGAGAGGATAATTTAAGACGGTCTATCCCTGCAAAATGGCTGACTCGTGAAGTTTAGATGTGGCTTTTGTGTATCAATACATAAAATGAAGCAACGGAGGAGTGTGCAATGAAATTGGATATCACATGTATTTTAGAGGAATATACACACTCACTAACAAAAGTGCACTGAGAATCATGAACTGATGCATCCTATCATTTTATACAGGGAGTTTCAGTGGGACATACCACATTTTAAATCATTATAACTCCACTACCATACGTGGTATGTGAATTGTGTTCATGCATATGCTCCACAATGCCAAGTCATCCTCTGTGGTCTAGGGGTACCATGCTAGCCTCTAGTTCCCAAGGTCACAAGTTCACACCCGGCAGAGGACAATGGTTTTTTCGGGCATAAAAATCCTTAGCATGGCTTCCTTCGGAATGGAAGTAAAGCCAGTGGTCCCATGTCCAGATTTACAGCATATAAAAAAACCTCAAGCCTGGTGAAAAGGTCTCTGAGTAAAATTTTTGGTCTTTCATGCCCAATATAGAATGGGATGCTAAGAACCATAGTAGTTAAAGAGCATCCATAAATAGAACCTAATTTATTTTTTTCCACAATGCCAAGAGTTTTGATTGTGATGATGATGATGATGACGATGATGATGATGATATGGGGTTAAGGGCGCAAAACATCAAAGGTCATCAGCGCCCTTACAAGGTGTAAAATATAACAATCAAGAACTAAGAAACGGAAAATTCGATAAGTCAAAAACACTAAAATGCATGCACACAAATGCTAAAACCACCACACTAAAACATATTATACAAAACAATAAAAGACTAAAAACATGTGTCAAGAGCTGTAGAACGTTTTGGACATGCGCGCCATATGTCCACTGGGGGGTAGAGCCCCCACTAAAAAGGCAATATAATATCACAAGGTTAAAAGGTGCTCAGCGCATCATATGCGCCGATTAAAATCACTGTCATGGATAAAACGTAAAAGACATTCTACAGCATGCGCGTCGTCTGCCAAAATGTTGGCTATGCCAACAGGCAGACCCACATGACCGTGCAATGGAGCTAAAACTTGACACTCTGTTAAAATGTGACGCACCGTTAAGGGCGCATCACACTGCTCACATACTGGTGCAGGGTCACCACTGAGCAAATACCTATGACTAAAAATGCAATGTCCGATACGAAGGCATGTTAAAATTACCTCTTCCTGACGAGAAGCACGGGAAGAGGTAGCCCAGACTAACGGGAGAGGTTTAACCTCCCGCAACTTGTTTCCCGGAGGGCCGTCCACTCATTGTTCCAACGCGAGAGGATGCAGCGACGTAAAACAATAAACAAATCTGACGAGGGAACAACAGAGGTAAAAATTCTGGGCGATGAAATCGCCGACTTGGCAGCGACGTCGGCAGACTCGTTCCTTGAGATGCCAACATGACCTGGAATCCACATGAAGGAGACGCGGATGCCAGAGACACCAAGCGAGTGGAGCAGGTCATGTATGCGCTGTACGAGTGGGTGGTAATTGTACAGCGTGTTAATACTCTGCAGGACAATCAGGGAGTCTGCGCAAAGAACAGAGTGCTGTAAATCATGCCGCTGGATGTATAAAAGAGCCTGATAAATACTAAAAAGTTCGGCGGTAAAACTCGAACATTGCTCCGGTAAACGAAAGGTAAAACTATGCCGACCAAAAACAAAGGCACACCCTACTCCAACATCAGTCTTAGACCCATCAGTGTATATAAAATGACAGTTACCGACTTTCGCCTGGAGTTCTAAAAAACCTGATCTAAGAACTGAAGAAGGGGTCTCAGTCTTCGGCATCGACGTTAGCCCAAGGTGATAGTGGGCCTCAGCGCGCAGCCATGGAGGAAAAAGCGTTTCCCCCCTGGGAAGGGCCGGCGCTGGCGCAACGTCCAAATGTCGAAGGAATTGTCGAAATCGAACCCCTGGAGGTAGTAATGCAGAGGAGCTAACTAAATATTGTCGATCAAGCGAATCCTCGTAAAATAACTCGAAGGACGGGTGGTTAGGCAAGCTTGAGAGTCGACAAGCATAGCTGCACAAAAGCATCTCACGCCGGAAGGACAGCGGAGGCTCTGCAGCTTCTGCGTACAGACTGGGTACAGGGCTAGTTGGAAAGGCCCCTGTAGCGACTCTAATACCACGATGATGAATGGTATTCAAGCGACGTAACACAGATGGACGTGCCAATGAATAGACAATGCACCCGTAATCAAGCTTGGATAGGACCAAGGAGCGATAAAGACGCAGAAGAACGGTCCGATCAGCTCCCCAGGATGTGCCACTTAAAACACGTAAAAGATTAAGAGAATGGTCACACTTAGCTTTTAAAACGGAAACGTGCGAAGTCCAACACAACTTCCTATCAAAAATCAAACCCAAAAATTTCACCTCGTCTGCAAACGGAAGTGTCTCCGGCCCAAGATGGAGAGAGGGCGGAGGGAAATATTTCCGGCGCCAGAAGTTGATGCAGACGGATTTCTCGGCGGAGAAATTGAAGCCGTTGGCGTTACTCCAGGCGTAGAGACGGTCGATACAGCTCTGGAGACGGCGTTCGAGTAGACAGGTCCGCCGTGAACTGCAATAAATGGCAAACACGTCAACAAAAAGGGACGATGATATGCCAGGTGGAATACAATCAACAATGGGGTTGATAGCAATCGCAAAAAGTGTGACACTGAGTACAGAGCCTGCGGTACTCCGTTCTCTTGAATAAAACGACTAGATAAAACCGAGCCCACACGTACACGAAAGACGCGGTCCGTCATAAACTCCCGAAGAAATATGGGAAGACAACCGCGGATATTCCATGCGTGAAGTGTACGTAAAATGCCGCCCCTCCAACAAGTGTCATAAGCTTTCTCCAGGTCAAAAAACACAGCCACGGTTTGACACTTTCTCAGAAATCCATTCATAATATGCGTCGACAGGGACACCAGATGGTCGACGGTAGAGCGATAGCGACGAAATCCGCACTGAGCGTTCGCTAGAAGTTTCTGAGACTCAAGCCACCATGTCAACCTCCCGTTGATCATGCGCTCCATCACCTTGCAAATGCAACTGGTGAGGGAGATAGGGCGGTAGCTGGAAGGAAGTTGGCGATCCTTCCCAGGCTTAAGTATAGGGACAATGGTGGCTTCGCGCCAAACGGAAGGAAAAAGGCCGTCTTGCCAAATACGGTTATAGACCTGTAAGAGAAAGAGTTTACTCTCGGCTGAAAGGTTCTTTAACATCAGGACATGAATGCCGTCCGGCCCAGGAGCGGAATGCCGAGAGCAATGAAGAGCGTGCTCCAGCTCCCTCAGTGTGAAAAGTTCATTATAACACTCGGTATTAGCAGACCGAAAATTAAAGCTGGCGGAATCCAGCCGGTCTTTTATAGAGCGAAAGCCGGCGGAATAATGGTCTGAACTGGAAACCGCCTCAAAGGCAGCACCCAGAGTGTTAGCGATGGCAGCCGGATCCACAATGGTGGCATTAGAAACCTGAAGGCCAGAAACAGTACAATGCGACACTTTACCTGAGAAGCGACGAAGTTTATCCCAAACAACGGATGAAGGCGTAAAGCGATTAAAAGATTCGACAAAACGAGCCCAAGATGCCTTCTTGCTATCCTGAATAATGCGACGAGCCCTGGCGCGCGATTGTTTAAAAGTCACCAAATTAGCAAGTGTAGGGTGACGCCGAAACACCCTAAGTGCAGTTCTACGGGCACGAACGGCGTCCCGACAATCCTCGTTCCACCGTGGAACAGGCATTCGCCGAGATTGGGAGGAGGAACGGGGAATTGCGCGTTCGGCGGCAGAGAAAACCGTAGACGTAAGGTGCTGCACTAGTTGGTTAATGTCGGTGAAGGGCTGGTCGTCAAAATGCACGAGGCTGGAATACAAGCTCCAGTCGGCTTTTGTGAATATCCAGGTAGGGACTCTGGAATGCTGTACGTGGTGTGACAGAAGAGAAACGATGCAAGGGTAATGGTCGCTGACGTAGGTGTCAGCGACGACGTTCCACTGCAGACGACTAACAAGCTGGAGTGAGCAAACGGCAAGGTCCAAGTGAGAAAATGTACCGGAAGAATCAGAAAGAAACGTAGGCTCACCTGTATTGAGTATAGAAAGATTGAACTGATCAAAAATGTCGGAGAGAAGAGTTCCCCTCGCACAAGCCCTTGGCGAACCCCACAGGGGTGATGGGCATTAAAATCTCCCAACAGAAGAAATGGTGTTGGGAGAGCGGACAGAAGAGCTCGAATGTCCGCGAGGGCAAGGGGAGACGATGGAGGTGAATACACAGAGCAAACAGCAAAGAAAAAAACCGGGTAACTGCAGTCTAATGGCAACAGCTTGCAAGTCGGACGTAAGAGTGAGAACTTGAAAATGAACGTCGTTACGCACTAACAACATGACACCTCCATGAGCAGGAGTACCCTCCTCCGGTTCAAGGTAGTAGCGAACCGGAGTATATCCTCGGAGATCAAAAGGATGATGAGGGCGAAGCTTAGTCTCCTGCAAACACACGACCATAGGCGAATGGGAACGCAATAAAAGTTGCAGTTCCGCCCTATACGATCGTACACCACGTACATTCCAGGTCAGGATAGCCATTAAGAAAAAAAGGGATAAACTGTCTACTTAGAAGGGCGGATAAAAATTACCTTTTGTTTAACCTTTGGGCTCGGGCTTTTGGTATGGAGTTGGTCAGACTCCATAGCCTCCTCGAAGGGAGGGCCCACGCGCTCAGAGCCAGAAACCGATTCAAGCGCCGTGAATCGGTTCTGGGTGGCGATGGGTGAGGGGTGCCGCTGAGCGCGGCTTGTCCCAGGAGCTTCCTGGGACTGCGACCTCCAAGGAGAAGGTGAATTATGCTTGCTGTGAACACGCGGAGGGTCTTTTAAAAAGTCTTCTCTTCGAAGTTTCTGCTTCGGCTTTTTCTCAGTGGCTTGTGACTTCATAGACTTTGGACCAGGTTTACAGGGCTTGGTAACAGTAGCAGACTTGGACGGCCGGATGGTAGTGGCGGTCAAGGCAGTCCTGGTCCAAGTTTGAGTCCCAGCATCCTTCCGGGGTACTGGCGAGGCAACAACAGAACTGAATGTTCCCGATCGCAGGAGCGAAGGTTGGCGTGCATGGTAACGCCTCCGGGCTTCGGCGAAGGAGAGTTTCTCCTTTACCCGGATCTCCTGGATCGCCTTCTCCTCCAAATACCGCGGACAGTCGCCAAATGAAGCAGAATGTGACCCTTTGCAATTGACGCAGACGGGGGCTGTTGAACAGGCACCTTCGTGTGAGGGCTGGCTACATGTTGCACAGATGTTAACGGCACTCTTACATGAGACTTGCGTATGCCCAAAACGTTGGCATTTAAAACAATGCAGAAGTCTAGGAATATAGGGCCTCACCGCAATACGTTCGTACCCTGCTGTAATGCTCGTGGGCAGATCGACGCCATCAAATGTGATAAAAAGGGTACGAGTGGGTACCAATACTCTGTCGAGTTTGGCCTGCACCCGATGCACTGCTGTCACCTTTTGATCCGATAGATATTTCACTAGGTCCTCGTCCGTTATACCGTCGGGGCTATGGGTGGTAACAATGCCTCGACAGGAATTCAAGGTGCGGTGCTTCTCAACACGGATGGGATAACCGTGGAGAAGCGTAGCACTCAACAAGGTCTTAGTTTGTTGATCGGACTTGCTGTGTACCAATAATGACCCGTTTCGAAGGCGAGTGCAGAACTGAACCGAACCAGCAATAGAGTCAATGCCCTTCTGTACTATAAAAGGGTTCACCTTCTCAAACGATTGTCCTTCCTCTGTTCGTGTAATAACTAAGTAACAACCAGATGTTGGCGGTGCTACTTCTGTTGCAAAAACTTTTCGGCGCTTGTTAGTAACAATGGAGAAAGGGTGCTCCATAGCGAAATAAATCCTCCACCATTGCAACCGTCTCCAACCTCGGGCTCTGACTTCCCGGGCGTTACCCCGGCTTGGGTGAGTGGCCTATCTATACCAATCTCACCCCAGGGTCACACCTCCCAGAACATAGACAGAGGGATCCAATCGCCATCAGAAGTCAGCAGCTCATGCAATGGCCCCCCCGCGGGACTGCAGTTGAACAGCGGATACGAACACATACCCTACATGACGACCCCGGGTGGTGGGGATGACGCCATTACCCACTCACCCAGCTGCGCACCCAGTGCGCGGGTATCCGTCAGGCTGTGTCCACGGAGGATTTAAATAAAAAGATAAAAGAAACTAAAAGTGCGTGGGCATTTCGCACGCAAGGTAGGCCGGCGAAGAAGTAAAAGAGATGTGTAAATGAATGGGCATGGGGAGAAATGTGCAGTAGAAGAGAAGAAAGAAACGATGGCGAGAGGTGACATGGAGTGAAATGCACAGAACGCATGAGAGCCTACCTTGAGTCCTCCGGTCACAAGAATGAACCCACCTCGATCGGACGGGGATGAATGGGTGAAAATGGCTATGAATGGCTCGGGTACCCTGGGTGCGCCTAACCCGTACTCACAAAAGGTGAGCCCCTGGGGGGGTTTTGATTGTGTATACCGATTCCACCTTCTTGCACATTGGTCCTTTTTGTGATTTAAGCATTGAAATGGAGTATACAATTCAACAATGTGTGTTTATTGTGAAGAATTATTGGCTTACCAATTCTGTTACCACCACACAAAGAGCAATATGAGTATGATGTTCATGATGGTCCTGATCAAAAGATTACACTGTCCTGCGACAGTTTCCCAGTTTTGATGAACATTGGCTACGATATGGAAAAAGACTTGCTGATTTTGAAAATAACCGTTTTCACATAACATATATCGTTTTTATGAAATTCAATATTTTTATATACTGGACATATGTATACAATTATAACTATTATTATATATATATTTTTACAGCAACAGATGAATACTTTAACACATATTATATATCCAGGGTGTATATATATTTATTTATTTACCCCCCAAAAAGAACACCCTTTGTGTGCTTCCCTATCCATCTATCCTTTATCTTCCTATGTGATGAGCTGATGACTGACAATAGCTTGGGTGCCAAACGGCTGACGTTTATTTATCACTGCGTGATCCTCTGCAGGCAATAAATCTTTCAACTGTTAGATCTTAGAAAAACAGTTGTTAATAAAACACTCACCCTTACAGGGATATATGTGTCTTAACATAACATCTCAGAACTTCAGTTGCTTTTTATAGCTTGCAGTGATTGGTAAAACAGTTTCCGCAAAAGATTTATCATTGCAATTTTTTATTTTTAGTTCGTGTTGTGTAGTAGTGATACTTAGTTAACAATGGCTTCCACCTCTTCTAGGAGAAAACGCATGAAGAATCCAAATAACTTCTGTTACATATGTGGTTCTTTCTTGTTATGGTGACAAAAAACCAACATTATACATTTCTTAAGAAAGTTATTTTGCATATTTTAAAGTTCAGCTAGGAGATCAAAGTCAAACATGGGCACCCATACTATTTGCAAAACATGTAGTGAAGGTCTAAGGCAATGATACAATGAAAACAGAAATCAATGAAGTTCACAATTCCTATAATGTGGCGTAAACAAAAAAATCACTATGATGATTGTTACTTCTGCATGTGTGAAGTATCAGGGTACAATAAACAAAAATTAACTACCACAAATGGTCTTGCATCAACTATAAGATCTGTACTATGCAGAGTATCCCTATTCTACAACTCAACTAGAGGATACTGAGAGTTCAGTCTCTGGGTCAACAGAAAATTCCAATATAGATGAGGATTTCTCAGCACACAAAGTTGAAAACAAATCACAGCATTTTAGTCAAGAAAAGTAGAACAACTTAGTAAGAGATTTAAGTCTTACCAAGGACAAGAGCAAATTACTTGGATTGAAGTTGAAAGAGAATAATATGCTGGCTCCAGACACCACTTTTTCCTGGTATAGGAATAGAGAAAAAAAATGTACCAGTTCTTTAAGATAGAAGACCAGCTTGTTTATTGTTGTGATGTACCGGGTTTAATTCAACAACTGGGAAGACCAATATATGATAGTAATGACTAGCATTTATTTATTGATGCTTCAAAAAGAAGTCTGTTGTTGTTGTTGAGAAGAAGTCTAAAAGCTGTTTTATTGCATAATAGAAGAGAATTTCCCTCAATATCAGTTGCACATGTTTCTAAAAGCATATGAAAATCTCCAACTATTTTAGAAAGAATTAATTACCAGGAACATCATTGGGCATTGTGCGGAAACCTAAAGGTATTCAGCATCTTACTAGGGCAGCAATGAGGATATACAAAATATGCATGCTTTTTGTGTGAATGGGCCAGTAGAAATAGGGTTAAACATTGGACAATGAGAGAATGGCCTAAAAGAAAAAGTTTAACACCAGGAGAAAAAAAAATAGTTATCTGTGCCTCGTTGCATATAAAACTAGGTATTAAGAAACACTTCTGAAAACACTGGACAAGAATGGTTCGTGTTTCAAATAACTGAGCAATAACTTTTTTGTGATGTCTGAAACTAAGATAAAAGAGGGTACATTTGATGGACCTCAGATAAAACAGCTAATGAAGGATAGTGCATTTTCAGACAGCATGAGTGATAGAGCACTCCAAGCATGTTGTGCTTTCAAAGAGGTAGTGAATAATTTCTTGAAATTATAAAAGATCCATGATATAAAGAAATTGAGAGAAACATGTAACAAAAGCTACAAGCTCTCAGGATAATATGACTTTAAAATTTCACTTCTTGTATTCTCATTTGGGATCCCTCAGTGATGAACAAGGTGGAAGATTTCATCAAGAAATCAAGAAGATGGAGAGAAGATATCAGGGTCAAATGGAACATTGCAATGTTAGCAGACTACTATTGGTGCTTGAAAAGGGAAGTTGCTCAACCAGAACATATATGTAAATCAACACAGCCATCCTTCCAGCCAAGGAAAACATCACATCTTCTGTTACACATATATACGTATTTATTTTTATTACTGAGAAATTTTGCAATCTGCATTTATTTTATAACACACATTTTTTACATCAAAAACACTATTTTCGTTATATTATTTTGTGATTTGTAAAAATCTTAGGTGACAGAGAAAAATGGAGATTGCCATTCAATTTAACACTCAAAATTAGTTAATATCACCTTTTAGATCTCAAACCTCAAAAGTAATATTTTGCAGGACAGTGTTATTCTAAATTTAGTGAAAAAAACTGGAAACTGGTTCATTAGCGAAAAAAGGAAGCACAATCTACCATCATTGATGCCACAGTGTGTAATAGATGTTCCTCTTCACTCCCCATGTGTCTTTATGTAGATTCTTACAAGAAACCGGTTACTCAGAGACAATGTGACAAAAAGCAGCAAAGCATGCAAAACTCAGACCATACAGAAGACAATTGTTTACAAACTGAAAGAACCAGACAGGGAAAAATGATGGTAATACTGTAATTTGTTCTTATGTTTGAGGAAAGAGACCCAGATATATTGAAAATGATGTGGTTTACAGATGAAGCTTGGTTTTGTCTCTCAGGATATGTAAGCTCATAAAACACACGGACATGGGCAACAGAAATTAATCACTTCATTCAGAAAGTTGATATGTGGTGCACAATACAGCACAGCATATTATTGGAACAATTTTCTTTGAAGAAACTCTCCATATTGAGCTTTACTAGACCATTTTAATGGATTTCGTAGAAGATGATATTGAACTTAAGCAAGGATATTTTCAACATGATGGCACTGCGTGCCATACCTCAAAGATAGGAAAGAGTCTATAAAAGCAGTCCATGTGCCATTCAAGAGCCCCAGATGAACACTGCAGCTGAAGTATCTAATACCAATGTAGACATGTTAAGGCATGTATCCAACAACATGGTGAAACAGGAATGTGTATTCAGGAAGAGAAGGGACATTTCCTCCAGCATATCTTGTAACCAATATATTTTTTTCTCAGAGATGACCTCTCATTTTCATTTGGTTTTGTTAATGCATTGTTACTCATTCTAGTAATATAGTGATTTAAAATATGGAACGCACACCGAAACACTCTCTACAATTGAACACAACCCAGCATGTTCTAGATCACTTTAATATTGTGTAACATAATGCTGATGGCCTAAGCAAACAGTCAATTATCATATCAGTAAGCTATGCAACATTAAATATGTCCAATCAGGGCTGTCCGTAAGAGGATAAAGGGGAAGTACACATGTCCACATTGAGGGGATAAGGGCCTATACAATAAAATATGAGCAGATACATAAATATACCAAACATACAATTTTATACTATCTCCCTCCTTGCTAACTGTTATATGAATTAAACACAATAAAACAGCGGAGGACAATTTTGGACTTTGTGACCATTACTTGATGGGGTCCCAGAACTTACATGGAGCCCTGTGTCCAATCACACGCCTGCCACTGCTCCCCACTGCGAGAGCAAATTGTATATGTTTCGAGCCCCACGTATGGGAGCCAATTTGCGAGAGAATAATGTTTCTCACGTAATGTTGTTTACATCAGTGTTGAAGCCATCTTGTGACGTCACTCCTTGTTTGATTCGTAGCTCCCTCTGGCGTAGCAATTTGCATCAGTTTTGAAATAATTCACTTTAAATGTTCTCCGGCTAGCTATTTGGGTCAAGAATGTATCTCTTGCAGGGTGTGAATCGGAAAGGAATCCTTTATCCAGAAATGATACTGATGAAGAAATTGGTTTTATAACTTTTATTGTCGAACACGTTCACTAACACTTTTTACATATTGATATAGATACTCGCCAAACTGAAACTGTTTGTAATAACTTCTTACTTATCACTTTTAACTCGCATACTTCAATTTTGTGTAGAATTAACTTTATAATAATTTAGATTCTCGTAATTCTGCTGCGCGTAACTTGACGTAATGAAGGACTTACTGACGATGAACTGAGAGACCGACGTGTAGAGTATTGAGAATTCCGTTGAACTGGGGGACACTCTACCTCTAACCTACCCTATTTATAGGCCTGCATCAAGATATGCCTAAAGATTATAAATGAACTGCTATTGGCTAATAAAATGCGCCAACATTAGCGTCTATTTTAATATCCAATGAAAACCACTAATACATATTGCTTTAGGAAACATTCTAGAAGCTTCTACCGAAAAGGCGCGAAACATTACGTAACTTCCTGGTTCCCGGTAATGATAAACAACTCACCCCATTGCTGCATTATTGCGTTATTGTTGACAGTTTCAGTAAAGCCGTATATTATTATTTACCAATAATAATTACAATTAATAAACCTCTGAAATCAATGTCACATAAAAATATATATTCATATTACTATCATTAATTACATCTCAGTAATTTGTGATACAAATTACCGTATCATATGCCCCACTAGAAACATAATTATAAATATTTATAACTTGTTTGGAAATTTTAAAATTGTGTTTTTAGTCTCCTAAATCTTGGAACACACGCTATCACTTTCACTTGACACTTCACGCGCATTTAACACACGACATATGTTTTATCTCGCCACTACTTACTGGCTCTGGTTTAATTAATTTAGATATTAATCTGACATCACAAATTTTTTTTTTTTTTTTATAGCAAATACTTTACCCTTAATTGTTTAATTACTGCTACCAAATTGTTTACTTTCTTAAGTTGACAAAAATTTATACATTTAAGATTTTTTTTGTAATTATTATACATATTTACCAAAATATTCACCCTCTACACAAATATTTACATCTCTTAAATCTAGGCAATGTTTCACATGTTCTATTTACTACATAAGTATTTGTTTTTAATTATCTTTACTCATTTTTGTTATTTTGTACTTTTACTTTAATATCATATTAAGTTTCAATTATTACCTTCTTCTTTTCAAATACTGTTACAGTTACTAAAAATTTAATTATATATATATATATATATATATATATATATATATATTTTTTAAACATTTCTCTTTTTTTTTTTTTATATAATTTATTTTTCTTTTCAAATGACATAAATAATTAACCCTCTTACGTTCCAATACATTTCTCTGCAAGTCATCGTTTACTATCCAGCATTTAGTTTACATCTCATTGCTATTTACCCTCCTGGATCAAATTGTGTGTGGCTAAACATTACTCGTAGCCGTCTCCTAACCTTCAAATTTTTGTTCATGAATCGCCTCTTATATTCATATGAAATTTGGTCCCATGATAACATTTGAAAACAATCTACAGTTTCTTGAACAATACATCTTTTAACAACTTTCATTTTCAATTCATCTGCTATCTTTTTAACTTGAGAGTACTCTGACAAATCTGTACTAAACTGTACTGGACTGGAGTTTTCATTTTTAACATCTTGGTACAATTTATTTCTTTGCATTACTGACTCATTCTGTATTTCTGATATTTCCCCTCTGAAATTGACTTGCGCTTCATTTACATCTACATTCATAACCTCTTTCATCTCTCTTAACTCACTTAAAATATTACTCATTTGACTTCCTAACTCTGTACATTCTACATTAACCTCACTTTTAGTATTAACCTCACTTTCTTTGTTACCTATTTCCTTGCTCATGTCTAGCATTTTCTTTGAAACTTCTCCCGTCTCACTTACTATTACTTCCTCATTTTCATCTCTCATTTTTGGCATACTACTATCTAGCTTCATAACTTTCTTTTCAATTTCTTCACTGCTTTGATCTACTTTTTGCTCTAATATCTCATTACTCCTACCAATATCTTCAATTGATTTCCTATGATCTTTTTTTATATCTTCTCTCAATTCCTCCAAACTCTGATCTACTTTTTGTTCTACACTCTTAATAATATCTTCACTCAATTCCCTATGACTCTTTTGCATATCTTCCCTTAATTTCTCATTACTCTGAGTTAATTTTTCTAATTTCTCATTATTCTTTTGCATATCTTCCCTTAATTTCTCATTATTCTTTTCCATATTCTTCAGCATTTCCATAATCATCATACTAGTATCAAGATTAACATTTCCTGCTATTCTATTCTGACTTTCTGTACTAACATTTTCATCCTCAAATCCTAAAAAGTCTGGGCTATTTCCTGTAATTTGTATTGGATCACAGCTAACTGTTACACTATCTCCCTCCATAATTATTTCTTCTGTATTACTAGTAGCCATTGTTTTTATTATCCTACCACTCCTAAGGAACATTTAAATTTGTTTACCTTTTTGATGCTGTATGTTGCTGTTACTTTAATGTCCAGCGTTCTGCCCCATTCTCCTATGTTTGTATGTCGCTTCTGCGTTGTGTTGTGATGAATCTATGTCGTCTCGATGTTTTTGTAGTTGAATTCCTTGTTGCCTCGTAATCTCGGAATTACGATGTCCAATCATCCGTATAGTCTGTCGTTCCTTTTGTTGTTTCTGGAATCTGCGTCTTGTAGATCATTTCACCGCTGCATTCCTGGTTACTCTGCTTCATTCCTAGTCATCGTGTTCCTTTCCTGGTCACTTCGCCCCACGTCCTGGGTGCCAATATGTAACGGTAGCAAATATATGTTTTTACTTCACGCGTATTTGCAAGAGAACTTGCTTTACGTAATGTCTTTTTGTTGTCGAGCCCCACGTTGTGGAGCCAATTTGCTCTCGCAAATTGTATATGTTTCGAGCCCCACGTTGGGCGCCAATTTGCGAGAGCAAATTGTATATGTTTCGAGCCCCACGTATGGGAGCCAATTTGCGAGAGAATAATGTTTCTCACGTAATGTTGTTTACATCAGTGTTGAAGCCATCTTGAGAAGTGCATAGGGAAACGGGTTATGCTGTTTCTTATTAGAAAATATTTCACGTTAGACAGGAAACAGAAAATGAAAATTACATATTTCTAGGGCTTTGTTCTTTTTTCATGCTGTATAGATAGACAAGATTTTGTTATTTTTATTACTAATAAAAACAAATCCCTTTTTCCTCCAACAATTACAATGAATGGCGACGCCGTGGCCGAGTGGTTAGACCGCTCGCCTCCCACCGAGGCGGCCCGGGTTCAATCCCAGGGACCTGCATGTGGGATTTGTGGTGGACGAAGTGGCGTCTGGGTAGGTTTTCTCCGGGTTCTCCGGTTTCCCCCGCCATTCATTCCATCAACTGCTCCATCATCACCTTTCCTTTCATCCATTTCACCCACATTTCGTTTCATCTACTTCCTTCATCCCATACCAGGCATCGAGCTAATCACCCATCCTGGATGTTCTGTCTGATCCATGAGTGTCTGCTCCTCGACGGGCCTCTGACCCCAGGCACCTGCCTGTAAGTTCTGGGGGGTGTAAGTCCTACATAAGAGGAGGGTAAACAGATAATGAATGAATTACAATGAATGCTTCAATGGCTATCTTGTTCAGGGTGCAGAGAATAGTTGAGGACCATTTTAACAAAACTCAAAAAATGCCATTTTTTTCAAAATTCGTTTTTTAATTATTCTGGTGGTTTAATATGAGCCTTATACAATGGTTAACAGAAAATACAACAAAACTTCATATTTTCTGTTGTAAGAGGTACCTGAATATAACAAATTTTCACGAAACTAGACATCTCTATTTTTCAAGATTTAACAAAACTCAACTAATCTTTGTTTTATACTGCATGGTTAAAACTAAGAACATTTATTATTATTATTTAAAAGCTAAATTTAATAGCCCTTACACTTGCACATGTATACTGTTGGGCAATCACACAACTGTGACAAGAAAAACCAACTGTTTGCTAAGTGCTTTTTGGTCAACAATGCACATTTTTCTGCGTAAATCTCTTTCATGTTCAGCCACTGTTTCAATATAAGATTAGCAGTTGTAGAACACTCTTGTGTGGAACATTGTTATTAAGAGATTGGAAGATTCAGAATATTCTGAAACAGTTCAGGAGGCGAAAACTGGAAGACAAAACAGGAGCTGTGAAGTAGGTTTTTACTTCACGTATGGAAAGCCAATTTTAAGTAGGTGTTGTATTGTATTTCGACTGTTGGGGAGCCGATCTTGAAGTAGTTGTAACCACGTATGGTATCCAGTGGCCTTCGCCCCAATGTTTAAAAATATTAACTTTGTAATTTGACTTTTTCTTTAAATATTATATTTATGTTTGCTTCGGCTGCATCAGTATTTATTTTTAGAGACATGAATCTCTTAACAAGGTGTGGTGCGGCTGAAGAATGTAGGGTTACACAGATTATAATTTTTACTTCACTCCATTTATTAATCCTTATTTAAATAACACTTCACTGATATAGAGAGCTGTGAGATTCTTTTATTAATTACTTGCACTTTTTAACATGTAAACTATTTTCGTCTCACACTGAATACGTATTAAACTTCTCGAGGACGCGTCTTGCGTCCAGTTAGGAACACTGTCTGCTAGCAACTGAATTCTGAATTTGTACAATTTGCCCTATTTCAGTTTCTGATTGGCTAATCCTACTCCAATAGAATGCTTTCATTTAACTTAAGCTTTTTTCTGGTTGTTGATTGACTATTTACAAAGTGTCTCAAAATTTACATTATTGTTGCTCCAATAATTACAAGTAGTATTATTAAACTTTCTTATTCATTGTTGCCTCAAGGTTACCTCATTGTTAGCAACTTTCCTCATTATTAGCAACTTTTAACCTATTATTCTTACAGCTCCTACATTATTAAATTACATAATACATTCACACTACATTATTAAACATTGTACATAATAATATAAACATTAATACAATGACTGTTACATACATTTTTATATGTTATTTTATTGAATTTATATTATATAATTTGACTGAAATCATTTAAACGTTAAAAATGCTGCCTCAGCTGTCAGCACCAAAAGAGTAAGAAGTGCATGATTGCACCCTCAAATGAAGATAGAATGTATATAGACTGTAACCATATTGAAACAACAAAAGAACAACATGCAAAGCAGGACATTTGTGTTTCAAATATCTTATTCATTTTAGAGATAGCTCGTATATGAATACGACAAAAGTTGAACAGGACAACTTCTTACTGGAACACATGAGAGTGAACTTGCCTAAAAGATGCAGAGGGAAGGAACACAATAAAAGTAAATGAAGATCTGTGGAATCTCATACTATATAAGAGAAGGAGGCCGAGAGATTCCTGTATGTGCCTCAACATTCAGAAAAGTGACAGGCAAGTCTGATTTTATTTATAGCCTAAACAAAAAGTTTACAGAATTAA
This sequence comes from Deroplatys truncata, assembly GCA_030765065.1. NCBI lineage: Eukaryota > Metazoa > Arthropoda > Insecta > Mantodea > Mantidae > Deroplatys > Deroplatys truncata. The sequence goes on along the minus strand of CM060984.1, from coordinate 95,971,683 downwards.
AATAATTGTCTGAACAAGTTATATTTATTTCTATCTTTCCAGAAGTGTACGGAGACAGACTCAGGCACATTGCCAAAAGATATAAGCTGGAGGGTGTACTACTTAAGGAGAATTGAGGTGGACGAGCTCGCAAGCTGTAGGAAAGGGATGAAGAGCAGACACAGCTCATTAAGAAGGATATATTTAAGTATAAATGCAAATCTTCTCATTACTCTAGAAATAAAGTTAAGCGGTCATATCTTCCACCAGAGCTAAATCTTAAAAGAATGCACAATAGGTACAATGCTTCTTGAGTTAGACAAGGCTTGTTGGCTGCTCCCTTTCGCAGTTTAAAAAGGTATTCTACAAATGTTTTATCCTGGGTTTTCAAAATTCTCATACTGATAGTTGCTCGCTTGTACACGCTTTCTTGTTGAGATAAAGTCAGCTCAAGACTCAGAATTAATTCACAAAAGAAAGCAGACAAAGTAGTTAACTACACATGGCTTGAGACAGGCTCAGGATGAAGAGCAAATGAAATTGCATCCTTTGTGAGAGACTATAGGTTTGTTCCAACATACGGTTCTGAACGGGTTCCGAACTAATTCCAACACATGCTAATGCACATGCGCCAGTCCGGTACGCTCACAGGACTAATTCTGAATTCTGTGTGGTTGGAACACTACTTGAACCGTTCGCGTTCTGTCACGGCCTTCTTCGTTGCACGGTCAATCAGAAGACGATCAAATATCTACGTTTACAGCGTTGATGAATGAAATCAAACTCCACCAATGTACGTATGTGTGTATATATACACACATACACGTTCATCGTAAGCGTTTCTTTCATACTGATTCCAGTCCTAATATTCGTGCAAAAATAAATCGCGTTCGTTTATCGGCTTAAAGCCATTGATACTGAGTTATTGCGAATAACAATTGTAATATATAGATATTATATTTAAACCAGAACCCGGAAAAAGTAATTTAACACAATTCCAATTTAACATTAGGTTTCCTGGTACAGAAACTTCTAAACACAATGTTTAATTTAAAACTCCAATACTCTGAGACAATGACACCCCACATAAATTCTATTCCGAACGTAATGCAAATAATACAAAACTACATGGTACCAATGTATGCTTATGATCAGGGTTAGGATTTTTAGTTGCAAATTTCAGATGAAAAAAGGAAGGGAAAAGGTGCTCAAATAAGGTGAAAAAAGGCACAATAAGGTGCTGGTTTATTTAAGGGGATGCACAACTGAAATTGCTATTTTCTAAACTATCCATTCAATTGGGCTGAAATTTTTATTTCTTTATATATAATTCTTTTGTGAATTATAACCCAGTCTTAATAATTCTCAGAACTGCGCGGTTGAGGTTATTGTCGTCCATGCCTGCCCAGGCTTCATCTCCACACAAACAGATGACGTCTCTCACAGCAACAAACTCACATTCACGAACAGCAGGCTACTGATTCTGGTGGGATAGAATCACTCATTGTCAATTGCATTAGTGCGGGCTACTTTATATCAGTAAAGTGAGAGAAAGAGGTTTTCGTCGAACACACAATTATTTTCCATTGTTGCGGGTGTGCTTTCAATTCCCGCGCGGTGTTTACTGAAAGAGGTAGACTTACTATTCGCACGTACACAGCAAGCTGAGGAGACGTTAATTAAAGAATAAATTGGAATGAAACTTAAAAGAAAAAAGGGGATTATGGGCATGGTTGGGGGAAATGGTATAAAGGTGCCAAAAAGGGGTAAAGGTCCCAAAATAATGGAATAATGTTTAAATGGAAATAATCCTCTTCTTCGGAAGTCAATGCATCATTAAAAAGATCACTGTCACCTTCTAAATCACTCATTATTGTTATCTTTAAACGCTGTTTTGCTCCCTGGCTTTGTTAGACGTTTGTTCTTTTCCTCAAGTATGTCGCCATACTACTCAACAGCAAGCAACTGCTTACCAAACACCTTTGCTATTCCGTATTGAGAAATAAACACGAATGGAGGAATGAATTACATATTCAAATTTATTTTCTACTGAATACAGAGAGTATGTCGCTTTTTCAATACTCTCTGTCGGGTTTGTTCCAAGCGATTAGAATCGATTCTGAATTAACTGAGTATGCGCTGTAGACCATACAATCCGCGCATGTCTGGAATTTTCAGTTCCTATTCTTAATCACGAACCGATTTCACTCGTTCTGAACTAGTTCCCAAATATGTTGGAACAGCAAACTGGAAATTCAGAATTGGTTCTAAACTGATTCTCTGTCGTGTTGGAACGCCACTTAGCTACTGCGCACACTCAGATAATTCGGAATCGATTCTGAATCGTGTGGGAACAAACCTTATTTAAGTTCTTTAGAGCAAGGTCTAATGAACGAAGATGCAGAAAACCTTAGTCTCAGATTATTTTCTGATTCTTGTGGCTCGCAAAACAAAAACTCCACAATGATGGCAATGCTTGAGAGTTACATTGAAAGCTCAAAGGAATTAAAAGGAATTCAACATTATTTCCCAATACGTGGGCATAGCAATTTGCAGCAGATAGCAATGGATTTTTTCAGGCGTAAAAATCTTGGCATGGCTTCTTCGGAAGGGAAGTCAAGCCGGTGGTCCCATGTCGTAGACTTGCAGCAATGTTAAAGAACCTCAAGCCTGATAAAGAGGCTGCTGAGCAAAATTACCAGTCTTTCACACCCAATATAGAATGGGATGCTAAGGACCACAGCAGTTAAAGAGCATCCACAAATAAAACTCAATTTAATTTAATAGCAATTTGCCTCCCAACAGCCTTATTGAAAAAGAACTAAGAAAACACAAAACAATCACTCTGCCCTCAGAATATTTTATAACATTTTGCAAAAGTTTGGGGAAGTTAAGATTTTGGGGTAAAGACTGGTATAGTTACGATATTAAATCAATCTCCAAACGTGTAATGAAAGCCAAAGTGCCTTTTAAGATACCTGAGGCAAGAGTACTGCATCATGTAAGAAGATCTAAGACCAAGGCACAATGCCTTTTTCAAAATACTTACTTTGCTTCACTAATAAAAGTTGAGGTGCTGAAACCTGGAAAGAGAAGTGCTTTGATAATGTTTGAAGCACCTCAACTTCCATCGGTGAATCATGTAAGCAAAAATAAAGCTAATAACGTGAAGAAGTTGATGTCTTATTTTGAAAATTATTCAGAGGAAAGTAAAGAATTCTATTCAAAAGTTATATAAGGGAATTCTAATGATACTGAAGACAAAATTCTGCATTTTGAAGAATCTTTAGATTAAAGAGGACTGTGTTTCAGTATGGTTTGGATTTCACACAGCATTAAATCTAAAAACTGTTGTATTAAAATATGTACTATTACTTCAGTCCTCATTAAGACGTGTGACTATGAGTTTCATAATAGGTTGAAGATGTAAGAAACAGATTTTGTTACTGTGGAAACTTCTGTTCATCTGTTAACTTACAAGAAAAATATTACATTTTCTAACACATTTTTAACTTCTTATTCTGATATTACCTACAAAATGCAATATATTTAACACCTGAATTTAAATGCTTAGAATGTATATTTGTAAAACTTGGCTTTAAAAACTAAAGAACAAACATGTATAAAAAGTGAATATGTTGAGTTTTGTAAAAATTTGTAATTTTTGTTTTTTCAATAAAGGCAGTTAATGATGAACTTCAATTATTCCTTCATCAATTCCTATATATAACGATGTCCAGTACAATTTTTTTAAATTTTTTGAATCAACGATATTGAGTACAACTAAAAAAATACCTCTCCTGTAAAATTTTGTAAATGGCATTTGTTAAGTTTTGTTAAAATGGTCTTCAGTTGCTCCCTGATATGATCTGCCCTCTAGTTGGCAACATGTTTCTGTGAGTATACTGCTATCACTATGGAATTGCAGTACTGCAAACACATTGTAGCAACATTTTGCAGTGTCTCGGAAATGATCCTTGCTTTACTTTGAATCTAGCATATTTGGTACCTATAAATTTCATAAGTTGCCTTTAGAGCAGTCTAATTTAGAGCAAAGATAAACCAAACCATGAACTCTATGGATGTAGCCTAGTGATTACTATGCTCCTATAATTGCAGACAAATTTGCTTAGTACTTTATCATCGATCCAACAATGAGAATGGAGCAGAATGAACAACCAGCTGAAGTACACACTGAAAAATATCGATTCTACGAGCCTACCATCCCCTACTACCTTGAGAAGTAAAATTTATCATCCATTGAAGTTATTGGATTGATGGTTGGGGCAAGAGGAACTATACCTTGGCACTTTGCTGAGTTTTACAAAAAGTTCAATCTCAAGGCCAATTTCATGTACAACATGCACTTTTTGCTCTTAAAGGTTCAATCAAAATTCTCCAAAATCATCATTATTCAAATTAATTTCATTCTGTAGCATATGACTAACAGCAGAAGAGCCACACTTTTAGTAATTTCCCCTCTAAAATAGAATTTTCCGCTGTTTTCTCTTACTCATAATTGCAATTTATTTCAGTGATAATCGTGTTTTGTCTTCTTGTGCTATTCTTGTTTTTATATAATAATTTGTAAAAGTATTAAGCTTTGTCTGTTTGGCAGCCCCTACTTTTGGGAAAGCTGAAAGTTTTCTTTCTGAATAAAATAACAATTTATCCTTGGATCTCAACAATGAACACAGGGAAGGTGTAATAAAGGATTGTAGTGTACCTTGAGGTGCATTCGTTGTTTGTTGCTCTACCTCCGATGTCTGACTTGGACCAGGAACAGAATCCACTTCCATGGATGTTGCTTGCTGACTTGTGCTTGCTCCCAAATCTGTAATTTGTTACAGTTTTCTAATTACAAAAACAAATTTAAGAGTGCTCTCATTGTTGCAAAATAAACAAATAAAACAATCTGTTCTAACATTAAAATATTACAATGGAGACTCAATACATAGGGTTCCCACACATCCTCATTTTGAAGAGTAAAATGACTTTCTGCACACAAGTTTGAATGTCCATTGGTTTGACTGCAATTTATTGATCAAAGAAAAATGTATTGTTTTTGAAAGTGAAGTCATACTTGTTCTCTTTTTCCATATTTAAACCTTTACCACATCTCCATACAGAGCAATCTAGAAAGCAGTGATAATTTAGTTTTCATTTAACTTTAAATCTGCTTCTGTCCACTTCCGCCAGTAGCAAATAATGTGGTTTCTGCTTTTATCATGGCCATACATTTTCTCTATAAAATTTAATCCAAGATCGTTGCATGAAAATATCTAACTGAAGTTATTCATTTTCAGATTGTAAAAATCAGATTGAAAGATAACTATTGTAGTGACCCTGTGTGGAGTTCAAACCAAGAGCAAGGAATTGCATCAGATTGCATTAAGTTTCGAAAGATGTGGTAATATAGGAAGAACTGGCTTTTAGGGCACCAGGTTGCTTACTTGGCTCTCAGAAATGTATATATTGACCACAAATGTAGGTCACTGAGCTCTACTCTGTTTGATACTCGAACAACATTGAGACCATGTCCGTCAAGAGTCCCTTGCCCCACTCTAATAAGTTAACATTTAACCTTGCGCATCAGCAAGACCAATGAGAAATCTACAGTTAAGGAATGTGCGATACAATTAAGTTCTTGTATGCACAACCCCTCACCTAATGCCAACTTAGTTATCTGAGGATATAGTCATTAGCTTTTTATATAACCCCTGGGTTCTTATTTAACCCTCCTAGAAACTCAAACATCCCCAATGGCACCTTGCATTCCAGCACTGCCCACCCCTACCATCTGAACCTATTCCCCCTGTGGTAAATAACTCCCGGGTCAACTACCTTAAGGGTTGTTAAAATATGTTGCTTGAAATCAATATAAAATTATATTTAAAATGTGAAGTAATACACATGATTATGTTTTATTTAACTTATGTTCGATTTTACTGTTTTCCTGTACTATTTCTGACATATATGAAATACCAAAAAGGAAATGTTGGTTTACCGGTAAACTTCTGCTAAAAGACTTATTTCTTAATCATAGCTCAGTGGACTTAAGTGTTGATCCAATCAGATCAATTACAGAAGTGAAATTTAATTTCAGACAATTTATATGCACATTAAAGAAATAAACAGGTCATCTGAAAAATATACATGGCACACAAAAATATAAATCCAATTGAGAGGATATATGGCTATGGTTATGACTAATTTTAAAATTATTTTCACAATATTTTTGTTTAATTTATATTAATGTTATATAAACATTTTCAGTACCTTTATATACAATTTCCTTTGAATTTATTATTAAATGTTAACACAATTATATACTATTATGAGTATTGACATATTTAAAATGCCAAGTAATGGTTCATTAATTGTTGGGAGAGGTGCCCTCATTTCAGCATTTCAAAATATGGCAATTGAAGTGAAAAAGATGGTTCATAGTCTTCAGCAGCTGTTTGGTAGAGTCTGACCATTAAATGTTCTCAGGCACTGGTATCAAATTTGACTTGTTTAAATAATAATGAAGCTTAAACTTGGTTTTAATTGTATGTGTATATACGAGGTCTGTTCAAAAAATTCCGGAACTTTGTCCACAACATTTTTCTATGCTTACCTTTTGCTTATTATGCATGGTCTCTTTGAAATACTCTCTTCCACCATTGATACACTGCTCCCAACACCATTTCCACTTCCGGAAGCAGTCTTGGTACACCTCTTTTTGGATCGCGCGAGGCGCCATCTGCGAATTTTCTTTTATCTCATCTATCACTGCAAAATCTTCATCCTTTCAACGGGGTTTACAACTTTGAAAATAAAAACAATTCTACAGGGGCCAGGCCTGGAGAGTACGGAGTATGAAGCAGCACAGTGATATCGTTTTTTGTATAACAGTCACGCACCAACAGGGATGAATGTGCGGGTGCATTATGTGATGCAAGAGCCATGAATTGTCTCACCACATTTCAGGCTATTTCCTTCTCACATTTTCTCACAGGTGTTGCAACATGTTCCGATAGTACCATCGATTAACAGTTTGTCCCTGTGGCACGAATTCATGATGAACTAATCCTTCAAAGTCAAAGAAAACTATCAGCATGGCTTTGACATTTGACCTGACCTGGCGAGCTTTTTTCTGGTCTTGGAGAACCTTTCCCAACCCAATGTGAAGATTGAGCCTTGGTCTCAACATCATAACCATAGACTCATGTCTCATCACCATTATGATTCTCTTAAGGAACATCTTGTTTTCATTTGTGCGATCCAAAAGCTCTTCACAGATTGTGAGGCGATGGTCTTTCTGGTCTTCACTCATGAGCCATGGGACGAACTTGGCGGCAACACGATGCGTTCCAAGATACTGTGTCAGGATTTCATGACATGATCCAACTGAAATGTTACATTCTTCTGCAATCTCTCGGACAGCCAGTCTTTGATTGGCATGCACAATTTCATTGACGTTCCTGACATGAGTATCATCGGTAGACGTCGAAGGACGTCCTGAACAAGGGTCATCTTTAACTTCCATCCGGCCATTTTTAAACCACGTGAACCATTCGTAACACTGAGTACGGCTTAAGCACTCATCACCGTAGGCTTCCTGCATCATTTGGTGTGTCTCTGTAAAGGTTTTCTTGAGTTTCACGCAAAATTTAATGCAGACGCGTTGCTCCTCTAACTCTGCCATCTCGAAATTTGCAAACTGTGTGACACAACGTTCTACTCAATACAGTACTGAACAATAACAGACATAGAATAATGAAATTTCTGGTAGTTACACATTAAACACAGGCATGTGCAGGGATGCCAACCGCATTTCACTCCATTGGCACAAAATTACGAATGTTCCAGAATTTTTTTAACACATCTCATATATATATAGTTTAAATAATCAAGTTTATAATTTATGCTTATGTAATCAAAGTTTTATCTCGTATGACATTTTACCAGATAGTTTAATGTCTTCTTTAAATAAAGTTTTAAATGATTAACTTCTACATATTGTGTCTTCCCTCTTAGGGGGTGAAGAAGATTACTTTAAACACATCTTCCCACAACAAAATTAAAAAAGATTTTTTAAGAATTTTGTCTATGCATGGTAACTGTTTATCAATAGGCTGCTAAGCAAAGTTTTCTACACAGAGTTATTATTTATAGGAATTTTGGTATATCTTTGATCAGCACTGAAAATGATTAACAACACTTTCATTGTCATATGACACAAACAAATATGCATAATTAAACAAGTTTAACATATAAATACTAAAAGAAAGTTAATAAATACCTAAATAAATATGATATACAGGATGTTTCAGAATCAGACCACATAAATTTAAAAGGGATGCAGAGGGATAGTAAACAGTAACTTTGAGATAGGTAACTTATAGTCTGCAGGCTTGAATTTCCCTGCAATGAAGCCAAATCTAAACTGAAGTAGCATGCCACTGATTCAGCAGCCATTCAGTTTTAAGATCTGAAAATGGGACCTTTTCCAGCCTTCTACCTATCATGATATTTGGTGCAAAGGTGAAATTTGCCATGGTGGGAAATTAAGCAAGGAGAGATTAACTGCCATGCTTGTTGCTATGGGAACGGAACAGAGAAGCTGCCTCCACTTGTCATTGGTAAAGCGAATAAGCCTCAATGTTTCAAGAATGTGAAGAGTTGCCATGCCAATATAAAGCCAACACAAATGCTAGGATGACTTCTGCTATATTTAAAGATTTTTTGTGGGCTCTTAATGCAAAAATGGGGGCTAAAAACCACAGCATTTTATTATTCAAGACTAGTGTGCTGAACACCCTGTGAATGTTCCTATGGAATGTGAAGGCAGTTATCCCTCCTGCAAACTGTATGAGTCAGTTGCATGGTCAAGTATAACCTCAAAACAGCTTCAATAAGCATAAACTGGTTTTTAGCTCTCATAAGTTGTTTTAAATTGAATATTCAATAGTATATTTTCCTCATTTAATATGTTTTATATTTCTGCCCTCTGTAGAATCACATTAATGAGGTTCCACTGTATACGAGGGTAATCCCAAAAGTAAGGTCTCCAATTTTTTTTAAACTACAAAGAAACTTTTATTGCCAACAAATGGTACATAGTTTTGAAGCTTTAACATTTGTCTATTTTTCCACATAATCGCCATTTCGGTTGATGCATTTTTGTAGACGCTGTGGCCGTTTTTGTATGCCCATGTCATACCAGCTTGCCGCCATGCTCTTGAAAAAGTGATGGACCTCATTTTTCACTTCATCGTCGTCACCGAAGCGCCTTCCAGCCAAGTGTTCTTTCAACTTGAGAAACAAGTGGTAGTCACTGGGTGCTAAGTCTGGACTATAGGGTAGATGGGTGATGGTTTCCCATCCAAACTGTTGCAGAAGATTCATGGTTTGACGGGCGGTGTGGGACGAGCATTGTCATGGAGAAGGCTTATGCCCTTGCTCAACATTCCTCTTCTACGGTTCTGAATTGCCCATCTGAGTTTTTTTAATGTTGACAATACCTGTCGGCATTTATTGTTGTCCCAGGATCCATAAAGTCAACCAACAATATCCCCTTTCGATCCCAAAACACAGTTGCCATGACTTTACCGGCAGACTGTGTTCTCTTGAATTTTTGCGGCTTGGGTGAACTGGAATGCCACCACTCACGTGATTGTTGCTTGGTCTTAGGTGTGAAGTGGAAAGCCCGTGACTATTGAATCCAAAAGGTTGTCCTTTTCGTCTGCATAGCGTTGAAGGAATTGGCGGGAAGTTTCAGCGCGTTACCTTTTGTGATCTTCTGTCAGCATTCTTGGGACCCATCTTGTGCACACCTTCCGAAATTTTAACTCTTCAATCAAAGTCCGATGAATAGTGCTTCAGAAATCTCAGGAACAACAATGCAGAGCTCATCAAGAGTGATCCGCTGATCTTGAAGCACGATTTGTTTAACCTTTGCGATTGTTTCGTCAGAAATGGACGGTCTCCCGCATCTTTCCTTGTCATGAATTTCCATGCGACCATTTGCAAATTCTCTACACCACTTGTGGACATTTTTGACATCCATACAAGACTATCCATGCACTTCCATCAACTGTCGATGAATTTCGACAGGTTTGACCCCTTTTGCACTAAAAAAGCGAATAACTGCGCGAACTTCGCACCTGGCGGTAGTGGCTAACGGGAGCTCCATTATAACTGGCTGCCAAGTCAAGACTGAGGGCGCTAAGGTATGTGCGGTGGTTTCAGAAGAGAGTGGGGGGAGGAAGGAAAAAAGCAGTATGGCCAACATCCACACAAACAGTTTCCCTGCGATCCCAGCGCTTTGGAGACCTTACTTTTGGGATTACCCTCGTACATGAATAATCCCTGCATGTTATTTTCAAAATTAAACTGCTAATAGTTAAGGTGTGGGTATTATTTGCTTAAGGATTCGTAATACTACTGATGCATAAATATCTGGAAGTTGGCATTCTTCCATCAAAAGTAGAACCATGTGTAGAGACTCAAGTCACTACATAGTCAGCTGAAGTGGAAATACATGTTCAAGATGATTGGTGTGAAACATGTTACAGGTTATTCATAGCAAAAGAAAAACTCCACAACAATGAAGAGGCAGAACCACTAGGCAACAGCACTGCTGGACAAAATGTGACATGCATGAGAGCTGCATCCTGACTGGTAAAAAAATAAAGGTCATCTTGAACAAGGTGGGCATTTTGTGGACAAAAAGCAAAGTTTCCAGAAGTAGAGAAGAGATTATGTGAGTATGTGACTGAAAAGAGACAATTTGGATGTGCTGTTATGAGTGAAATCTGCTAATTGAAATCTATGGCATAACCCTTACTGATTTTAAGGCTAGTTGTAGATGGTTCACATTTTTTTTTTTTTTTTAATGTAACGGCTTAAACTTTCATCGGAAAACGAGCAGGGCTCAATATCTCCTTGCTGATTATCAAGAGAAGATAGTGAAGTTCCACAGATTTATTATCAATGAAAGAAATCGATATTTACTGTTGCAAACTGGTAATACAGACCAAATGCCTGTGAAGTTTGAAATGACACAAACCTACACAGCAAATAAAAGGGGTGAATCCAGCAGAGTAATTAGAAATGGTGGTAGTGAAAAACAAAGATACACTATTATGCTGTGTATAAATGCAGATAGAAGAAAGTCCCTAGCATATATTGTCTTCAAACAAAAAACCGTTCATAATATGAATGTTACAGAATCATTATAAAAGCCCATCCTAAGAGGCAGATGGCCAATGAGCTTGCAGTCGACTGGGTGAAGTGAGTTTGGCAATTTCACCCAGGAGTGCTATTCAACTCATGCAAAGAACTTGCTTGTTCTGGATAGCTACCACAGTCATATTACAGCCAACATATAGAAAGTTTTAAATGAGGAATGAACTGACTTGGAGGAGACAGAGGAGACCTAGGTCAATTCTCCAATCTTTGGATGTCTATGTTAATCGACTATTTAAAGCTGCATTGAAAAACATTATACGAGATGGATGACAGAGGGAGAATAACAACTCACTCCTAGCAGTATGTTGGTCCATATTTTTACGTTTACCAGTTTTATAAGTTTATACAAAATTACTCCCGAATGAAGAAGACTCAAAGGCTATTCCCAGAAAATTCATGATATACATTTTATTATCGTGTAAATATCTTTAATATGGGGAACAACATAGTCCGCCTCCACGTGGTGTTCCTTGGCTAACGCTAAATGGACTATAACACAGGCATGCTTCCCATGCCAAAAAAATTAAAAGCAGAGCACTTCTTAGTGCTATTTTGGATTGCCGGTGGAATGAACCAAAATAAAAAAAACCATGATAGACAATTTTTTAAGAGACAATGACGTAGATATATTCATCATAGCTGAAGCAAATATAGATCAACAAAAGGAAAAATTCTTCAATTTCCAAAATATAACACAAATATATTAGAAAAAAGCAGACAGATAGCAAGTGGCATACTTGCTGGCATTAAACAATGCATAAATGGAAAATTTGAAATTATAAAAGAAATGAACCAAGATGACACTTCTGAAATAATAAGGATAACAGCTTGTAAACAAAAACATAAATTAAAAATCTAAGGTATCTACAGCCTACCTAATAACAATCACCTCAACCTGGACGTAATTGATATTGACAATAAAACAATCATAATTGGTGATCTCAATGAACATTCTCCAAGATGGGGCTGTAGTGACAACAATAAAGCTGGTGAAATTATTGAAGAATTTGTAGACTCCAACTTAATGAAAATATTACATAGGGATGAAGACCCAAAAACCTACATACACTACTCATGACAGTCAACCAATCCAGACATTGCTATCATATCAACTGATTTAGAAGATAAAACTACAAAAAAAATCTAATGTGTTACACTCACATGACTTTCTCTACTCTTGTACAATCTATTTTTACAAACGCCTATTCTCCATATGCTTCATGTTAATCGAGATATCGAAATGTCAATCTTATTGGTAATTTTCTTGTAGATGCAAGGGGAATATGCTAGCTTTTAAGCGATAGTCAAATATTTTAACGCTGGTTGCTATGTGGCGCATTCCATTGTCTTTGCATGTCCAGGACATAAAAAAATGAATAACGAATTTGAGAAAAAGTATAAGTATTGGAAAATTTAAGGAAATAACAAGCAATATCTCGAAAACGGTTCACTCAACAAAAGAAATGTATATGACATAAGTTGTGTATTTTAACGCGATCTACATTTTTTGTGTAGTAAAATTTTGTCTATCTCTTATGGTTTACCAGTTATGCAAAAGTCGTTCACAATGAAGAATACTTTTGGAGACATTCCCAGAAAGTTCGAGATATACATTTCATTTCTCATGACATTATCTTAAACATATGTTATTTTAATCAAAATCGTTAGAGCCATTTTTGAGAAAATTAAAATTTTCGAAAAATGTTCCATGTAAAGGGTAGTCTGGGGTGGGGGGATTTTCTTGAAAACCTTCGTGTCGCATCTCTGGAAGATACTGAACGTAAATACCAAGTTTGGTGTTTATCCGACTGTTCGTTTTTGAGTTATGCTGTTCACAGACACACACACACACACACAGACACAGACACACACACGGACATGTTTCCAAAAATGCTTTTTTTGGATTCAGGAGGTCTCAAAACATGTATTTCCGGTGAAATCTCGGTATCGAATTTTTGGGTGGAATGCAATACTTCCCCTACTTACTATACGTAGTAGAGAAAGTAAAAAGTAATTGAAGATAGTGGTAGTGGACATAGAGCCATAATAACAAAAACAAATCTAAATCATCAACCACCTAGAACAAAGGGAAAAATAAGGCCTAAATGGAATTTCAAAAAGGCACACTGGGAAGAATATAAAACGATAACAAACAAACTTTTCAAAGAAATTAAATTGGAACAAAACATAAACAAAGTACTGAAAGAACTAAATGTCACAATTCTAAAAGCTGCAAAACAATGCATCCCAAGAGGGAAAATTCATAAATACAAACCCTTCTGGAATGAACTGTTAGCACAACTCAAATCAAAATGAGATAAAACCAGAGAAAAAGCAGAAAGGACACAAGACAAAGCAGATGTTATAGAATGGCACAAAGCAAACGCACCATTAAAACAGGCTATAAAAGTGTCAAAAAAAACAGAGCTTTGAAGAATTTATAAACAAACTAGACTATAGAACAAATAGTCCTAAGATACATACTTACATTAAACAAATAAATAGAGAAAACCAACAAAATCAGCCATTAAATGTTGATAATAAAGAAATATACAAGGATAACCTTATAGCAGAAAAATTAACAACATACTATAAAACTAGTACTACATTAAAAATAAAAACAAAAAACAGAATAAATACTTAAGAAATAGCAACCTTGAAGATATGTCTAACTTTCAAAATATCTTCAATGAGCCATTCACACTCCCAGAAATAAAGCAAGCAATAAGAACACTAAAAAATAAAAGGAGCCCAGGTCCTGATACCATACATCCAGAGCTGCTCAAGAATTTAGGACATGAAGCACTGCATACTTTATTAAACATTTTCAATAAAAGCTGGACAACCAGAAATAACATACCAACACTATAGAAAAAAGCAAAAATTATACCCATTAAGAAGAAAGGAAAACCAAATCAAATAATAGATAGTTACAAACCAATATCCTTAACATCAAACATAGCAAAACTCTTAGAAAGAATGGTAGCCACAAGACTGACATACTATCTAGAAACACAAAATCTATTAGTCCCTGAACAAGCTGGATTTAGAAAGGACAGCTCAGCAATACACCTGGTTGTAAGACTCACACAGGACATTAAAGAAAATTTCAATAATAATAAGACTACACTAGCACTGTTTGTCGACTTCAAAGATGCATTTAACACAGTATGGCGAGAAATGCTACTATACAAGATGAAGACATATGGCATATCAGGCCACATGCTAAACTGGTTTCAAACCTTCCTATCCCAAAGATGGTTTGCAGTACAATACAAAACAGTCACATCTAAATGGAAACAAATGAGAGTTGGACTACCTCAAGGGTCTGTTACAAGTGCTATTCTGTTCAAAATATATATATATATATATATATATATATATATATATATATATATATATAAAGGACCTAGTAGATGTACTAAAGAAAATAGGTAACATACAAGTAGGAATGTTTGCTGACGACGTGGTAATATGGACTTCAGAAAAGAACATAAGATCTGGGAAACATTACAAAAAACTACAAACAACAATGGAGAATACAATCATAACCCTAGAACAGTGGACTAATAATAACAATATGGAAATAAATACAAGAAAAGCTCATATCAACTATTCACAATGCAGCATAAAACAGAAAATATATGCCTGCAAATCAACAACAAAAAACTACAAGAAGCAACTAGAACAACGTATCTAGGGATAGAATTAGATCAAAAACTATCAATGAAAGAACATGTAAACAATGTAACGAATAAAAACAAAAACAACATTTTAAAACGTTTAGCAGAAATAAAATGGGGTGGAAACATGGACCTCCTTAATAATACATATGAAACATACATAAAACCTAACCTATTGTATGGAGGAGAACTACTAGCAACAGTAAACAAGAGACTTAAAAGTAAACTAGAAATTTCAGAAAATAATTCACTAAGAATAATAACAGGAGCTGTAAAAACAACACCAATCACAGTACTACAAAGCTTCACAAAAATATGGCTATAGAATTGGAACATGAGTTGAAAGCAATTACTCTAGCACAAAAACTTCAAGTCAATAGAAACAGATACAAGTGGTACCACACAACAGATACTATAAGTAATTTAAAAACTCAAATAAGCTTCAGAACATATATTAATAACTTAAACTACAAGAATATAATTACAACAAATATAATTGCAACAGAGGTAACGAGTCCAATAGAATACATTGATATACAATATCAGAATGACCTAATATATATAATACACAAACAAAACAATATACCAGATGAAATGAGAGCCATAGCAATAGCTACAGAAAATGAAAGATATCCAGAAAAAGAATGGCTCCGAATATATACAGATGGATCCCTCATCAATAAAAAAAATGCGGTGCAGGAGTATACTGTAAACATTTTGCACAGTGTCTAACATTTGATGAAACGTCAAACCACTATGATGGAGAATTAATAGCTATAAAAGCAGCATTACAGAACATTTTATATAGACCATACATAAAACAAAAAATAGTCATCTTATCAGACTCAAAATCAGCCATAGATGGAATAGTAAATTACAATAATAAAACAACAAGAAATATTAAAGAAATAAGAAGCCTAATTAAAGCAGTTGAAACTAGAAATCATGTCACACTACAATGGATCCCAGCTCATGTCAGACTTTTAGGTAATGAACATGCAGATCAATTAGCAAAGAAAGGTGCAATACAACAAATAAAACCTGTAGGACAAATAGAAATAAATAAACAATTAAATAACATTAAAAACATTTCAAAAGAAAGCAGAGATTTGATGAAGAAGATAAATTAAAAGATAAAGATTATAAGAATATTAAAGATAGGATTGATAAACAAAAAATGCCAGAAAGATTGCAGTGGCCTTATTTAGGATGGCAACTGGCCACGATTGCCTCGCAGAACATCTCTATAAAATGCGATGCCTACCTACACCGAAGTGCACTCTCTGTGAAGAAGATGTCATCCTGAACAAACAGCATCTCGCCAAATGCAAAGGCCTTAAAAGTGATAGCTTACAGGCTTTATAATTGGGAAGCCAGAGGGAAAATGATGCAGATCAATTAATCCCCAATGCCATTGGTGAACAACAACAAATATCTTTAATATATGGTATTTTAAACAAAAGTATTAGAGTCCTTTTTAGAAGCACCTGGAAATAACGAAAGTCTATGAATGAGCGAAAAGTACAAGGAACTCAATTTCTCTACCATTGGTAGAAGGAAGTTTCAGAAGGTGCAGAATTTCTAATTACCTTGATAGAATGGAGGAAAAAATACTATGCGGGAATAATATGTGATGTTAACAATGATGAGCCTCATTACAGTGATGATGAAAGTGACGATGAATAGAGGTATTGTAGTCTTTAATGTTTTCAATACAAATGTTTAATACAGCTGTACAAACAATTTTATTTTATTTTTTTCCAAATCTCCCTTCCTAAATCTGGGTGCAGGGATTACTCGGGGGTAGGGATTATTTGCGAGTATATGATATACAGCAATACTAATAACGAAACAGTGACTAATTTCAGAAAAGTTCAGATATATATGAACCATAACGACAGCAGGAAATCAGAGAGACACAGAACAATAAATTCTATTGCATTGCATTCTGGGACTTTTTGCTGCCAATATGTATTGTCACTTGAAACCTTGACTTTTTAAAGTAGACTTTCATCAAAGTAATGAGGAGGAAGTAATACTTCAGATTCAAAGCAATACTTTGCAAAGTGCTTCTGAAAGCCGTGTTCATGAAAGCCCTTTAGTAACTTACCAGAAGCTGAACTAGCATTTTCATCCTGATGCAGTTCTCTGCTTACTTCATCTCCAAGGCCTAGCGAGATGGTGGCTCCCGTTGAACTCTTCTCAGAATAAACCAGGTTAACTGCAGGTTCACTTCCATGTCTGGAATCATAAATATTAATAAATAAAACTATTTACATCTACACACTTCTTAAAAACTTCATAACAAAGTTAGAGAACTGAACCTAATCTTCATTTTCATGAAATCAGAGAACACTCCCATTTGTGATGTTACAAGTGCAAGTATTGCAAACTGCTATTATGCTAATATTAATTATGGATAACTTGACTCTTCTATGCAATGTGCAACAGAAATAAATAATACATGTTAATTAATATCTTTGAAACATATTATTATATGCTCATAAAATGCAATTAAATATTTGTATAATACTTAAGAAGTCTTAAAATCATCATCTTAATCTGTTGCAATTGACGAAACACATAATGGATGTGTCATCTTCAATTGTTGGAGCACACACTGCTATTATAGTATGCAAACTTCAAGCCTTTTGAGGAACAGAGAGTAAGAGTAAAAGTAGAGTACAATGTTGCCAGTCCAGGTTCCGTACTGCAGACAATACTAGAGACATTTGGGGGCCAGATGAAGACTGGAAAATAATAAATGTGATAAGACTATTTTGTAGACTTGCACTGGGATTACCTAGATCTTCACCAGATGAGGTTACTCTAATGGAATTAGGAAGATTAGGCTATAAAAGTTGATGCAGTAATTTGTATCACAAATTACTTAAATGTAAATAATGATTGTAATATGAATATGCATTTTTATGTGACATTGATTTGAGATGTTTCTTGATTGTAATTATTGTTGATAAGTAAGTTTATAGGACCTTACTGAAACTGTCAATAATAGCGCAATAATGCAGCGAGGGGGGGTGAGCTGTTTATCATTATTGGAAACGAGGAAGTTACGTAATGTTGGCGCGTTTTTTCGTTGAGAACCTTCTGGAATATTTCCCTAGAGCATATGTATTCATAATTTTCATTGGATATAAAAATAGACGCTAATGTTGGCGCGTTTTATTAGCCAATAATAACTCAGTTATAATATTTAGGCATATCGGGGAGTGGGTGTATAAAAAGCCAAGTCAGAGGTAGATCGTGGTCAGTTCATCAAAATTCTTAGTACATTACACGTCGCCTTCAGTCGGCCAGTTCATCAAAAATCTGTGTACACTACACGTCGTCTTCAGTCAGTCAATTCGTCGAAAGTATTTGTACGGCAAACGTCGGGTATCGATTCACAATTTACGCGCAGCAGAATTATGAATAATCTAAAGTGTTGTAAGGTTAATTATACAAAAGGTTGAAGTACGTGGATTAAAAGTGATCAGTAAGAAGTTATTATAACAGTTTCAGTTTGGCGAGTGTTAAGATCAATGTATAAATGTGATAGTTAACGTGTTTGACAATAAATGAGTAAAACAAATTTCTTCATCAGTGTTATATTTGGATAAAAGATTCCTTTCCGTTTACACACTCTGATCAAGATACATGTTCGACTGAGAAATAATAGCTAGCCGGAGGACAGTAAACAAAACTTAAAAATTCTTTCAAACACTAATACTACCACAAATTGCTAACACTAGATGGAGCTACAAACCGAACAAATGAATGACGTCACAAGATGGCTTCACATGAAGTAAACACACATACACAAACATCACAAGCATCAACATTATAAGTAATACCGTTACAAATTTGGCTCCCATACGTGGGGCAGTTAAAATTATGTAACCAAACAAAACAAAAGCAGCACAAGATAAGATCTTCAAGTTCTAATAATTTACGTAAAAACATATTACGTAAACATTAAACTACTACAAATTGGCTACCACAACGTGGGGCTACAATAATGTTACTGCAAATTGGCACCACAACGTGGGGCTACACAATAATGTTAAATAAATAACACTTATAAGAAATACACTCGCAAAGTAAGATAGTGGAAAGAGTACTGAACTATTAGTATAGAATATGGAAGCTAAAAGAGGAGAACATTATTAAAGCCTTTGGTAATGCAAGCGAGAATTAAAGGGAAAAAAACATGGACATATTGTGGCATTTGGTGTGGTAATACATTTGTTATATTGGTGGTTATGATAATCTTTGTTTGGGTGGTTCTTGGGTTGGCAACACAGACCTGAATGATGTAATGGTAGTGGGGGGAAAACCGGTTATCAGTAGGAAGCATCTGACGCTCACTCTCTTGTAATGTGACTACAGTGCAGTGCAGTTGTAGAACAGGAGACACTCCGTCAACAGCACAAGGTATTATGTATCTTTGTTGGTCTTTCATATAACTTGCCATCTAAATTTCTGTCATGTGAATTCTTCATGTAGATTGATCCTTCTTTCCTTCCACACAATGATTTAGGCATATTTTAGAAAGTTTCAGGTGTTTTAAGTAATTTGTTGAGCTCGCCCTGTCGGACCTTGTGTAGTTTGTGATGTCTTAAACTCCGGTACCATGCTCTACCCCCATGATTTATTTGAAAATGTAGAGGTTACGACAATATAAAATCCAAAATATCCTAGAAGAAGCTGGCTTAGGAGCAATGTGGTTTGATACGGAAAGAATGGAAAAGAGATTTTGGAAAGAGATAAAAACCAGAATAGAGGATATTAAAAAACAGAAATTATAGGCTAATCTTATTAATAAAAGATCTTTGAAACTATACAGATCATTGAAAATGGATTGGGGAAGAGAAAAATACATCGGAATTTGTGACAAAGCAGGAAGGAAAGGGTTGGCATGATTCAAGAGGGGGGTAACATACTTAAGTGGGATAAGAAATAGATATATCAAGGGAAAATGTCCAATGTGTGAAGAAGCAGATAACACATGCCATTGTATTCTGTAATAAAAACAAACTAAAATGTGGAGGGATGAGTTCCTTTTACCAAAGTGGAAACATTTACCAAATGAAATAAGAGGCAAAAGAATTTTTAATTTTAGATCAAAGAAAAACATAAAAAAATTGGGAAAGTACATGGTAAAGTGAGACAAAAATGGCTATGGAAAGTAGGTAACATTAAGGGAAAGGACAATGGAGATAATCTTGATTGAGGTACACAAAATTTTAACTTTTTTGGATGACTGATTTAATATATAATCCCATTATATATTATACCCTAATTGTAGGTTCCCATTTAAAAAAATTAAATTGACCCTAAAATGGCCATCATAACATTCTCCAAACAAAACATGACTTTTGGCATTTACTTTCCCCCAAATATCAAGTAACTCTTATTAAAGACATTTCTGTCTACAACGCTTAGTTTTGGAAATAGTGTACAGTCTCAACTTAAATGGTCCACCCTGTGTAATGGAGAAATGGAAGTAATGCAAACTCCATAAATTGGAGAATTTACAATTACAAAGTATAATTGTAATTGTAGTAATAAGTTTATAGTAATACTGTACTAATGAAAAAAAAATCTGATGTGTTACACTCACATGACTTTCTCTACTCTTGTACAATCTATTTTTACAAACGCCTATTCTCCATACGCTTCATATTAATCGAGATATCGAGATGTCAATCTTATTTGTAATTTTCTTGTAGATGCAAGGGGAATATGGTAGCTTTTAAGTGATAGTCAAATATTTTATCGCTGGTTGCTATGTGGCGCAATCCATTCTCTTTGCATGTCCAGGACATAAAAAAATGAATAACGAATTTGAGAAAAAGTATAAGTATTGGAAAATTTAAGGAAATAACAAGCAATATCTCGAAAACGGTTCACTCAACAAAAAAAATGTATATGATATAAGTTGTGTATTTTAACGCGATCTACATTTTTTGTGTAGTAAAATTTTGTCTATCTCTTATGGTTTACCAGTTATGCAAAAGTCGTTCATAATGAAGAATACTTTTGGAGACATTCCCAGAAATTTCGAGATATACATTTCATTTCTCATGACATTATCTTAAACATATGATATTTTCATCAAAATCGTTAGAGCCATTTTTGAGAAAATTAAAATTTTCGAAAAATGTTCCATGTAAAGGGTAGTCTGGGGTGGGGGGATTTTCTTGAAAATCTTCGTGTCGCATCTCTGGAAGATACTGAACGTAAATACCAAGTTTGGTGTTTATCCGACTGTTAGTTTTTGAGTTATGCTGCACGCGCACGCGCACGCGCACGCGCACACGCACACGCACACGCACACGCACACGCACACGCACACACACACACACACACACACATGGACATGTTTCCAAAAATGCTTTTTTTGGATTGAGGAGGTCTCAAAACATGTATTTCCGGTGAAATCTCGGTATCGAATTTTTGGGTGGAATGCAATACTTCCCCTACTTACTATACGTAGTACAGAAAGTAATAATGTTTGTAAAGTTTATGAATAAACTCATTTATTCAAACTGAATTTATCAGGGAATATATGGGCCACAGAGCTTAATGATTTGAACCACTATGTAATACAAGCATAGCGCATGCTTTTGAAAACACAAAAGAGAAAAAATGTCTTAAGTTTTTGACACATTAGTATGAGGACAAACCAACCAAAGTGAAGAATTTTCCTATTCCCCACCAAATGGAACTCTTGGTTTAAGAGTGTTGAATGCATATATTGAAGTTGGATATATTATATCTCTTTCATTGAGTAGAATTTGCTCAGAACATTGAAGAAGAAGAAAGTGTAGCTGTCAAGTACTTCAAAGCCTTGAAACAAAATGAAATTCAAACAATTCACTGCCAAACTGACTTTCTTGTTGAACACTGTTTAAAATGTTGTAACTTACTTTTAAATTTATAACGGCCCCAAGTCCCATTAATACATGTATTAAATTCATAACTCAGTGACCTCTGTAGAAGTTTCAATTATTAGAGGATGCATTCTTTTTTCAGAAAACCTCAGATATACTTTCAGGACTATTCTGGCAGTTCATTCAGGTACAATTAGTTAATCAAATGTTTAAATCTGTGAGCAAACAATGTGTGAGAAAACTGAAAGAACTTATGGAGTCCGGTCCAGGAAAAATTGTGATAACCTCTGTTGGTGAGCTTTTTCATCTACGTAATATAACAGAAGTGTTGTAGGAAATAGTGAAGTTTTTCAGCTTATGGAACAAATGCCAATTCCACAAGAACTATTCCATCAGAGTGGATGCAACCGTACACTGTATTTAGAGATCTGGTAAGTTGCTCATGCAGAATGGCCAAGATATTGATGTGATTTCCTTTCTTCTTGTCTTAAAATCCAAGTATAAAGATTTTGTTGAAGCTGCAGTAAACGTTTTATGGATTTTTGTCAATAATGTAGATAATGAGAGATCATTTTCATTTTATTCAAATGTCATGTCTGACAAGGGAACAGGTCTGACTCCACTCCTGTTAATATGGAGCTAATGGTATTTCTGTCACCTGCTGATTGAGAAGATTTGTGAGATTCACCTCTTACTTTGGAAATAACTTTAATTTTGATGTTATGGTAAACATTAAACTCGATATTTTGTTGCAATATGGCGTTATGTCTTAATTCGTGTGCTTTTATTACCAGGAGCTAAAATTAAAAAATAATGAAATAACTGAAGAAATACAATAAAAATAGTAAAAAACAGCTGGCTCTACTAAAAATCCATTTTCCAACTCAGAAAATGCTGTTGCATTTGATTTTCAGGTTTTTAAAAAACTATGAGAGTTATAAAGTTCCTGTTTGCAGGACTGGAAAAAGCATAAATAGATTAGTATCCAAAGCAGGAGCTATGATGTGGCATCCACTGCTGAAAGTGGAACAAAACGCTAATTGTTGTGGTGTGTTTGCTGACTTAATAATGCCAGTGTTTCAAGAGCAGTTTCATGCTATGAATGTTTATTACTGTGTTACACGAGACCAAAAAAAAAAAAAAAAAAAAGATTACAGAGAACCTTTTCACATAATAAAGTCTACAATTGGTTTGCAGATTTTTGAAGAGGAAGAACAGCCTCGAAAGAAAAGGAGCCCGCAGCACTAGCTACAATTGAGAACATTGCTCATTTAGAAATCACAGTAAAAAGCGATACACAAGTGACTTAAAATTCAGATAGAGGAGTTTCTAAACATTCACCCTCATAAGTGTCAGAAATTCAGTAATGTGAGGAAGTTTTGTTGTTGAGTACCCCATAAACTTACAAAAAAATAGAAGCCAATAAGAGTGGAATGTTGCCAGAAAATGATTTGTCATTATGACAAATGGTAGCTCCCGACTGTTGACATGTCCACAACACCAACAGACGTGAAGAAAGCTGTAACTTGCAATGTGACATGGAATCAAAGAGGTAGTCAGCAATCTGGGTCTTTCCAAATGGTACTCCCCACCCAGGGAAGGTTAAGTTATATTGAAGCATCGGGCAGAAGATGGCTGCCAATTTCTTCTCAGCAAGAAGCCATATTGCTACGATTCTATTCCAGGAACACAAATCTGATGTTATACATTCACATGACCTTCTCTAGCCACTATCAATTATTTTTATACAGCATCCACAAACTATTCTTGCAAAATGTTTCTCTGTCTACTTAATGTAGAAATATATTTTCCACGTAAAGGATAATCTGTGGTGGGTTGGGGGATTTCCTCTAAAGTCTTCATGTTCACATTGTGTCACGTGCACACTGAGAGAGAACTTTTTTCTAAAAATGCCTTTTTTGAATTCAAAGGATCTCAAACAATGTATTTCTGGTGAAATGTTCAATATAATACTTCCTCTTCCTACCACAATAAGTAGATACTAGAGAAAGTAAAAACAGTGACTGACAACTAGTATACACAGTATACCTCCACTAAGATCACTAACTAAAAGAAGATTGAAGTCTGGTTTGTTAACTCATTACAACAGTCCCCCTGTACATACTACTTTGAAAACTACAATGTTTCTAAAGAATTGGAAGTAACACTGGTGAACCACTCACTGCACAATCCAGACCTGGTTTCCTATGACGTTTTACTATTGTGGGGTTCTGGTGCGATTCGTGAATGAAAATTATGAAATATAATCTGTTCTCACAAAATTATTTACTCCCACACCGGCAAACTATAAACCAAAACTTGCAAGAACAAAAGACAAGCGATTATAATGGCTTTACTGCTTAGTTCAAGTTAACCAAACTAAGGATGGCTGCCACAGGCACTCCCCCTCCTAATGGATGGTTAAGAATCTTGGAGGCAGTCGTACAGTTCTCTGACTGCAAGTTATTTGAGTAGCACTGCTTGAAAGTACTGGTGCTGAAGTAGCAGGCAGGAGTTTCACTCGACCTTTGACCAACCCATGTGATTGTTCATCAGATAGGTTGGTTTTAAGCAATTCATAGAGATGGTTTCCTATTTATTGTTGTGATCAATTATGAAGAATTTACTGTCTTGTCGAATAACTGGGAATGGACCCTCATAAGTTTATTGTAGAATTTTCTCACTGCATCTACTCGCACAAACACATCAGTTGCTGAAGATAATGCAGGATGGATGTAGCAGGATCTTATATCTGCCTTATTTTGAGGTGTTGGTTGATTTTCACGAAATTGGATTAATTGTTTGAGATATGCTGCTATATCCCTGCCACTGTAACGTTGCACTTGACAGCTAGCATTTAAGTTGGTACACTCACAAAGAAAACAGATGAAAAGCTTCAACCGTTTGACTTCCTAAGCCAATCACAAGGCAGCATTCCAGATGGTCGATGACTAAAGTGGATCCGGAATTAGAATCGACTCTGTTGCCAGATGTAACTATTCCCAACCACGTGCTTCAGTTTGTGAATCTCTAGCACGAGCGTCGAGTTGTTCTTTGCAAGCTACATATTGTTCATTGTTATTTATATTTGTGGTTATTGTTTGATAGTTTTGTTATTGTTTGTTTATACATATATATATTTCATTCATATTATTTATTTAAACTAAACTTAAGTGTGACAATGTCTGAAAAACAATGCCGATCGCCGAGTGATGATTCACGAAGTGAAAATCCTTTGCGCCGAGGTGTGCCACTTAATAGTCAGGCATTGGAACTATTAAGGAGAACCCGGGAATTCTTTGAACAGGAAAAGGAGAACGTGAAGCTTCATGGCAATCCGTCTATTCCTGCTGATAAAGCCGTACAACAAACTGCAGCAGCTCTTGGACTAAGCATGAGAACTGTTATTCACAAGGGAGTGAAACTCCAAGAGAAAGAGGACAAAATTCCTGAACCATCTGGAATGCAACAGGTATTTCTATCAACTCCAGGGAAGAAAAGAAAGCAGCCTCGTCCAGTCACAAATCTTGATGCTTTCCAATTAGACGCCATACGTAGGCACATTTATGCCTATTATCATAGAAAGGAGTATCCGACCATACCAAAGCTGCTTATATCACTTATTTTCAATTAACAATAATAATACGAAATAGTTATTATTCATTGACGTTCGTACTTACGTACACTTTTTGTATACGGCTTAGACACAATAGAAAGGAGAACAATCAGCTGTTGTTGTTTACTAGCCACTCTGGCAACATCGCAACCACAATGTAGCCAACCTTACGCGAAGCCACAGGAACTGTCAAGTGCAAAGATACAGCGGCGGGGGTATAAGTTCGCATCATCCAGCTGAGTAGGAACAATAAATTCCCCTAGTAGAGAAACTGGTTGACCAAAAAGTAGTTCTGAGGCTCCATACCCATTTCTTAGTCCAAGAAGTACAATTGGAAGTGTATTCATACAGTCATCTTTGAGATGGCACTTCACTGCCGCCTTCAGCGATCGATGCTACCATTTGATTGTGGATGGTAAGCAGTAGTATGAAAATGACATACTCTTAGTATAACATTCAGGTCTTTGAATAGTGCTGACTCAAATTGCCACCTCTGTTTGTTGTTAGGTTGAAAGGAGTCCCATACCATGAAATCCATTCAGAGGTGAAAACTTCGACTACAGATTCTGCTGTGATATCCTTTATGGGAACTCCTTCTGGCAAGAAGAGAATCATTCAATGATTGTTAGGACGTATCTAAAACCTTGGGATACTGGGAGTGGTCCCACTATGTCCAAGTGTACATGTTCACATTTCCGTTGGACATGCGAAAATGTTCCCAATGGACTTCTTGTGTGTTGGCTAATTTGGCATGCTGGCAGTTCTTGCCCATTCTTTCATTTGCTTAAAATCACAATGAATTAGTTATGAATTAAATCAAATACTTGTTTACGTATTACTTCAGGTACAAATGGGCTGCTTTGTTCGTCACAATATAGTGAAGTACTAAGTCCAGGAAGAGGTTTATGTGAAAGTTTGAGAGAACGTTTTGTTTTACTGAAGAAAGCTTTGAAGATCAGGAGCATCCTTTTGAAATCTTACCACACTGGCACAGTCAAGAGAACTGATCGTCTCTAACTCGGAAAGATAGTCTACAACCTTGTTGTCTTTTCCTGATATATACCTGAGATCTGTTGTGAATTGTGACACGTAGTCCAGATGTCTAAGTTGTCTTGAAGAAGCTTTTTCTGGGTTCTGGAAGAATTTAAAGTCAACGGCTTGTGGTCTGTGAGTGTGCAACCTTCAGCTAAGTATCTGAAACACTTGATAGATGCATAAATCGCTATAGTTCACAGTCAAAAGTGCTGTAACTCTTCTCAGTTTCCGTGAGTTTTCTAGAGAAGAAGACAAGTCGTTTGCTTCCTTCATTAGGCTGTTGCTCCAGAGATGTTCCCATAGCTACTCCAGAGGCGTCCACATGCAGAAGTAGTTAACAATTTGGTTCTGGATGAGAAAGGAGGCTTGCATTTACAAGTCCTGCTTTGCAAGCTTGATACACTTTGGTCAGTTCTGGAGTCCACACAATGTGGCAATCTTCACCATGAGCAGAGTGCAGAGCTTATTGTAATGTCATCCGAAACCAAGCAGCTTTATGGATAAGCCGATGGTAGTAGTTGATTGCTCCTATGAACCATAGCACATTCAATATGTCTTGGGTGGCACAGCTTCTACGAGAGTTTTCACATGCCCTGAAAGTGGAACTGTTCCTTGATTAGAAATTCAGAATCCTAAAAATTGCATGGTGGATTCACCGAATATACATTTCACCAGGTTGATGGAGATACCACAGTCTCTAAGTCTGGAAAAAGTATCCTCAAGTGTTGTTTATGCTCTTCAGTTGAAGATGAGGCAATAAGATAGGTGAATGCAAATAATAGCTCGCCTAAAACTTCATCCATGAACGTTAAACGCTTGTGCTGTGTTTCTTAACCCGAAGGTCTTACTGGGAATTCGAATAACACAAAGGGAGTGATTATAGCAGTCTTTTCTATATCTAGTGGTGCCAATGCTATTTGGTTGTATGCACGCACTAAATCACGCTTGGAAAAAATATTTTTTTTAGCTAGCAAATGAGTGAAATCATGTATACGTGATATTGGATACCTGTCTGATTTAGTAGCTGCATTTAAATTTCGATAATCTCCACATGGTCTCCAACGACCGTCCTTTTTAGTGAGGTGAAGAGGGCTTGACCAATTGGATTTCAATGGTTTGCAAATTCCTAGCTTCATCATCACCTGGAATTCTTCCTTCATGGTTTGCAGCTTCTATGGAGATAACTGTTAAAAACAGCATCAAACTGGGGGTCCAGTGGTTTCAATGACTGAGTTGTCTTGTGTGCTAGTTACTCTTCTGGAAATACGGGTGGCCGCATTATTTCTGGAAGCTCTTGAAGCATCTCTGCAAATTCATTTGAATTGTTAACACACTGAGTGGCATTCCAGATCTAGTATGAGAAATGCAGGTAGGTTCAGATAAGTGTGTGTCACTATCTCCTAGCCTTTTTTGTAGATCAATTAGAGAGTTGTGTAATTTCAGTAGATCTGCTCCTATGATAGGATGACTGTTGTTAAGGGAGTTGCTGATGTCAGACGGAGGGAAATGAACATGTTTACAAGAATTCTTGCGGAAAAGAAATAGATGTGAATACAGAGACGTATCAGGCAAGAATTGGGCTATTCAATAGTACAAACATATTGCACAGTGGTAAACAGAATGAAGGTCTAGAGGCCTCAATATGGTACATTCTAGTTTTGGCAGCATTGTTAGTGATCGGAGGAGTCGAGCTGAATCCAGCCGGAAATGGAACAGATTTTGGAAACGCTTAAAACTATCACAGAAGACCTAACTTATTTAAAAGAGATGGTAAAGAGGATGCATGAAAAATTAATAATAGAATAGGAGTAAAGGAAACTGAAAAATTCTGTAGGACAGCTACACGAGGAAGTACAAGAATGTAAAAGATGGGTGACGTATCTAGAAAGAGCAGAAGAAAAGAAGAGGAAAATGAGCATTAATATATTTGAAGTGCAGGGAGCAAGAGATAAATGGACATGGCAACAGGTAGAAGAACTTTTCACAGAAAATCTAGGCATGCAACTGACGGCTTGGGAAATCAGTGATGTATTTACAATTGGAAAAGCAATATCAAATCCACGACTAACAATATGAAACTACTATGAAATTTAAATGCGCAATATATCAAATGCAAAAAAGCTAAAAGGCTCCTGTATATTTATCGAAAATGATTACGGGAAGGAGGACAGAAAGCTGAGAGATCTTTTGATAACAGAAATGAAAAAATCCAGGACAGAGAAAAAGCCAGCATTTGTTCAAGGACTTGAGCTATGGATAGATGGCAAGAAGTACAAAATTAGTCGGTGAACTTTAGGTCAGAAACCTAACTCGCAAAAACCAAATGCGTCTGCACATTCACTGGTAAGAAGTGAACACAAGTTAGAAACAGAAAGAGGAGATGGCACATGTGCAAAAGGGGTGGAAGGAGATGAAGTCACCAGCCAGATGAGTACAGAAGGACTAGTATGATAATGCATGTAGGATTGCCAAGCGGAGGAGAGTTGAGAAAATGGAGACAAACAGGGGAACTACAGGAAAGGGAAAATTTTATGGTTGAAAGATGGGGATACAAATTTCTAATGAATGTCCAATGTGCGGAAGGCAAGATAATTATTGGCATGTGATTCTGGAATGCAAACAAACCAAAATAATGAGAAGAAAACTTAGAATTAAGAAATGGGCTAATCTATCATTACAGATGATGATGAATTTGAAATCAAGGCAGGAAATCTTAGGGTTTGGGGAGTATCTATACAAGGTCAATAGAAAATGGAGAAAGAAAATAAACAATCTGAAGGAATCAGAAAGTGTAGAAATATAATTTAAACCAGATGGAGTCAGAGTATATCTTGGGTAATTAGAAAGTGTAGAAATATAATTTAAACCAGATAGAATCAGAGTATATCTTGGGTAATTAGAAAGTGTAGAAATATAATTTAAACCAGATAGTCAGAGTATACTGTTAAAGTTAGTTGGACCCATGGTACAACAACCGCAAGGTTGAGCCACTGGTTTACTCAGCAATTCTTGAGAAAGAGTCACTAGTATTTAGTATTGTGGATTTTACTTTGTTTAGTCAAGAGATTATAAAGTAATGTTATATATATTGTATGTATTACTAAGTGGATAATAAATCAATTCAACTGTTGTTAAAACCAATGGCCAATGATAGTTGCATCTAAGACCTCGTTGAGTGTTAAGTAATCATTCACGATATGTAGGCAATGAAGCACCGTTTGCAGTGAAGTGTGAATTTTCCAGGACCATTCTGCTTATCTTTAAGAGCTGCTGGCCAAACCAATACATCAGCTCCTGTACTATCAGATATCTAACCTTTGTTTGTTTATATGTGATAAATAGGTGGCCTGATTTACTGCTCTCGCATACTGCCATTCTGATTGGGCCTCCAGTTTTTTTTAAGATACGTGCATGGGAAACGACATCCTTTGGCTTTGTCCCCAAATTTATGATACCAGCAATAATCAGTGTCAGATTGTGTTGAGGACGTGTTTTTGTTATGCTTATTATCTTGCCAATCGTCCACATTGGTGAGAAGATTACATATCTCCAAACGTCAAATAATGGCTTCTAAAGCCTCACTAAGCTGTGACAAATTACTAGCGTTTGGGTTGGTATCCACGGCAAATGTATTAACTGAATTTGGGTTTCGAAGAGCAGTAACATCGATGATTTTATCAGCCATTGTAGCTAACTTGTCTAGATTTTCACTACTGACTGCCAGTACCATTTGAACTGTGAAAGGGAAGCTTTGGAATCACAGAGATTTTAATACTTTGTCTATAATTTTGTTACAAGCCAAATCTTTCATTTGTTGTAAAAGTTGAAATGGTTTTAAATCTCACAATTCAACTTCATTTAGCAGCTTACGTAAGTTGAGTTCCTCACTTCAGCAAAAATTGAGATAAGCTTTACTTTTAGTATGGAAAATCTGCTTTGGACAGATGGATTGGCTACACTATGTGATCAAAAGTATCTGGACACTTCCACAAACATAAGTTTTTCATCTTAGGTGCTTTGTGCTGTCACCTACTGCCTGGTACTCATTATCCGCAACCTCAGTAGAAGTTAGACATCGTGAATGGGACGCTCTGTGGAACTCACAGACTTTGAACGTGGTCAGGTGATTGGGTGTCACTTGTGTCAGAAGTCTGTACGCGAGATTTCCACACTCCTAAACATCCCTAGGTCCACTGTTTCTGATGTGATAGTGAAGTGGAAACGTGAAGGGACATGTACAGCACAAAAGCGTACAAGCCGACCTTGTCTATTAACTGACAGAGACCGCCGACATTTAAAGAGAGTCAAAAAGAGTAATAGGCAAACATCTATCCAGACCATCACACAGGAATTCCAAACTGCATCAAGATCCACTGCAAGTACTATGACAGTTAGGCGTGAGGTGAGAAACCTTGGATTCCATGGTCGAGCGGCTGCTCATAAGCTACACATCACGCAGGAAAATGCCAAACGATGCCTCGTTTGGTGTAAGGAGCATCAACATTACACGGCAAAACGTTGTGTGAGGTGACGAATCACGGTACACAATGTGACGATCCAATGGCAGGATGTGGGTATGGCGAATGCCTGGTGAACGTCATCTGCCAGCATGTCTACTGCCAACAGTGAAATTTGGAGGTGGTGATGTTATGATGTGGTCGTGTTTTTCCTGGAGGGGACTTGCACCCCTTGTTGTTTTGCATGACACGATCACAGCACAGACCTACATTGATATTTTAAGCACCTTCTTGCTTCCCACTGTTGAAGAGCAATTCGGGGATGGCAATTGCATCTTTCAACATGATCGCGCACCTGTTCATACTGCACGGGGTGTGGCGGAGTGGTTGCACGACAATAACATCCCTGTAATGGACTGGCCTGCACAGAGTCCTGACTTGAATCCTATAGAACACCTTTGGGATGTTTTGGAATGCCGACTTCGTGCCAGCAGGCCTCACCGACCTACATCGATACCTCTCCTCAGTTCTGCGCTCCGTGAAGAATGGGCTGCCATTCCCCAAGAAACCTTCCAGCACCTGCTTGAAAGTATGCCTGCGAGAGTGAACGCTGTCATCAAGATTAAGGGTGGGCCAACACCATATTGACTTCCAGCATTACCGATGGAGGGCACCATGATCTTGTACATCATTTTCAGCCAGGTGTCCGGATACTTTTGATCATGTAGTGTATGTCACTCACCTGCTCCATTATGTCACAATCCAGGTTTCCAATGCTAGTAAACTTAGTTTGATCTTGCGTAATTCCTGCAATGTTGAACTGTGCTTCAACTTGTTGAAACATAGCTCTGGCCATTTTCTCCAAAAAGGAGGAATTTTGGCTGAAACCTTGGCTAATTGCAGCTTTTCTTCATTAACCTGTGCTAGTGATTCTTCTGTTCATTTTTAAAGAACAGTTATGCACGTTAGAACACAAACTTCTAAATTCTGTTTTGTTCCACAAAAGTCAGGAGCCACCAATTATGAAGTTCTGGTGTGATTCATGACTGAACATATGAAACATATTCTATTCTCATAAAATTATTTATTCCCACATTAACAAACTACAAGACAAAACTCGCAAGAACAAAAGACAAGCAGTTATAACGGCTTTGCTGCTTAGTTCTCAGGTTAATCAACCTAAGGACAGTTGCCACACTGTCAAGAAAAAACTCAGGAGCTGCAAGTTTCAGGATTCAGAAAGCTGTTGCATCCTATGAAGAGGATATTGGTGCAATCTCTAAAGAAGAATGGCATGTGAGCTTCCATGGCTGATTACAGAGGATATAACTTTATATCAAGGGTGGGGAACATTACTTCAAAAAGAAAAATAGAGTTGATGAGTTATAAACTTCTACCTAGCAGTCCTGAAAAATAAATAGACCCCTTGTATTGGCTCTGAATAACTTGTGGTCCTTTGCAATAGTTTTAAATACAATCAGGAAATTGCCCAGAAAGTATAGCAAGTGAGGCATTATAAATGTTTGTTTTGGTTATGCCCTAAGCCTGTTAATACAAAACCATACTTTCTCTTTGCAAAATCTACTCAAATTATCTGAGTGTACAATAGAGTTGTTATCCTGTTCATTGTCCTCAATCTATTCAGAACAGTAGTGTATCTCTGCAGATACTTACCTCTCAATGAATCCTTCCCTCATTGTCGAGAGCTGATCCTTCAAGTTGGTGATGTTGCGGTGAATCAGTTCTGAACCTGGAGATGTCCCTAAGCTAGCTGCACTCTCTGTCTGTGGCACCTGAGAAAGATCCAGAGCATTTGAAGACTCTTCTGGAGGGTTAGGTTCTGGTAATGAGGAGGGACCTGCAGAAGAAGATTCAACTGCCTCAGGAGAGGAGTTGATGGAGAGTGAAGAAAGATGAGGTACAGAAATGGAACCTGAGGAAGAGGGTGCTGCAGCTTCTTCAGCAGCTGGAGGGTCTCCTTCAGAGGCAGGTTGTGCACCATCCTCTCCTTCTAGGGAGTCCTCCCCACCTCCACTTAGTGCTGCTCGAGTGGCAGGATCATTGAGCATTCTAGAAAGCACATCTGTCATCCGCTGCATTAATGTAGCATGGAGAGTTGGCCGAGCTTGTGCCACTTCTGAAAACAGTAATTATTGCACTTGTCTAACGAAATAAAACCGCCCATGTCATTATTGCTCATACCTAAAGACTGCAAACTGCAGTGTACAGTTCAACTCCTCATTTACATTTTTTTTTAGGATTCCGGCAAAATGGTAGGAAATTGGAAGAAATTGCTTTTTAGATGTGTGACATTCATCCTAAATATACTCTTAATTGTAACCTTTATTGTATTTTATTACAATTATTACTGAGGAATGCTATAACAAATGAAATAATGTTTAAGTGTTATTAAGAAACAAGAGCAATTCAAATGTATTATGGGTATAAACAGCACAATGTATAAAAAAACCTCGATGAGATAGGAAGAGGTATTGATGGACACACATACTCTGGTTGAAATGCTCATAGCATAATGTGTATAGTGGGTCCAAGCGTTATCAAATGTGCATTAAACAAGCATATATGCCAGATGCATATACTGGGTCTTCAAATATTTTTGGGATCTAAATAATTCTGGGTCTAGAGCAAGTTTCATAGACATCTATGACGAAACCAATGTAGTAAGCAGGTATACTATTTAACAGAAGCACCAGTTTAGTTATAAAGTTTTGCTGCAAAAAGAGAGAGAGAGAGAGAGAGAGAGAAGGAGAGGGAGAGGAGAGAGAGAGAGAGAGAGATAGAAACAAGATTATGTAAGTGCAGTATTCCACCTAGCAGGGCATTGAATGAAAGAGGTGGTCAACAATTTGGTACTTCCCAGGTAAGGTTAGGTATAGGCCAGAAGATGGCTACCAGTTTCTTTCCAGCAGGTGACCATATTCCAACCATTCCACTCCAGGAACAAAAAACAATGACTACCAACTAGTACACCACAGCCTGTTTCCCTTACAAACATCCACTTTAAGAAGATTGAGGTTTATTGCATCATCACAATTCCTCTGTAAACACTACATGAAAACAAAACTTTTGCAAAAATTGAAACTAACACTGATGAACCACTCACTGTACAATGATCTGGTTTCCTGTGACAGTTTCCTGTCAAGGAAAAACTGTAAGCAATAAATGCATGAATATAAAAATTAAACAAGGACTTAAGAATCTAAGAAAGAGAAATTTGTTCACAAGCAGCTGACAAATAAAAGCAATAAGGTTAAAGGCTTGTGCTATAAACACCAGATAAATGACATGTTTACAATTATTCTACAGTTTACACACTTATTCTGAAAGTTACATTGAAAATGTATATTGCAACTTAATAAACAATACCGTATTGTCATATGAATGGCCTACAATAGGTCTGTGGTGGTCATCTCTTGCAGAATGAACTGTTGTAAGTTCTTAAGCAGTCTCACAAATACTTGATCTTTTAGAAAATTCCAAAGAAAGAAAAATTCCTATTCATATCCATTTGAATTGCAATGAACAAATTTCCCTTAATAAACCAAGAAGTTTTCAAACTCTACTAAATTGGTTTGTTCCAATAATAAAAAGATACATTAAATAGCAAAAACAAAAAACTCCCGTAAGCAAAATTCGTAATAACAGGCATTCTGATAAAACCATGAATCACATGCACCACAGAAAGACTTGCTGACTAAGAATGAGAACAGGAAGAACCCATACATCTTTGAACATTTAGTATAACATATGCAACCTGCCAAAACAAGTGCAATGCTGCTATGTAAACAAAGATGAGGAATGCAGTTTTGTACTGACAATTGTATGTAACCATGTCCTTTTACTTCAAGGTTCAGTAGTGTGCCTTAGCTTGTGTGTTTGTACTTGCATAATGTATACTGCAAGTGGCCTACAATGCCATGTAAAATAAAACCAAACCGCTATTTTCTGTAGGCAACTACTCGGGTTAATGCCATCTTTAGCATTTCAAAATGATGCAAACTGTGGGATAATCAAAATTATAAGTACAAATGCAAGTTAAAAATACATTATAAACATAAATTAAAGGGAGCATAAACAATTCCACAAATAATGGGAAAATATTAATTCCAGGGATGTAAAAATGGGACTTTACAGTAGTTCCAAGCTAAACTTCAATCAATGTGGATATGCATCACACCAATGTCTTAAATTAATTGTTGCTTTTATTTCATAGATTATATGAAAGACTATTCTATTTTAAATCTGCATATGAGCAAAAAATAAAAAAATCTCATGTGTTACACTCACATGACTTTCTCTACTCTTGTACAAACTATTTTTACAAACGCTTATTCTCCATATGCTTCATGTTAATCGAGATATCGAGATGTCAATCTTATTGCTAATTTTCTTGTAGATGCAAGGGGAATATGGTAAGTTTTAAGCGATAGTCAAATATTTTAAGCGCTGGTTGCTATGTGGTGCATTCCATTCTCTTTGCATGTCCAGGACATAAAAAAAATGAATAATGAATTTGAGAATAAGTATAAGTATTGGAAAATTTAAGGGAATAACAAGTAATATCTCAAAAACGGTTCACTCAACAAAAAATATGTATATGACATAAATAGTGTATTTTAACGCGATCTACATTTTTTTGTGCAGTAAAATTTTGTCCATCTCTTATGGTTTACCAGTTATGCAAAAGTCGTTCAGAACGAAGAACACTTTTGGAGACATTCCCAGAAAATTCGAGATATACATTTCATTTGTCATAAAAATACCTTAAACATATGATATTTTAATCAAAGTCGTTAGAGCCATTTTTGAGAAAATTAAAATTTTCGAAAAATGTTCCATGTAAAGGGTAATCTGGGGTAGGGGGATTTCCTTGAAAACCTTCGTGTCGCATCTCTGGAAGATACTGACCCTAAATACCAAGTTTGGTGTTTATCCGACTGTTCGTTTCTGAGTTATGCTGTTCACAGACACACAGACACACACACGGACATGTTTCCAAAATGCTTTTTTTGGATTCAGGGAGTCTCAAAACATGTATTTCCGGTGAAATCTCGGTATCGAATTTTTGGGTGGAATACAATACTTCCCCTACTTACTATACGTAGTAGAGAAAGTAAAAATGAACATGATATGCATTAAGGTTTCCACTGCAGGAGTTATTGAATAACAGTAATAATAAAAATAAACTTCTAGGCAACTGTTAACTAATCTGTCATTTCTTTAAATTTGCCAGCTTTACAGAGAAATAATTGAAGTTAATTCATATGTAGATAATTCTACCAAAACAGAAGAGAATAATAAGTTGACACAGGATGGATGCCTACATTACGTTATTCCGTTCTGCCAAATATGGGTTAGCCTCTCCCTTGCAAGTTGTCCTCTGTGGTGTAGTGGTTACCATGCTAGCCTCTAGTTTCTGATGTCTCAGGTTCAAACCTGGCGGAGGGCGATGGATTTTTTTCGGGTGTAAGAATTCTTAGCATGGCTTCCTTCAGAAGGGAAGTAAAGCCAATGGTCCCGTGTTGTAGATTTACAGCCTGATAAAGAGGCCTCTGAGCAAAATTACAGTCTTTCACGCCCAATATAGAATGGGATGCTAAGGACCACAGCAGTTAAAGAGCATACATAAACAAAACTATTTTTTTTTCTCTCCCTTGTAAAGGCCTGATTAAAATTGGCACTATAATCTGCACACTATTTGTTCTCCAGAGCAAATGCTTTCTTGTTACCTATGAATATATGCACGACAGTACCACATCTGAACAGCAATTGATGAACAAAAATAATAACCCTACAGCAACTGTAAACAGCAAAGGCAATGCAACTGCGATTCTCAACAGTAACACAGACCTACTGACCCTGACCCAATACAGGAAATTGCTCGTGATCTAACTTCATGCATCCTGTGCAAGATTTCCTCGATCACAGTCAAGGGCCAATGCAGACTTACAAAATTGGAGTCACTACCAATTAGGCACTACAGACTTCCAAAAATACACAAACATAATACATCTCTTTAACTAATAGTGAGCATCATTAGTTAGCCAATTTATTATCTTGCCAAATACTTCACCAAGCTTCTACAGCCACATGTAGGAAACACAGAATGTTACATCAAGGATTCCTATCATTTTATTGAAAAGATAAATCTCTGATCATAGGGCACCACCACCAACTCAGCTCTGATATTATGGCACTGTTTACTAAGTGCTGGTATAGGAAACCATCACTCTGCTATGGCAGCTTTTTAGAAATGACATCATAACACAAACAACAGATCAACAAGAGAGCTTTATACCCAAAAAAACCATCATTACAAATCAACACATGGGACTCTCAAAAACGCACAGTCATTCCCCCATACATCAAACGCATCAGCAATTACTAAAATTGGAAACATGTTTTCAAACCATCACAGCAAATAAAAACATACTTTGTTTGGCTAAGGAACCCTGAAATCCACTTGCACATGCAGGCATTTAGAGAATTCTATTTTCCTGTGGTGCAATGTACATTGGCATCACTCAGTGAAACGTTAATATCTGCATCACTGAACATGAGAGAAACTGTCCAGAAAAGTTGTAGATGATGATCTGCTGACAGAAGGTGAACATATAATACAACACCAAGATACAGTAGCATTACCAACCAAGAACCTTTACTTACCTGGTTATACTGAAAGGCCAATGAGATCTAAAAACAATAAACCAACATAAACAAGAAAGAAGCAGCTCAAAAGTTGAGCAAAATTTGGTTACTGGTTTTTGAAACCATTGGAGGGATATCTGCAACTAATAATGTCGCAGGAGCAAAGAAGATGATTATTCAGAACTGCCCTGACTCAGAGCCAGCCCATCTGCAATCTGGAAAAATCAGAGGCCAAGAGCTTGTGGCCCCACTCAAAAAGAGACAAGTGGCATCCCATCACACCACTTTAAAAACAACAGCACTGCCACTCGCCACATCAGTCATTGACAAGTCTTACAAAAGTAAACTTTGCCTTGCCACTGAAGATGTTCGCTACAGCTGTGAGCGGAACACTTGGAGTTAGAAGAAATTCCAATGGACTATGACCTACAAACCTGTAAAATGTAGTTACATCTGGCTCCAGCTATCCTTTATGTATATGTGCACTTACAAATTCACTGCAGTTTTATGATTTTAAGTCATAGTGACTTCCATGGTTATATACCCTTCCAATTGAAGATTAAATGCATCAGACTTTATTTTGTAAAGGTAGGATCAATGCCATAGCCAGATTTGAATCACGAATCTTTGTCTTACCACGATACTGTTCTAACCAGTTTTGAAATTACTTTCTTCCAATTATGCATTTATTTTTACTTTCTCTACTACGTATAGTAAGTAGGGGAAGTATTGTATTCCACCCAAAAATTCGATACCGAGATTTCACCGGAAATACATGTTTTGAGACCCCCTGAATACAAAACAAGCATTTTTGGAAACGTGTGAGAGAGTGTGTGCGTGCGTGCGTGTGTGTGTGTGTGTCTGTGAACAGCATAACTCAGAAACGAACAGTCGGATAAACACCAAACTTGGTATTTAGGTTCAGTATCTTCCAGAGATGCGACACAAAGGTTTTCAAGAAAATTCCCCACCCCAGATTACCCTTTACATGGAACATTTTTCGAAAATTTTAATTTTCTCAAAAATGGCTCTAACGATTTTGATTAAAATATCATATCTTTAAAATATTGTCATGAGAAATGAACTGTATATCTCGAATTTTCTGGGAATGTCTCCAAAAGTGTTCTTCATTGTGAATGACTTTTGCATAACTGGTAAACCATAAGAGATAGACAAAATGTTACTACACAAAAAATGCAGATCGCGTTAAAATACACAATTTATGTCATATACATTTCTTTTGTTGAGTGAACCGTTTTCGAGATATTGCTTGTTATTCCCTTAAATTTTACAATACTTAATACTTTTTCTCAAATTCGTTATTCATTTTTTTTATGTCCTGGACATGCAAAGACAATGGAATGCGCCACATAGCAACCAGCATTAAAATATTTGACTATCGCTTAAAACCTACATTATTCCCCTTGCATCTACAAGCAAATTACCAATAAGATTGACATCTCGATATCTCGATTAACATGAAGCATATGGAGAATAAGCGTTTGTAAAAATAGTTTGTACAAGAGTAGAGAAAGTCATGTGAGTGTAACACATCAGATTTTTACTTTCTCTACTACGTATAGTAAGTAGGGGAAGTATTGCATTCCACCCAAAAATTCGATACCGAGATTTCACCGGAAATACATGTTTTGAGACCTCCTGAATCCAAAAAAAGCATTTTTGGAAACATGTCCGTGTGTGTGTTCGTGTGTGTGTGTGTGTGTCTGTGTGTGTGTCTGTGTGTCTGTGAACAGCATAACTCAAAAACGAACAGTCGGATAAGCACCAAACTTGGTATTTAGGTTCAGTATCTTCCAGAGATGCGACACGAAGGTTTTCAAGAAAATCCCCCCACCCCAGACTACCCTTTACATGGAAGATTTTTCGAAAATTTTAATTTTCTCAAAAATGGCTCTAACGATTTTGATGAAAATATCATATGTTTAAGATAATGTCATGAGAAATGAAATGTATATCTCGAATTTTCTGGGAATGTCTCCAAAAGTATTCTTCATTGTGAACGACTTTTGCATAACTGGTAAACCATAAGAGATAGACAAAATTTTACTACACAAAAAATGTAGATCGCGTTAAAATACACAACTTATGTCATATACATTTCTTTTGTTGAGTGAACCGTTTTCGAGATATTGCTTGTTATTTCCTTAAATTTTCCAATACTTATACTTTTTCTCAAATTCGTTATTCATTTTTTTTATGTCCTGGACATGCAAAGAGAATGGAATGCGTCACATAGCAACCAGCGTTAAAATATTTGGCTATCGCTTAAAAGCTACGATATTTCCCTTGCATCTACAAGAAAATTACCAATAAGATTGACATCTCGATAACTCGATTAACTTGAAGCATATGGAGAATAGGCGTTTGTAAAATTAGATTGTACAAGAGTAGAGAAAGTCATGTGAGTGTAACACATCAGATTTTTTTACTCTCAGTTGTGGAATAATGCAAATTTGGGGACTTCTCTCATTTACAACAAATGTTCCTGTCTAGCTTGTTGTCGTGCCACTACTCTAACCAGTTTTACAATTACTTTCTTCCAATTATGCATTTATTTTTTTTATCCTCAGTTTTGGAATGATGCAAATTTGGGGACTTTTCCTCTCTTGTTTACAATGAATGCTCCTGTTTAGATTGTTGTGGGCAATATGGAGTACTTTCTTCAAAATGGCACTATTCAATCACAGAAGAAATATGACACAGGACCACAGATCTGGATCTGGGAAAAGGTATTATCATTTGTTACTGTGGTAAGCTTGGAGTGCTTAGCTAGTAAAAACACCTTATACAAAAAACTGCGCAACTGAACAACAAAAT
The DNA here is from genome assembly GCA_030765065.1 of Deroplatys truncata. Lineage (NCBI taxonomy): Eukaryota > Metazoa > Arthropoda > Insecta > Mantodea > Mantidae > Deroplatys > Deroplatys truncata. The sequence goes on along the minus strand of CM060984.1, from coordinate 95,931,269 downwards.
TCTGAATACGATTGAGACTTTAATGCAGCAGAAGTATGGATAGAATTGTCTATAAAGTAAAATCTATATCCACATTTTTCAGTCAATTGACAGGATCCACAATGAGAATAGAAAATAAAAACTTGTAAGTAGATTTGGTTCGCAATACACTGGAAATGGAAACAGGAATGCCTATCAATGATAGTATCAATAACACGTAAAGTCAATTTTGCATTTATTTGTAACTGACCAATCATAATTTTCATCTGTATGCAATTCAGCCAAATAAAGTGGGTTAGCCAACTTTAAAAGTCTGAATCATGTAACATTTCCCACAAATGACACCATTATTTTTTTGTGATTCTTCTTGCAAAAGCATGATCTTAATCTGTTTACAACAAACAGTATTCTCTACTCTTCATCATTTCTCCAACCTTATGATTACAGAGTGCACTAGCAACTATTATAAGTTATGGTCACCTTAAATAATTTCTATCATGAGGATTACTCACAATATGTAATGTAATGTAATATTTATTTCTCATTACAATAATACAAATAAAGCTTACATTTAAAACTTATGTCTAGTGCTCCAGTTTTCTAGCTCCCCCATATTTAGCCCCTAGGCTGTATATATGGGATAAAGCTACTATATCATCTCTCCACTTTCCAAACTATGCCCGTTCTGCTGTATCTTTCTTAAGCCCCTTATCCACTTATCCCTTGTGTTGCCTAAAAATGTCCCCATCATTTTAATTGTTTCTACTTTTGTGCTTCCCAACATTCTTAATGCTACTGCTTCTTTGTTTAGCTTGTCCCATTTTTTATTCCATATAACCTCTCTCCACCTTTTAACCTTATCACATTCTATTGGACAATGAAAAGTACTACCCGATTCATGACACATAATACAACTCCCTGAACTATTATATCCATTCCTTTTTAAAAATATTACTCCTGTGCGCACGCAAGACCTATTCTACCAAATTGATTGCATATATCTACATACTTCTCCCTTCCCCAATTTCTTTTAACTGATTTATACAAGATCAATGATCTTTTATCCTCAAAACTAGCCCATATCTCTTGTTTCTCGATATCTTTCACCCTCAATCTCACTTCTTTCCAAAACCCACTGTTATTATATTTGTCTAATATGAAAATATTCCTCATGCCAATTTCTTTTAGCACATTTCCCATTTCCCCAATCCATCACTCTTCCCCTAAGACAGCTTTTTGGAACTGTATACATTCTTTTAATATATTACTATCTTCTAAATTTAAACATCTATACCAATACTTCAAAATTATACTCACAATATGAATACAATGTATCATGGAAAAAGAAGTCAATGAGTTGAAATTAGCCAAGCCTGAGTTTATGAGCTACAGTACTTTCATCAATTGTGAATGCTCATGTTGTAACACATGTAGCTTAATTTGGTTATTTCTGTTTAGGTTTCTCTTCCCATTTATTGGAAACCAGCCTATACTCTCCAATATTTTCAGAAAGTGCTCACATGAATACAATTAAATCATTTTCTGAAGTGAATGTTTTTAAACTGTTCACTGGAATGTAACTATTGCGAGTTATGAAGACCTCCACCTGTGTACCTGGTGTAATATTCCTCTTACAACTTAATTTACTGCACACACTTTCACAATGTGTAACACTTCTAAAATTATTTTAACCCCTCCTCCAAAACACAAAAACAAAACACATTTTTAATCCCCCGTCACCAAAAATATTCATGAGAAGTCCACTGGGAACAGATACACTCAATGTGCAAGCAATAGTGTCAAATGAAACAAAACGAAAGATGAACCACAGTATTCTTGATTGCAACAAACAGGTAACAGAGGTAAGGACAGGATGACTGCTCTCTTTAATAAGAAGGTAAAGGGAACTTTATCTCATAATGATCACGTATTTTAAAACATCTTTTTCCTTTTATTGCCCTGTTTGGTGGTAATGTTAAAGACTGCTACTGGTTTCAAGCAACAATTAACTATGTCATTATACTTGAATGGCACATTATCATATAAATTGGTGGAAGAAAACATTGAAATAAACCATCTCGGAAAACATTTTGTCTATTTCAGCTAATGAAAATCAATAACCGATAAATTACAGTAAAAACAGGACCAAAATGTTACAGACCTCCTCTACGTCCACCTTCCCTTTCCGGCCTGGCATCTGGCCCAGTGTCAGACCAATCACCTCGCAATCGCAGTCTTCTTACAGGTGGCGGGGAACGCTGATGTGCTTTTTTACCATTTTCTGTGTCTGGGGAAGAACTGGAGCTACTTGCAGATGTCTTAAGTTGCATGCTGCCATGATCCTATAAAGAAAAAAATCCAATGTGTTGTATTAACATCACTTTCTCTACCCACTATCGCTTATTAGGGATATACAAATTATTATTTTCTTTTCTACTTTATTTTAATCGAGATAAACCTTTATGGAAATAGCTGCATTACACATTTCATTAGGGATACAAAGGTAAAAGTGATAATCAAATGTTTTACAACTAGACGCTATATGTTGGGCTTAAAATGCCATACTGTTTCCATGGCATCACGAGAAACAATTGAAAACCAACAGGACTTTAAATGAATGGCTAAATTATAACTAATATGATTTTCCGGGCTGTTAAGCCGTGGTCTGCTGAAGAAAGATTTCCCAGACGTTTCGTCCACAACTGCGGTGGACATCTTCAGTGGCGCGGACGAAGTCTTCTCGGTGAAAGTATCGCAGCGTCTGATGCGTTGGCCGTTAGTGCCGCTCTCTTTATAGTGTGGGCGCTCTCTGCTGATTGGCCCGCTGGTATGAGGGGGCTGGCGCCGGCTGTGTTGTTGCTCTCTTCTGATTGGCTCGCAGTGTTTTTCGGTTTTGTATGACCTTTCTTGTTTTTGATGACTAGATGCCAGTTACAGACTTCGTCCGCGCCACTGAAGATGTCCACCGCAGTTGTGGACGAAACGTCTGGGAAATCTTTCTTCAGCAGACCACGGCATAACAGCCCGGAAAATCATATTAGTTATAATTGTGACACCGGCCGTGAAAACCTACGTTCTTACATGAATGGCTAAATGTTCAGCAATTTGAATCGTTAATAACAGATATCTTGGCTGATGCCACAAAAAAAGTTATTTGAAATAAATTGTGTTTTAAATAGATCTACAATTTTTGTGCAGTACATTTTTGTCTATAGCTTAACGTTTACCAGTTATACAAGATTATACAAAATACCTTCCGAATTAAGAGGACTTCACAGGCTATTCCTATAAATTTCAAGATAAACATTTTATTTGTCATATAAATATCTTTAATGTATGGCATTTTAGTCAAAAGCATTAAAACCATTTTTTAGAAAATCAAAATTTTCGAGAAATATTCCATGTAAAGGGCAGTTGAGGGTGGGGGATTTTCTTGAAAATCTTTGTGTCGCACCTTTGGAAGAAATTGGACTTAAAATAGCAAGTTTGGTATTTATCCGACATTTTGTTTTACAATTATGCTGTTCTCTCACTCACAAGTGCATGCACATGTGCGCACACACACATGCACACAGATCTTTTTTTTCTAAAAATGTTTTTTTTTATTTTATTCAGGGGGCCTCAAAGCATGTATTTTGGAAAAATCTTGAAATCAAATTTTTAGTTGGAATGCAGTACCTTCTCTACCTTTTAGGTACATAGTAGAGAAAGTAAAAATCTATCACACAGTTTTAGAAAAAAGGAATGGTTCATTTCTTGAAGCTCTTTTATTAGTTATCCTTTACAAACTGCACCTGCCAATAGATAGTAATTATAGAACAGCTCAGTAGCATATTGGGTATACCTGCAGAAACTTACACTAAGCAATAGTTACAGGATGATAAGAGATTTCTAACTGATATAAAAAAATCCAGCCTCCTTTATCAGGAGTCATTCCATCATTTTAAAAACATACAGGATCCACAGTGTTGCTGGCTAATTGAGTTAATTATTCAGTCTCCTCTCTGTTCAATGGATGATTTCAAAATTGGCAATGAAGTGCTTTTTATGGGATGTTGTAAAGATTAAAATATGAGAAACACAATAAATAGTGTTGTGTCTGTTCACTTTACTTATTTTCTGTATTCCATAGCAACCAAAGAATGGCAATAATAGATCCAAAAGTGTATTGTATAATTAATAGGTTTAATGCATAAGTAAAAGAAATGAAACATTTTTTCTTCTCTTTTTTTAGTTCCATTTATACACCGCCTTTAACTACATTGGTTTTGTGCAACTCCTAACTCCTTAAATATTTATCCTATCAACACTTTGCAAATAGCAAAACTTGTCAGATAAGCGCACACATGCACACATACATACAAACTTAATTTTAAAAATGTAATTTTGACTTTAGCATAGCCCATTAAAAAAGTTAACAATAGTTATTTTTCCCAGCATCAAAAATTAATGCAATAAATTAAAATCATTTTATTACATGTACAAATAACATGGTTTGCTATATGAATGCTCAGGTACACAGGAACATAAGTTTGTATCTTTAGGACTAAAGTAAGCAAGAGAGAAGTTCTGTTTTTAAGAAATGATTCTGTAATAACATGAATGGCTCATTATTCATTTAACAAACTTAATACATTCTTGAGGATAAAGTTTATAAGGATGTGACCCATTCATACTTATCCACTCCTGTGGATGACACACATTCAAAGTTAAGAGTCTATAAAAATAATCTATATACGGAGGGTTGCCCCTCTTAAGCTTGGATAATTTCGCTTATGTTTTTTCATGGTGAGATTCCCTTTCGCCATCACCTATTGTGTTCAGTGTGATTTCCACGGGCTTTAACTATGGTTCTGCAGCGCAATTTCCAATGAAGAGGGCTGCGTCTAACAGGAAGGGGAATGTTAGCCCACTCTTCCTGGCAGGCTTTCCAGAATCCTTCAATTGTGGTGGGACGCTGATCAGCAGACCAAATCTGCAAAAATTCATTGGCAAGGCATCTGGTGACTTCACAGGGATCCTTTTAAATGTTATGACATTGACAACCATTCCCATAGCTTTCCAGTGGTAGTAATGCTGGGAAGACCGAGAGGTGTGACTGGATACTTTATCCATGTGGATACAAACATTTGAGGCATTCTCACCACACAACCAATGAATCTCTTCATCAAAAGTTGGGTCAATAACATTCCTTTGATAGTAGGCTTCATTAATTTTTATATTGTTGGCAACTCTGTGAATGCGAGTTTCCCCCAAGATAAATAACCTACAACCACCCTTGGAAAACTTTTCCTTGTTCTACCGAATAAAGTTGGAGTGCCCCTTTTGGCCCACTAGATTGTAATAAATGGTTCGTTTTTTTGTTGTTTTTTTTGTGTCACCTAGATAAACCCATGCTTCATCTAAAGAAACCACCTATTGCCACTTTTCACCTGCCAGGTGGTGTTCATAGAGTTTTCTTGCATTGGTGAAGCGGTCTCTGATGTGCTACTTTTTCAAGGTGTGTCCACGTGCTTCATGTCGCCGTTCTAGACCCAAATTGCTGTGTATTATCCGATAGACGGTCCATTTGGATATTCCAATGCGGCTGGAAATGCTTCTTTGGGTTGGTGGGTTTTGTTGAGTCACTGTTGCACTCACTTTGGCTACTACTGCTTCAGGTCGTGTTGATTGTGACCTTTATCTTGCTAGTTTTATTGCACATTGAGCCTCAGGTGGGAATCCATTTTTATGCAGCTGCGTTATACGCCCCACACAGGACTTATTTATGGTAAGACCTTTTTGTTTGCACCTTTCCACTATCATTGAATGGCTGTAAATGGCATCGGAAAGCCCAACAATGTACTGCTGCCACAAGTCAGCAATTGTTGAAGCCATTGCGAGTAAACTTTGCCTCAGACTGGCCCAGCAGACAGCTGGCACTTGCATGAGCTGATGCAATAATAAGCATAAGCAGTTTGACCAATGACAGAGTGGGAGGGTTATTCAAAGTCGTCTGAGCTTAAGGGGGGCAACCCTCCGTAGGAAGAACTGAAAAATTACAGGCAGGAAAGCATTACCTTAACACTAAAAAGATACAGATGATCAGATGAATAGCTAACTAGAACTTCCTCGCCTTCTGGACTGAATGTTAAAGATGTAATACGATAAGATCTATCCTCAAAACTTGGCACAGTAAATGAGCATAAAGGCCTTAGACTGGCTCCTGAATCTGCCCCACCTGTAACATGCATACAATAGCTTTATATGTTGGCATAAAACAAAAATTAAACATAATGAATATATTTTGTTTGTCATATTACAATGCAAAACATCATTTGACATCACCAAATTAAACACATTAGTCTACCTGGTTAAGTATACAAAACTAGATACCTATTTAAAACTAATTCTACTATTACATAACATGTGAATGATGAAAGATTTTCAGTTTATTTACAGTAATTGGATGTCCGAGCTTTGGTTGGTACAAAAATGTTTGAGAACTTGTAAAATTGATTTTGCTCCATTAATTACACCAAAATCATAGCAGCTGTTATGAATGGGAATAGATAAAATGTATTATCCATGTAATTTTTCTATTTCGTTATTAAGCTCAGAATAACTTAGATGATTCTTTTTAATTAGTAGCTATATGTAATGGAATTCAAAATAGAGGTAAAAAGGTCAGTGTGCAATTATGTTTAGATATTTGTCATTAACTCATCTTACGGCCCAAACTCTGTAGCTGTAGTTTACTTCCTTAAGGTTATCAATGATCTCTTTTTCATAACATAGTAGGCAATAAGGTAAATGATAACCAAGAAAGTTTTACTTTCAAAGTCCCTATATGTAAAGTATTGTTGAAGAATGGAATTAAAATATTCCATTAAAGCACAAAAACCAATGAAATAGTTGTATAAACTTTAATCCAAATAACTTGTATATTCATTGTATAAAAAATAAGTAATGAATAAATAAATGAAGGGGTGAATGAATTTAACTTGTACATCTTTTTATACACAATCCTTTTTTACAATATTTCATTGTAAACTAACTTAACCTATGTACAAATTTTCTCGCTAGCTATGTTCTGCCTGTATTGTTCATTTTGCCTGACACCCTGGCCTTATGGCTCAACTGAGCAACCCTTTGCTACCCTTAATCATCTATGATCTGTCCTCTGCCTCCTCCGTATGCCCTTCTACCTTTCTTATCTCCCTTACTTTTCTAATCCATTTCTCCTTTACTTTCTTTCAAAACTCTCCATATTCTTATTTTTCTTTTCTTCTTTTCCTGTCAACATTTTAATTGTTGCTATTTTTCCACATTTTTCCCCCATTTTTCCTCCCATACCTTTATTAGTTAATGCTTCACTAGTTTTTTCATATTCTGACCTCCCCATACACTTTCTTTTAAAAGAGTTATCTGAACAGTTTGTTGAAGAATATTTCTCCAGTTTAGTGCTGTTTCATCGGCAGTCTCCAACTGTTACTTCCCCAACACCATATTCCGCTGCAAGCTTTTTAATTGTCTCCCCTTCATCCAGTTTTTTTAAAGCTTGTAATTTCACCTTTAATGGTACAAATTTCCTCTTACATTTAGCACTCATTGTTCAAACATATTAGGAATAAGATATGTAACCACTTCTAACGTACTCTATCCACAAAGAAGGCTACAAACATCCTAAAATAAAACACTCTTTAACACTTGACACAACCCTGGCTTGCTGTTTGGGTTGCAAGGGATACTTCTCCTCTCAACAAAACATAGGTTAACTATTAAGGCTAGCTGCTTTCTTATAGCTGTCAAACATTTGCAGTCATAAACTAGTCAGTGTGTTATTATTGCAGCTGAAAAGCATTTCTGGTTGGGAATGTTTGCTACAATGTATGTACATATTATGGAAGAGTTTTCCCAGTTTTTGGCTGTTCCCTAAGTGAAAGAAAGTTAAACCTTGCCAGGTAATGCACGCACCTACCCACACACGCGCACACACTACAGACGAGAGGTAGGGAGGTGCAAAAGTATGTAGATATGTATCAGGACCATGTAATCTGATGACTAGCCTCTGGTTAAAAAAAAATAATTGTGTCTTCAAGTAGCTTGGATTCAAAGGAACCTCGAATTTGCAAGACTCTACTGTACTAGCAATTACATTTTTATGAACCAACTTAAATGTTAACTGATTGACATGGTTCCTTTATTCTTGGCTCTCGATTGTATATGAGGTTAAGTCGTTTTATAGCATTGGATAAAACAATATTCCATGGGTTACCTATCTTGAGGGTAAACTGCATTTTAAAATTATTATGAATTTATAAAATACTATAAAATAGTTATCTGAAGCAGTACACATTAATTAAATATTTCATTTTTATTAGTCCATTTCTTTTGTTTTTTAATAGTGCTTTAACATCTGTTTTTATTATACACATGGCACCATAGGCAGTGGACACTGATGATACATGAAATTAAATTATAATTGGAAAAGGAAATTTTTTTTGGGGGGTGGAGGAATAAATATTCCAGGCCTAAGCTTAGGGTGCCTACCCATCATTTGCCAATCATAAGGATTGAGGAAAAATTGAAGAAAACCTCAGTCGGGGAGAATAGTCCTGGTGGGATTTCAAATGCAGTCTGTGCCTTAATGATCTTGGCTGCCAGTGTCGGTATTTCATTCATATGCTGCCGTGACTACAAAGATCATGTTGCTGATATTGATAACAAAATTGATAAATGTAATCAAAAGTCTGATACAGTAAAAAGTAAAATAGGTGTAGGTTGTAAAAGTAAAAAGGGCAAAACTTTCTATCAATATATGCATGAAGCAGAGCAACTAAAAATAAACTCAGAGGGTGATAAAATGGACCTACAAATAAAAAGAAATAAATCTGAGTCAGCCCACGCAGGTGAAAAATTAGTGGAAAGGGGCAGGGCAGCAAGGGTATTAAGCTTCTTTCATCAAAATGTTCAGTCTATAAGTAACAAAAGGACACTAATAGAATTAAATATAAAGGAACTAGAACCGAATATAGTGATATTTACAGAACATGGTTTAAAAAAGGAAGAAATATTAGCTAATAATTATCAGGGTTTTACGCTAGGAACACACTACTGCAGGCAGGAACATGCTAGTGGTGGGGTAGCTGTATATATAGAAAATCAACTGAATTTTAGAGAAATAGATTGTAATGAATTCACGGTAGAAATGGCATGCGAATTTGCAGCAGGGGAGATCAATTTAAAGACAAAAACTATTATACTTATTGGAGTGTAGAGAGCTCCATCTGGAGACTTAAAAATATTTTTTGAAAAGGTAGAAAAGCTACTGTATTCAGTAGGGGAAAGCAAGATAAAAATTGTAATGGGAGATTTAAATATCAATTTATTAAGGGAAAATACAGCTAAACGCGCGTTAATGGAAATACTAGACAGGCATTACTTAAAAATAGGGGTAGAAGAGTCAACTAGAGTCACAAAGCAATCAAGAACTTGTATAGACAACGTTTTTATAAACTTAGAGGCAACCAAATGGAAATCAACTGTGGTAAAAGCAGGAATAGGGGACCACTTTGGACAGGTTATAAAAGTAAATATAAGTAAAGTTGTTATTCCAAACATGTTTGAATACAAAAGGCAAATAAATTATGAAAATGTAAAAAAACTACAAAACTTTCTGCAACAACAAAACTGGAAAGAGGTATATATAGTAGAGACTGTAAACGAAAAGTATAATAGCTTTATCAAAATTTTAGAAAAGGGAATGAATAGTTATATACCTGTAAAAAAAAATCAAAATAAAAAATAATAAAGGGGACACATCTATGAAGTGGATGACAAAGGGGATAGAGATCTTGTGGAAAAGAGTCAAATTTCTGAACTCAATAAAACACCCAAACATGAATGACCGATCCGTGGAATATATAAAAAATTATAACAATATTTTTAAAAACGTAGTAGAAAATGCAAAAATGAAATATAACAGAGAACTTATACAGAAAGCCGACAATAAAACAAAAACATAGTGATACTAAGTAATGATAATGACATAAAAGACCCAAGGAAAATCGGGGAAATATTCAACGAGCACTATGTAAATGTAGCCGCACGATTAAACTTAAATAAAAGTCGGTCAAATAAAAAAAATTATTTATTTAAAAGAGCAGATCAATTAAATACTATGGTAGTCTCGGAAGTGACAGAAGAAAGCGTATTAAGCGAGATAAAAAAGCTAAAATCTAAGAAATCAAGTGGACTGGATGGAGTCTCAAATGAATTACTAAAACTGATTAAAAACAAAATTGTTGACATTGTAACACACATTACAAATGCATCATTAATGCAAGGAGTCTTTCCTGATACACTAAAACAAGTAGTTGTCAAACCAATACTTAAACCAAAAGGGAATAAGAAAGAGGCAGAAAGTTATAGACCAATCACCTTGTGCTCAGCCTTCTCAAAATTAATGGAAGGATTATATTTAAAACAATTGCAAAATTATATAGAGAAACTAAGAATTATATCAAAATGGCAATATGGTTTTCAAAAACATAAGTCTACAATAGACGCCATACAAAAGGCAAACAATGTTATAATAAAAGCAATAAATAAACATGAATATGTGATGGCTATTTTTATAGATTTATCAAAAGCCTTCGATTGTATGAATATAAAAACGTTGATATAGAAATTAGAAAAATGTGGAATTCGCGGCCTGGCTCTAGATTGGGTACTAACATATTTAGAAAACAAAACACAGTGTGTGGAAATGAGTAATTTAAATGCTAAAGGTGTGAGAGAAAAGATAGAATCAGACTTTAAAAAGGTTCAACATGGAGTTCCGCAAGGCTCAAAATTAGGACCCTTTTTGTTCTTAATATACATTAATGAAATATATGAATTAATATAATCTAAGGGAGAAATAGCAATTGGATACGCGGATGCCATGACGGTTATAATTAGGGGACAGAAAATACAAGATGTAGAAAATAGGGCAAACTCAATTCTAAAATTCATAAAAGAATACTGTTCTAGTCTAGATATGGTAATAAATGTAAAAAAGACAGCATGCATACATTTCGAATTAACGAATCGAAACCTCAAAAATGTAAATCTAACAATAGATGGTGTAAATATAGATCAAATAAATAGTACAAACTTCCTTGGAATGATAATTGACAAAAATTTAAACTGGAAAGCACATGTAGACCATATTACCAAAAAATAAATAAAGGTATATATGTAATGAGACAGATTAGTAAGACAATGGATAGCAAAACGATGATACAGGTTTACTATGCATTAATATACTCGCATATTAGTTATGGTATTACGCTGTGGGGGAATATTACTTATAGAGAAATGGAAAAAGTGCTAAAATTGCAGAAAAAAGCTATCAGAATAATAGGTAGGATGAAAAATAAAGAAACATGCAGAAGTTTGTTTAAGAGCTTAAAAATATTAACTGCTCCATGCATATATATTTATGAAAGCATAAAAGTTATTGTGCATAAAAGACATGACAAAAATTGTAATATACATTCCTATGGATTAAGAAATAATATGGATTATTTCAGAACGACCCTAAGGGGGACCTTGAATAATCGTTCAACAGAAACCATAGGAAGTGAATTGTTCCATAAACTACCAAATGAAATAAAGAATATAAATCAAACAATAAAAACGATGAAAACCATAAAAACATATTTAATTGAAAATGCATTTTACAGTATAGAGGAGTTCAAATATGGGAAAATAATGTAAAACTTTGTATATAATGTAAATAGATTATACTGACGTGTCCTTTAAACGTATGTAAAAGGATGAAAATAAATGAATATAAATATGAATACTTTACTGATGCACCAAAAGAAAAGAAAATCATGCATGTACATGTACACATTAACTCATTTAGCAGTATAGGATATCTATTCCCAGCCTTAAATTTTAGAGAGTTTGTTAATTATCATTTGTATGCTGTTGTGCAAACTTGAATCATGTTACAAATCCGGGTCACTTAAAGAGATCGGAGGCAAGATGGATCACCCATACATAGCTTTACTCAACATGAACCCATTGTTTTGGTACAAATTTTAAAGCTCTGTTGATTCACAGTAGCAACAGGCCAGCTCCCTGCCATATGCAAAAAGAATACTGGCTAGAAATCTCAATACCAAGCCAAGAATAATTATGGACACTTCTTTTTTGAAAATCCAAGTGAGAAACAAGACCCTAAACAGAAGATAATCCCTCTTACAACATGATCTAGTTTTTCACAGACAGTACAAAGTGATTATATAAACGAAGATTAGATGAAAAACTTTAAAGTCTAAAAATTACTCAAAGTGCACAAGAATCTTTTAAAAAGATAACCTGGACTATACCTGGTGTAGCTAAGGAAGCTAATACACTATGGTACAGAAATTTGGCTAGTAAAAAGAAGAGAAAAAAGAAAATTATTAGCAACAGAAATGAATGTTTGAAGAAGAGCAAATAGAACTTCTAGAATGGAAAGACTTAAAAATGAAGTAATTTGGGAACAAATGGAAGTGCAACATACTATTTTAGATAAATTAAAGAAAAGCAACTGTATGGTATGGTCATGTGAGATGGATGGGGGAGGAAAGATGCAACGGAATGTTTCTCACGTAATATGTTTTTGTGTAGAAAGAATGTGTTTACGTAATATTGGTATTTATTAGCCCCAACGTTGGTGCGGCAACTTGCAACGGGAGATGCTTACGTAATTTGTGTTTTTTGTATTTGTTAGCCCCACATTTGGGAACCAATTTGCGAGAGAAATTGCTTTACGTAATGTTGTTTACATCAGTGTTGAAGCCATCTTGTGACGTCATTCGTTTGTTTGGTTTGTAGCTCCATCTGGCGTAGCAATTTGTATCAGTTTTGAAATAATTTATTTTAAGTGTCCTCCGGCTAGCTGTTTGGATCGAACATGTATCTCTATTCAAGTTGTGAAGCGGAAAGGAATCTTTTATCCAGAAATTACACTTAATGACGAAATTTGTTTTATAATCTTTTATTGTCGAACACGTGCACTAACACTTTTACATATTGATGTAGATACTCGCCAAACTGAAACTGTTTGTAATAACTTCTTACTTATCACTTTTAACTCACGTACTTCAACTTTGTGTATATTTAACTGATAATACTTTAGATTCTCGTAATTCTGCTGCGCGCAACTTGACGAACTGAAGGACTGAAGACAACGTGTAACGTGCTAGAAATTTTGATGAACTGGGCGACCGACGTGTAAGGTATTGAGAATTTTGTTGAACTGCGGGGCGATCTACCTCGGACCTGGCTTATATACTCCCACTCCTCGACATGCCTAAAGATTATAAATGAACTGCTATTGGCTAATAAAACGCGCCAACATTAGCGTCTATTTTAATATCCAATGAAAACCACGAATACATATTGCTTTAGGGAGAACACATTCCAGAAGTTTCTATCGAAAACGCGCCAACATTACGTAACTTCCTTGTTCCCAATAATGATAAACAGCTCACCCCCCTCGCTGCATTATTGTGCTATTATTGACAGTTTCAGTAAAGCCGTATAAACTTATTTCCCAATAATAATTACAATTAATAAACATCTGAAATCAATGTCACATAAAAATACATATTTATATTACAATCATTAATTACATTTAAGTAATTTGTGATACAAATTACCACATCATATGCCCCACTAGAAACATAATTATAAATATTTATAACTTGTTTGGAAATTTTATAATTGTGTTTTTAGTCTCCTAAATCTTGGAACACACGCTATCACTTTCACTTAACACTTCACACGCATTTAACACACGACATGTTTTGTTTTTTGTTTTTTTTTATCTCGCCACTACTTACTGGCTCTGGTTTAATTTGTTTAAACATTAATCTGACATTACAATTTTTTTTTTATAGCAACTACTTTACCCTAAATTATTTATTTACTATTACAAAATTGCTTACTTTCTTTAGTTGTTAGCAAAAATTTATACATTTAAAATTTTTGTAATTATTACACATATTTACCAAAATATTCACCCTCTACACAAATATTTACATCTCTTAAATCTAGGCACTGTTTCACATGTTCTATTTACTACATAAATATTTGTTTTAATTATTTTTACCCATTTTTTTTTATTTTGTACTTTATCTTAACAATACTCTTGGAATAGTATTTATGTACTTTACTTTAATATAACATCATGCTTTATTTCACATGTTCAGTTACTAATAAAATGTTATTTTCCTCTCAAACATTTAGTCATGTCCAAAATTTATTTCTCCTTTCACATGACGTACATATTTATTTAACCCTCTTACGTTCCAATACATTGCTCTGCATTTCGTCTTTAACTATCCAGCATTTACTATTTATCATCTTTGTCTTTTGTTTCACCTTGATCTTCATGGTTGTATGGTTTCAGCATCTCAATATGGAACTTTCCTATGCTTTTTCGAGTTGTTGGATTACATAACTCATATGTATTAGTTCCATATACTTCAACAACTTCATATGGTCCATGGTATTTGAGAAACATTCGCCAATAAAGTTTATTTGCTTTATCCGACAATTTCTTGGTTTTAACCAAAACTAAATCTCCTATTTTGATCCTCCATTCCTTTCTCTTCTTTTCTTCATGTTTAATTTTTCTTTTTATGGCCTTTTTCTTCATCCTCTCAAATGCTTTTCGGAACATCTCTTCTTCTGTTTGTGGTATCGAATGCGCATCTGGAATGGCTTCTGGAATTTTTTTACACATTGTATTGATCTTCTTTCCTAACTTAAGTTCACATGGTTTGTATCCTGTCACATTGTTTACGGTTTCATTTAGCAGATTCTGAACGAAGTTCACGTATCCATACCATTGGGTGTGTTTTCGATGACATAACACCCTTAAATAATTTGAAATTTCCTTAATTTCCCTCTCCACTGGGTTGGAGTTCGGTCTGTATCTTGACGAAAAATATTGTTTAATGCCATTTTCTTTTAGTCCATCCATAAATTTTTTTCCTGTGAAATACGAAGCATTATCGCTCAATACAGATTGGATAGGTCCTTCTTCTATCACATATGACTTAAGTAGTCTATTCAAACATGCTAAACCTGTAGGTTTTCTCAAAGGGTAAATTCTTACATATTTGCTGAATATATCATAACAGACAAATATATATTTATTTCCAAATTGACTTGGAGGCATCGGACCATGAATATCAATACTAATTACACATCTCGGCTTATCCCTTATAACCGAATTAGTTTCAAATGCATATGCTACATTTATTTGCTTTGCCTTCTGACACAGGTTGCAGCACGATATAAATTTCCGAACTTTCTGACGCAATTTGGATATGTATAAATTCTCTAAAATCATAGAAGTTGTTCAGTCCGTCCCTGAGTGTGCTAACCCTTGTGAAAATTCTTAATTAGTTCCTTTTCCATGCTTTTCGGAACCATTACCTTCCAACTAGGCATTTCTTTTCCATGCTTCTTGTATAATGTCCCATCTCGAATTGCTATAATTTCTTTCTTTGCCTCCTCAATTAATGGTGCCTTTTCTTTAAGTTCTAACAATTTTGCGTCCTCTTTTTGAGTTTCCCCCATATTTTTCAATTTTCTAATCATTTCTTTGCTTAGAGGAATTTCAATTGTCAATATTTTGACTTCATTTCTAGGCCTTTCAATATTTTCGGGAATTTGTGGGTTGTAGTTCAATCTTGATAGCAAATCACTGAAGGTATTATTTTTGCCAGGAATGTGTATAATCTCAATATCAAATGCAGATATTGCATGAATGTATCTAGCAAGTTTTCCACTACATAATCTACACCGTTGTATGAAAGTTAAGCTGATGTGGTCTGAATATACTTTCACCTTTTGCTGATAAATATAGGTTTTAAAACGAATTAATGAGAAATATAGTGCTCCAATTTCTAACTGAGTCACTGAAGAATTTTGCTCAATATTTGTAAGTCCTCTAGAAGCTGTACTAATGACGTGAAAGTCATTGTTGAAGTCTCGCTGTCCTAAAATTCCGGCATATCCTTGCATTGATGCATCGACATAAATCTCATATTCCAAATCTTCTCTGGGCCTCTCGAGTAATATGGACTTAGCAAAGAGTTCCTTTACTCTCTCAAAACATTTTTGATGATCCTCTGTCCACTTCCACTTATTGTTCTTTCGGAGTAGCTGCCGCAGTGGTTCTATTTCAGCCGAATATCTTGGTACGAACTTACTCTGAAAGTTCAATACCCCTAAGAGACGTCTAATTTGTTTTACGTTCCTTGGTGGTGGAATTTTCATTATTGCTTCTATTCTTTTCTGATCAGGTCTTATACCTCGTTCATCCACTACATAACCCAGAAAATTTATTTCCTTTACACAAAATTTTGATTTTAGTATGTTCACAGTCATACCATGTTGTTGTAGTTTATTTAACACATAATGGACATTATTCATGTGTTCTTCAAATGTTTGACTAATGATTAGGAAGTCGTCAATATACTTTATTAAAAAGTCATCTGCAGAATTTCCAAAGATACTGTGAATGGCTCTCAAAAATCCACTTCCTGAGTTTTTTAAACCAAAAGGATTTACACAAAAACGATACTGGATCCCTGAGTTGAAGTAGTATTCGTGTGTATTTGTGTATTTGTGTCCCCACGTGGTGGATAATGTTTTTCACGTAATGTTGCTTACCTCACGCGTGCAGCCATATTGTGTGACGTCATTCGTCGGTCGCCTGCTAACTCCATCTGGCGTAGCAATCTATATGAATTAGTTTTAAGGTTATGTATATTGTCTTCCGGCCAGCTATTTAGGTAGACATTTAATTCTTGCAGGGTGTGAAGCGGAAAAGGAATCTTTTATCCAAAAAATTACTAGTGAAGAAATGTTTTTTTTATACTGTTTTATTGTCGAACACGTGCACTAACACTTTCACAGATTTGTCTAGATAATCGCCATACTGAAACTGTTTATAATAACTTCTCACTTTTAACTCACGTACTTCAATTTTTGTATATAAGTAACTTTGTAATATTTTAGATCTTTAATGATTTTCACTGCGCGTAATTTGGTGAACTGAGCGGCCAACGTGTAATGTACGGAGAATTTTGTATAACTGCGGGAGACGATGTGTAGTGCTTCGTGAATCTTGCCGAACTGGAGGACGATATGTACTGTGTCGAGAATCTTGCCGAACTGGAGGACGATCTCTTTGAATCTACACTATTTATAGGCTTGCCCCAAGATACACCTAAAGATTATAAATGAATTACCATTGGCTAATAAAACGCGCCAACATTAGCGTCTATTTTACTATCCAATGAAAACCACTAATACATATTACTTTTATAGAATGTTCTGGAAGCTTTTTTTTTACTGAAAAGGCGCGAAACATTACGTAACTTCCTGGTTCCCGGTAACGATAAACAACTCACTCCCTTGCTAAAGTATTGTGTTATTGTTAACAGTTTCAGTAGAGCCGAAAATTATTATTTACCATTAATAATTACAATTATTAAACCTCTGAAATCAATGTTACATAAAAATACATATTCATATTATTATCGTTAACCACATCTGAGTAATTTGTGATACAAATTACCGTCACATATGCCCCACTAGAAACATAATTATAAACATTTATAACCTGCTTGGAAATTTTATAATTTTGTTTTTAGTCTCCTAAATCTTGTAACACACGCTATTCACTTTCACTTAACACTTCACACGCGTTTAACACACGACATATGTTTTATCTTGCCACTACTTACTGGCTCTGATTTAATTAATTTAGATATTAATCTGATATCACAAAAAAAATTTTTTTTTTATAGCAAATACTATACCCTAAACTATTTATTTACTACTACCAAATTGTTTACTTTAAGCTGTTGACAAAATTTATACATTTAAGATTTTTTTGTAATTATTATACATATGTACCAAAATATTCACCCTCAACACAAATATTTACATCTCTTAAATCTAGGCATTGTTTCACATGTTCTATTTACTACATAAATATTGGTTTTAATTATGTTTACCATTTTTGTTATTTTGAATTTTATTTTAACAATACTCTTTGAATAGTATTTATGTACTTTACTTTAATATAACATCATGCTTTATTTCACATGTTCTCTTACTAGTAAAATGTTATTTTCCTCTCAAACATTTAATCATGTCCAAAATTTATTTCTCCTTTCCTATGACGTACATATTTATTTAACCCTCTTACGTTCCAATACATTGTTCTGCATTTCGCCTTTAACTATCCAGCATTTACTATTTATCATCATTGTCTTTTATTTCACTATGATCTTCATGGTTGTATGGTTTAAGCATCTCAATATGAAACTTTCCTATGCTTTTTCGAGTTGTTGGATTACATAACTCATATGTGTTAGTTCCATACACTTCAACAACTTCATATGGTCCATGGTATTTGAGAAACATTCGCCAATAAAGTTTATTTTCTTTGTCGGACAATTTCTTGGTTTTAACCAAAACTAAATCTCCTATTTTGATCCTCCATTCCTTTCTCTTCTTTTCTTCATGTTTCACCTTTCTTTTTATGGCTTTTTTCTTCATCCTCTCAAATGCTTTTCGGAACATCTCTTCTTCTGTTGGTGGTATCGAATGCGCATCTTGAATGGCTTCTGGAATTTTTTTACACATTGTATTGATCTTCTTTCCCAACTTAAGTTCACATGGTTTGTATCCTGTCACATTGTTTATGGTTTCATTTAAGAGGTTCTGGACGAAGTTCACGTATCCATACCATTGGGTGTGTTTTCGATGACATAACACCCTTAAATAATTTGAAATTTCCTTAATTTCCCTCTCCACTGGGTTGGAGTTCGGTCTGTATCTTGACGAAAAATATTGTTTAATGCCATTTTCTTTCAGTCCATCCATAAATTTTTTTCCTGTGAAGTACGAAGCATTATCGCTCAATACAGATTGAATAGGCCCTTCTTCTATCACATATGACTTAAGTAATCTATTCAAACATGCTAAACCTGTAGGTTTTCTCAAAGGGTAGATTCTTACATATTTGCTGAATATATCATAGCAGACAAATATATATTTATTTCCAAATTGACTTGGAGGCATCGGACCATGAATATCAATACTAATTAAACATCTCGGCTTATCCCTTATAACCGAATTAGTTTCAAATGCATATGCTGTATTTATTTGCTTTGCCTTCTGACACAGGTTGCAGCACGATATAAATTTGCGAACTTTTTGACGCAATTTGGATATGTATAAATTCTCTAAAATCATAGAAGTTGTTCGGTCCGTCCCGGAGTGTGCTAACCCTTCATGAAAATTCATAATTAGTTCCCTTTCCATACTTTTCGGAACTATTATCTTCCAACTAGGCATTTCTTTTCCATGCTTCTTGTATAATGTCCCATCTCGAATTGCTATAATTTCTTTCTTTGCCTCCTCAATCAATGGTACTTTTTCTTTAAGTTCGAATAATTTTGCATCCTCATTTTGAATTTCCCCGATATTTTTCAATTTTCTAATCATTTCTTTGCTTAAAGGAATTTCAATTGTCAATATTTTGACTTCATTTCTAGGCCTTTCAATATTTTCGGGAATTTGTGGGTTGTAGTTCAATCTTGACAGCAAATCGCTGAAGGTATTATTTTTGCCAGGAATGTGGATAATCTCAATATCGAATGCAGATATTGCATGAATGTATCTAGCAAGTTTTCCACTACATAATCTACACCGTTGTATGAAAGTTAAGCTTATGTGGTCTGAATATACTTTCACCTTTTTCTGATAAATATAGGTTTTAAAACGAATTAATGAGAAATACAGTGCTCCAATTTCTAACTGAGTCACTGAAGAATTCCTCTCAATATTTGTAAGTCCTCTTGAAGCTGTACTAATGACGTGAAAGTCATTGTTGATGTCTCGCTGTCCTAGAATTCCGGCGTATCCTTGCATTGATGCGTCGACATAAATTTCATATTCCAAATCTTCTCTGGGCCTCTCAAGTAATATGGACTTAGCAAATAGTTCCTTTACTCTCTCAAAACATTTTTGATGCTCCTCTGTCCATCTCCACTTATTGTTCTTTCGGAGTAGCTGCCGTAGTGGTTCTATCTCAGCCGAATATCTTGGTACGAACTTACTCTGAAAGTTCAATACCCCTAAGAGACGTCTAATTTGTTTTACATTCCTGGGTGGCGGAATTCTCATTATTGCTTCTATTCTTTTCTGATCAGGTCTTATACCTCGTTCATCCACTACATAACCCAGAAAATTTATTTCCTTAACACAAAATTTTGATTTTAGTATGTTCACAGTCATACCATGTTGTTGTAGTTTATTTAACACATAATGGACATTATTCATGTGTTCTTCAAATGTTTGACTAATGATTAAGAAGTCGTCAATATACTTTATTAAAAAGTCATCTGCAGAATTTCCAAAGATATTGTGAATGGCTCTCAAAAATCCACTTCCTGAGTTTTTTAAACCAAAAGGATTTACACAAAAGCGATACTGGATCCCTGAGTACTGAAATGAAGTGTAATCACGCACTTGCGGATCTAATTCCACTTGCCAATATGATGCAGTGAGGTCGATGGATGTCAAAAATCTTCCTCTTGAAAGTTTTGTAATTAGTTGTTCAATTCCCTCACTTTGAAAATGATCTGGTTTCATATACTTGTTGACATATCTGCCGTCTAAAGTTAATCTCAAACTACCATCTCGTTTAATACTCCAGCAGATTGAATTTATGTATTGAGAATTACTTTGCTCAATAATCCCATTTTCTAACATGCTATTTATTAATTGTCTGGCTTTGTCTCGAAGACTTATAGGTAAATTGTCATACTTGTGCCTATATGGTGGTACGTCTTCTACTTGAAATGTATGCTGATATACATTACATCTGCCTGGGATATTACTAAAAACTGAACTATTGTTCATCAAAACATCATGAAGGATTTGTTTTTGCATTATCGTAAGATTATAAGCTTCTTCACACTTGTGTATTATTTCCTCATTTCTCTTCTCTTTCCTGCTGTTGTTTGTCTCGCTCACATGGTCGTCTTTTGTTTGGATTACACATTTCTCTACTTCTTCTGGCATTTCTGCTAGCTGTTGAAAATATGGCGTGGTATTCCCTTCATATTCTGTGACTACCTGCTTTATTTGATTATTTCTATCAGTTTCTGTTATTTGCACAAAAAATTCTTGGTCACAAATATTTTTCTCATCCTTTGTCATCTCGATTACAGAAATTTCTTCTTTTATAAATGGTACCCTTATTTCTCTACCTTCTTTTGTTATTTTTAACTCTTCATGTTTAAAATCTATACATGCTTCATATTCATGTAGGAAGTCACATCCTATAATTATGTCACAAATCAGATGGTTTACAATTAGAAACATAACCTCAAAATTCTCTCCGCCAATAAGTATGCTAAGTAGAGCTTGTGTTTTTATGACCTGTGTAGTTCTTCCAATTGCAACACGACAAACTAAATTACTAGTGGGAAGAGCCATAATTTTGTTACCTTCATTAATCAAATTTATGTAAAATTTCTGTGAGCAAATTGAAGCTGATGAACCAGAATCTATAGTTGCAATGATTTCTTTCTTCGCAATTTCCATTCTAACATGAGGTGACTCAAAATTTTCTCCCTTATCTTTTGTTGCTGTAATCTTATTACAGGGTGTATGTGTAGGCGTATGATTTGTATTGGTAATGGATACTGAATTATTAAAGACGTCCTGAGAACCTACTACACAGGAGTCTGTTAACAGTTTTCCTGGTTATTTCCATGTTCACGTACGGGACTGCCATTCCTAACAGGCGCTAAATCTATCTCAGTGTCGCCACCATTGTTTTGAGTTCCCCTTCCTCGAGTTCGAAATCCTCGATTTCTGACATTATGTCCCCTTGGCACGTAATTTTCTTGCCGTTCCTCAGATCTTTCACGGTTATTATTTTCCCTCCAGTGAGTGAAATTTCCCCTCTGTCTAATATACCTCCTTCCATAGTTTTGCCCTCTTTCAGGTAATCTTTCTGTCCTGACATAATTTATTTGTTCCTGCCGCCCTGGTCTCCTATCTATCCTTGATCTTTCAAATTGTGGAACATATGATTGATACCGTTGTCTGGTATTAATTTCATGATGTCTGTCGTGTCCTCTTATTTGTTGATAACTACCTTGGTAATTTCTTCTATCTCGTACATCTAAAAATCTATGTTCCCACTCCCGAGACATATCTTCTTCCTGTTGTTCCAAAGCTGTTATTAATTCTGTCATCTCATAGATGTTCCGTGGTTTTGCAATCAATAAGTAATTTTGTATCCTGATAGGATAATGCCTTGCGAGCAAACTCACAAAATCTTCCTCACTGATTGGAGGTGACAAGTTTCTAACCTGACTTGCATGTTTTAGTAAGTAATCAGTCATCGATATTCCCTCTCGTGGATTAAATTGACCATGACTAAGCATTGCTCGTATTCTTTGCTGTACCGTTACATTCCAAAATCTGTTCATGAATAATCTCTTAAAGGATTCATATGAAATTTCGCCCCCTGATACCATTTGTAACCAATCTAAGGTTTTCTGGTCCAAACATCTTTTGACAACTATCATTTTCAATGCTTCAGGTATCTTTTTAATTTGAAAATACTCTGATAATTCTGCAATGAATTGTACTGGACTGGAGTTTTCATTAAATTTTGGAAGTGGAAAATCACTTAAGATATGATTGTAATTTTGCAAATTCCCTATTCCCATATTTAAATTCTCTAGTGTAACTTGTGCACTCTGAGTTTCAGCATTAGCTATAGATGAAGCTGCCGCATCACTCACATTATTTATCATACCTGAGGAACTACCTCTATCATTATTTTGTACATCTAACACATGCACATCACATATATTTGCCCTTGAATTCAATTCTAACCTATTTACAGTACCTTGCAGATTTTCTATTGTCTGTTCCAATTTCTTATTACTCTCATTTTGAACAGTTTGGTGTTTGTTAATTTCAGAAGTTAGCTTTTGATTCAAATCTTTAGACAAATCTTTAACTTCATCAGACAATTTATTTCTCTGTTTTTCTGACTCCTTCTGAATTTCAGATATTTCCCCTCTGAAATTAACTTGCACCTGTATTAAATCTGCATTTGTAGCCTCCCTCATCTCTTTTAACTCACTTGAAATGCTACTCATTCGGCTACCTAGCTCTGTACATTTTACATTAACCTCATTTTTTTGGTTAGATATTTCCCTGCTCATGTCTAACATTCTCTTTGAAACCTCGCCTATCTCATTTGCTATCATCTCCTCATTTTCATTTTTCATTCTCATCATACTACTATCTAGCTCCATGAATTTCTTTTCAATTTCTTCCCTGTTTTGATCTATTTTCTTTTCTAATTTCTCATTATTCTTACAAATTTCTTCCCTTAATTGATCTGTAATACTTTTACTAATATCTTCCCTCAATTCTTTATTATTCATTTCCATTTTCTGAGTTAGTTTTTGTTCTAATTTCTCATTACTCTTACTACTATCTTCCCTTAATTCTTCCCTCAATTCTCTCTTATTCTGATCTAGTTTTTGTTCTAAACTCCTATCAATATCTTCTCTCAATTCCCTACTCATATTTCTCAGCATTTCCATCATCACAATAGTATCAAGATTAACATTTCCTGCTATTCTACTCTCACTTTCTGCACTAACATTTTCATCTTCAAACCCCAAAAAATCTGGGCTATTCCCTGTACTTTGTATTGGATCACAGCTAACTATTACACTATCTCCCTCCATAATTATTTCCTCCGTATTATTGGTAGCCATTGTTTTTATTATCCTACCACTTCTCAGTCTCATTTAATTACCTTTTTGATGCTGTCTGATGCTGCAGTTTTGATGTCCAGCGTTCTGCCCCTTTCTCCTAGATTTGTATGTCGCTTCTGCGTTGTTTTATGATGAATCTACGTTGTCTCGATGTTTTTGCGTCCACTTATCCACGTCGTTTGTCGCTCCTCTTGTTTCTGGAATCTGCGTCTTGTAGATCATTTTACTGCTGCATTCGCCTTTTCCTGGTTAATTCTGCTACTATCCTGGTTGTCTAGCCTTCCTTTCCTAGTTGTCGCCCCACGTTGATGCGCCAATTTGAAGTAGTATTCGTGTGTATTTGTGTATTTGTGTCCCCACGTGGTGGATAATGTTTTTCACGTAATGTTGCTTACCTCACGCGTGCAGCCATATTGTGT
This sequence comes from Deroplatys truncata, assembly GCA_030765065.1. Taxonomy (NCBI): domain Eukaryota; kingdom Metazoa; phylum Arthropoda; class Insecta; order Mantodea; family Mantidae; genus Deroplatys; species Deroplatys truncata. The sequence continues at coordinate 95,906,998 of CM060984.1, read as the reverse complement.
GACGTCATTCGTCGGTCGCCTGCTAACTCCATCTGGCGTAGCAATCTATATGAATTAGTTTTAAGGTTATGTATATTGTCTTCCGGCCAGCTATTTAGGTAGACATTTAATTCTTGCAGGGTGTGAAGCGGAAAAGGAATCTTTTATCCAAAAGATTCCTAGTGAAGAAATGTTTTTTTTATACTGTTTTATTGTCGAACACGTGCACTAACACTTTCACAGATTTGTCTAGATAATCGCCATACTGAAACTGTTTATAATAACTTCTCACTTTTAACTCACGTACTTCAATTTTTGTATATAAGTAACTTTGTAATATTTTAGATCTTTAATGATTTTCACTGCGCGTAATTTGGTGAACTGAGCGGCCAACGTGTAATGTACGGAGAATTTTGTATAACTGCGGGAGACGATGTGTAGTGCTTCGTGAATCTTGCCGAACTGGAGGACGATATGTACTGTGTCGAGAATCTTGCCGAACTGGAGGACGATCTCTTTGAATCTACACTATTTATAGGCTTGCCCCAAGATACACCTAAAGATTATAAATGAATTACCATTGGCTAATAAAACGCGCCAACATTAGCGTCTATTTTACTATCCAATGAAAACCACTAATACATATTACTTTTATAGAATGTTCTGGAAGCTTTTTTTTACTGAAAAGGCGCGAAACATTACGTAACTTCCTGGTTCCCGGTAACGATAAACAACTCACTCCCTTGCTAAAGTATTGTGTTATTGTTAACAGTTTCAGTAGAGCCGAAAATTATTATTTACCATTAATAATTACAATTATTAAACCTCTGAAATCAATGTTACATAAAAATACATATTCATATTATTATCGTTAACCACATCTGAGTAATTTGTGATACAAATTACCGTCACAGAGTACTGAAATGAAGTGTAATCACGCACTTGCGGATCTAATTCCACTTGCCAATATGATGCAGTGAGGTCAATGGATGTCAGAAATCTCCCTCTTGAAAGTTTTGTAATTAGTTGTTCAATTCCCTCACTTTGAAAATGATCTGGTTTCATATACTTGTTGACATATCTACCGTCTAAAGTTAATCTCAAACTACCATCTCGTTTAATACTCCAGCAGATTGAATTTATATACTGAGAATTACTTTGCTCAATAATCCCATTTTCTAACATGCTATTTATTAATTGTCTAGCTTTGTCTCGAAGAATTATAGGTAAATTGTCATACTTGTGCCTATATGGTGGTACGTCTTCTACTTGAAATGTATGCTGATATACATTACATCTGCCTGGGATATTACTAAATACTGAACTATTGTTCATCAAAACATCATGAAGGATTTGTTTTTGCATTATCGTAAGATTATAAGCTTCTTCACACTTGTGTATTATTTCCTCATTTCTCTTCTCTTTCCAGCTGTTGTCTGTCTCGCTCACATGGTCGCCTTTTGTTTGGGTTGTAAATTCCTCTACTTTCTCTGGCATTTCTGCTAGCTGTTGAAAATATGGCGTGGTATTCCCTTCATATTCTGTGACTACCTGCTTTATCTGACTATTTCTATCAGTTTCTGTTATTTGCACAAAAAACTCTTGGTCACAAATATTTTTCTCATCCTTTGTCATCTCGATTACAGAAACTTTCTCTTTTATAAATGGTACCCTTATTTTTCTATCTTCTTTTGTTATTTTTAACTCTTCATGTTTAAAATCTATACTTGCTTCATATTCATGTAGGAAGTCACATCCTATAATTATGTCACAAATCAGATGGTTTACAATTAGAAACATAACCTCAAAATTCTCTCCGCCGATAAGTATGTTAAGTAGAGCTTGTGTTTTTATGACCTGTGTCGTTCTTCCAATTGCAACACGACAAACTAAATTACTAGTGGGAAGAGCCATAATTTTGTTACCTTCATTAATCAAATTTATGTAAAATTTCTGTGAGCAAATTGAAGCTGATGAACCAGAATCTATAGTTGCAATGATCTCTTTCTTTGCAATTTCCATCCTAACATGAGGTGATTCAAAATTTTCTCCCTTATCTTTTGTTGCTGTAATCTTATTACAGGGTGTATGTGTAGGCGTATGATTTGTATTGGTAATGGATACTGAATTATTAAAGACGTCCTGGGAACCTACTGCACAGGAGTCTGTTAACAGTTTTCCTGGTTATTTCCATGTTCACGTACGGAACTGCCATTCCTAACAGGCGCTAAATCTATCTCATTGTCGCTACCATTGTTTTGAGTTCCCCTTCCTCGAGTTCGAAATCCTCGATTTCTGACATTATGTCCCCTTGGCACGTAATTTTCTTGCCGTTCCTCAGATCTTTCATGGTTATTATTTTCCCTCCAGTGAGTGAAATTTCCCCTTTGTCTAATGTACCGCCTTCCATAATTTTGCCCTCTTTCAGGCAATCTTTCTGTCCTGACATAATTTATTTGTTCTTGTCGACCTGGTCTCCTATCTATCCTTGATCTTTCAAATTGTGGAACGTATGATTGATACCGTTGTCTGGTATTAATTTCATGTCTGTCTTGTCCTCTAATTTGCTGATAACTACCTTGGTAATTTCTTCTATCTCGTACATCTAAAAATCTATGTTCCCACTCCCGAGACATATCTTCTTCCTGTTGTTCCAAAGCTGTTATTAATTCTGTCATCTCATAGATGTTCCGTGGTTTTGCAATTAATAAGTAATTTTGTATCCTTATAGGATAATGCCTTGCGAGCAAACTCACAAAATCTTCCTCACTGATTGGAGGTGACAAGTTTCTAACCTGACTTGCATGTTTTAGTAAGTAATCAGTCATAGATATTCCCTCTCGTGGATTAAATTGACCATGACTAAGCATTGCTCGAATTCTTTGCTGTACCGTAACATTCCAAAATCTGTTCATGAATAATCTCTTAAAGGATTCATATGATATTTCACCCCCGGATACCATTTGTAACCAATCTAAAGTTTTTGGTCCAAACATCTTTTGACAACTATCATTTTCAATGCTTCAGGTATCTTTTTAATTTGAAAATACTCTGATAATTCTGCAATGAACTGTACTGGACTGGAGTTTTCATTAAATTTTGGAAGTGGAAAATCACTTAAGATATGATTGTAATTTTGCAAATTCCCTGCTCCCATATTTAAATTCTCTAGTGTAACTTGTGCACTCTGAGTTTCAGCATTAGCTATAGATGAAGCTGCCGCATCACTCACATTATTTGTTATACCTGAGGAACTACCTCTATCATTATGTTGTACATCTGATACATTCACATCACATATATTTGCTCTTGAATTCAATTCTAACCTATTTACAGTACCTTGCAGATTTTCTATTGTCTGTTCCAATTTTTTATTATTCTCATTTTGAACAGTTTGGTGTTTGTTAATTTCAGAAGTTAGCTTTTGATTCAAATCTTTAGACAAATCTTTAACTTCATCAGACAATTTATTTCTGTGTTTCTGACTCCTTCTGAATTTCAGATATTTCCCCTCTGAAATTAACTTGCACCTGTATTAAATCTGCATTTGTAGCCTCCATCATTTCTCTTAACTCACTTGAAATGCTACTCATTCGGCTACCTAGCTCTGTACATTTTACATTAACATGCTCTATTTTATTGTTAACCTCACTTTTTTGGTTAGATATTTCCCTGCTCATGTCTAACATTTTCTTTGAAACTTCACCTATTTCATTTGCTATCATTTCTTGATTTTCATTTTTCATTCTAATCATACTACTATCTAGCTCCATGAATTTCTTTTCAATTTCTTCCCTGTTTTGTTCTAAGCTTTTACCAATATCTTCCCTCAATTCCCTATTATTCTTTTGCATATCTTCCCTTAATTGATCTGTAATACTCTTACTAATATCTTCCCTATTTTGATCTATTTTCTTTTTTCTAATTTCTCATTATTCTTTTGCATATCTTCCCTGTTTTGATCTATTTTCTTTTCTAATTTCTCATTATTCTTTTGCATATCTTCCCTCAATTCTCTATTCATATTTCTCAGCATTTCCATCATCATACTAGCATCAAAATTAACATTTCCTGCTATTCTATTCTCACTTTCTGCACTAACATTTTCATCCTCAAATCCTAAAAAGTCTGGGCTGTTTTCTGCACTAACATTTTCATCATCCATAATTATTTCTTCTGAATTATTGGTAGCCATTGTTTTTTTTATCCTACCACTCCTCAATAACATTTAAATTTGTTTACCTTTTTTTTTCTAAAAAAAAATTAAGATACTCTAACCTTTCTGATGCTGTCCGTTGCTGTTACTTTGATGTCCAGTTTTTCTGCCCCTCTCTCCTAGGTTTGTATGTCGCTTCGATGAAACTGCGTAGTCTTGTTGTCCTGTAGTTTGAATTTCCCAGTTGCCTCGTAATCTCGGAATTACGATGTCCAATTATCCATGTAGTCTGTTCTCCCTGTTGTTTCTGGAATCTGCGTCTTGTAGATCATTTCACTGCTGCATTCGCCCCTTCCTGGTTATGTTGATCCTTTCCTGGTCATCGTGTTCCTTTCCTGGTCACTATGCTTCATTCCTGGTCATCGTGTTCCTTTCCTGGTCACTTCGCCCCACGTTCTGGGTGCCAATATGCAACGGTAAGTTGCTTACGTAGTATGTTTTTGTTTGTTGTATATGTTTTGAGCCCCACGTTTGGGAGTCAATTTGAGACGGAATGTTACTTGTTTACGTAATATTTGTTGTCGAGCCCCACGTTGTGGAGCCAATTTGCGAGGGAATGTTTCTCACGTAATATGTTTTTGTGTAGAAAGAATGTGTTTACGTAATATTGGTATTTATTAGCCCCAACGTTGGTGCGGCAACTTGCAACGGGAGATGCTTACGTAATTTGTGTTTTTTGTATTTGTTAGTCCCACATTTGGGAACCAATTTGCGAGAGAAATTGCTTTACGTAATGTTGTTTACATCAGTGTTGAAGCCATCTTGTGACGTCATTCGTTTGTTTGGTTTGTAGCTCCATCTGGCGTAGCAATTTGTATCAGTTTTGAAATAATTTATTTTAAGTGTCCTCCGGCTAGCTGTTTGGATCGAACATGTATCTCTATTCAAGTTGTGAAGCGGAAAGGAATCTTTTATCCAGAAATTACACTTAATGACGAAATTTGTTTTATAATCTTTTATTGTCGAACACGTGCACTAACACTTTTACATATTGATGTAGATACTCGCCAAACTGAAACTGTTTGTAATAACTTCTTACTTATCACTTTTAACTCACGTACTTCAACTTTGTGTATATTTAACTGATAATACTTTAGATTCTCGTAATTCTGCTGCGCGCAACTTGACGAACTGAAGGACTGAAGACAACGTGTAACGTGCTAGAAATTTTGATGAACTGGGCGACCGACGTGTAAGGTATTGAGAATTTTGTTGAACTGCGGGGCGATCTACCTCGGACCTGGCTTATATACTCCCACTCCTCGACATGCCTAAAGATTATAAATGAACTGCTATTGGCTAATAAAACGCGCCAACATTAGCGTCTATTTGAATATCCAATGAAAACCACGAATACATATTGCTTTTAGGGAAACATTCCAGAAGCTTCTACCGAAAAGGCGCGAAACATTACGTAACTTCCTTGTTCCCAATAACGATAAACAGCTCACCCCCCTCTCTGCATTATTGTGCTATTATTGACAGTTTCAGTAAAGCCGTATAAACTTATTTCCCAATAATAATTACAATTAATAAACATCTGAAATCAATGTCACATAAAAATACATATTTATATTACAATCATTAATTACATTTAAGTAATTTGTGATACAAATTACCGCATCAAAGATTATCAAAGATGATCTTCAGATGGAATTCTCCAGACAGAAACAAGACATGGAGAAAAAACATTCCTGAGAACTTACGGGTGGATAGAGAAGCTTGGAGATTGAGAATATGGAAGATGTAGACATACATAAAAAAACCATCATGATAATTACAAAGTACCTTAACATCACATTGTTTCCTAGACTTTCCTTCTCCATAAAGCTATATTTATTTCAAGCATCATTTCTATGAACTTTATCGCACTCATTCATATATAAAGTTCTTTTTTCCTCATAAGGAGAACTACCATATACTTTTAACTGATTGAAAACTGCATCATAATTCCCTTATGTTAAACTGCAGTTTTACTGGATACAATGAATAGCTTATTCCTGCACATTTCTTTGGAAGAATCATAACTCAATATTACAACACATGTTAAGCATTAAACATTTAAATACTTTTCTTCTGTACACTAATTAGGTTATCACCTTCACAGCTGGTCTAAATCTGTGGGACACCCATATCCGTCCATTTGTGGAAAGGGTAAATGTACAGTGAAACCTCATTAATATGTTTCTCAGAGGACAAGAGTATGAAATGTGCTAAATGAGAAAACATGCTATTAATTATTCAATTTAAAACAATTTATCAGAACTATAGAACGAGTTTATCTTACTGAAGTTGTTTTGAGGTTATACTTGCCCGTGCATTTTAAAAACAACTTATGAGAATTACAGAACCAGTTTATACTTCCTGAAGTTGATTTGAGGTTATAATTTGACTGTGCAATTTAAAATAAATAAATAAATTTAATATTTCTGCCTATGTGCCATCTCAAATATAGCCGGATATTGGCAAAACACAGCACTGATTTTAATTCGCCAACCAGTCCCTCATGACCTTGGCAACAAACATCAACTACCAAAACTTTTTATAGGATATGAATTTTGTAATACACTTACCCATTTTACAGCCCTGTAGTTTCGTAGTTGCAAACTGTGTCAGGCCTATCTGAATTTTAGTGAGCACATACAAACATTTTAATCTCTTAAAACACACGTTTATTTGCATGCAACAAATTAATGAGTATCATATTTCCATACTATTGACACGACAGAACTACACATTTGGTTCAGTAATAACGAAAGAAACACAATGTATCACTAACTGCAAACTTTACAGGCAGTTATAAAACATATCCACAGTTGTTTGTTTTTGCCTTTTCTGTACAAGGTCGTACAAAATGTAGTCTAGTTTTGACACTGTGTTCATTACATTTTCATCCAGACAAAGCTTGAAATAAAGCTCCTAATAGCGTCTATACACTCCAATGCTTTTAAAAGTTTCATAGGGATACCACTTCTCCATCATCGTCATCAGCAGTAGCAGCTTCTTTTCCCACCTTTTCCTTCATATGCTCTTCCAAAATGTCACCAATTGTCACAGTCTGGCAAATGGCCACATTGTTGTCACACTGAACATAGCTGTCCAAGTTCTCAAGTTCATAGTGTCTTCAACAGTTTCCTCCTCAATATCTGGAGTTTCATTTCCTGCACAAAATCCTGCCTTGTGGAAGCAGTTGCCAATTGTGGTTTGATTCACAGGGCCCCAAACACATTTTTAAAAATGCATTGCTTCAAGGTTGGTAATCTTCTTGCATATACACTGATGTTGGCCAACTGCTTTTGCACCAATAATTTCCAACAATTCCTTATACAATGAATGATGCCATAGTTAAGAGGTTGAAACCAGTTTTCAGAAAGGAAAACCACCTTCACATTCACTGGGTGTGCAGCACACTCACCCATATACAATAAAACCTTGCAGTTTTTAGCCCCATTTTTGCATCAAGAGCTCTCAAAAAATCTTCAAATATAGCAAAAGTAATCCAAGCATTTGTGTTGGCTTTACACCGGCATGGCAAACTCTTCACATTCTTGCAACATTGAGGCTGATTTGCTTACCGAAGACAAGTGGAGACAACTTCTCTATTCTGCTCTCACTGCAACAAAGCATGACAGTTAATCTCTCCTTGCTTAATTTCCCACCATGGCAAACTTCTCCTATGTACGCAAACATTTTGGTGAGTAGTAGGCTAAAAAAAGTCCTAATTCATCTGCATTGAATACATAATCAGGCTTGTATACTCTGAGAGTACAAGCCTGTACTTTGTACGTTACCAACAGAGATGGTAACATTTCATTAATCCAAGTTTCAACTCTCTTATTATCAACCCCCGCACACTTGTAAAATAAGACCATGACTGTTCTTAAAACTCTTGATCCATCTGTTTGATGTCATGAAGTCTGCTATTCCCATCTGGTTCGTAAGGCAGTTCACTTTCTTACAAATTATAGTTCCATCCACTGCAATATTTTCTGCACAGGCTTGTTAAACCATTTCAGGAGCAGTGTTTCCAGCTCTGGAAGCTTTCCTTTATGCACACGTTTTCTCTTTCCTGTTGTCCTTGTATGCATTTTCTATTTTGCTTCGATTGCTTACAATAATGTTTTAGTTGAAGGACAGAGTTTTAATTTTCTTGCCAGTTCCACTTGCTTAAGGTGAGGATTTCTGTCTACTTCTTGAAGTATTTTAATTTTATCGTCATTAGTTAATGATTTGACAACTATTTTCTTCTCCATTACTGCAATTACGACACAAGACAATTAAATATGTATGCTACCGTCAACTTGATACATAACACTTCTCACCCTTTGCAGCAGCCACCTCACATTCTTTTCAACCAACAATTAGTGGAGGACATTGAACTGTTCAAGGTCGTGCTACCTGTTAGGTTGCAACTTTCACCCCTCCTTGGCCAAGAACAAGGTATGTTATCTTTAAAAAGGTCCACATTCTACAGGGATAGACAAAAAATTCCTTCAGGGTTGGGTAAAATGCGATCGTACTAAATAAAAGTAGTGAAAATTCCAATGTGACAAATGAGATATTTTTACATTAGTTTACTACAATAAGAATACTTAAAAATCTGATGTGTTACACTCACATGACTTTCTCTACTCTTGTACAAACTCTTATTCTCCATCTATTTCATAGTAATCGAGATAAACATTTGCAGAAACGATCTTTTGACATGCAAAATGAATTACATTTTACACATAGCAACCAGTTCTAAAAATATTTGACTATCGCTTAAGGCGTACTATGTTCCCCTTGTTTTGTATTTGCAAGGGCAATATAGAAATACAGTAGCCTTTAAGCATATACATATCTCTTAATAGCTGGTTGCTAGGTGCAGCACCATTCTCTTTGCCACAGATTAATACTCTTTGTATATCCAAGACAAAAAAATGAATAACGAATACTCATTTGAGAAAATAAGTATTGAAAAATTTAAGGGAATAACAAGCAATATCTCGAAAATGGTTCACTCAACAAAAAAAATGTATATAACATAAATTGTGTATTTTAACGCGCTCTTCATTTTTTGTGTAGTAAAATTTTGTCTATCTCTTATGGTTTACCAGTTATCTAAAAGTCGTTCACAATGAAGAATACTTTTGGAAACATTCCCAGAAAATTCAAAATATACATTTTATTTGTCATGAAAATATCTTAAACATATAATATTTTAATCAAAATCGTTAGAGCCATTTTTGAGAAATTTAAACTTTTCGAACAATGTTCCATGTAAAGGGTAATCTGGGGTGGGGGGGGGATTTTTCTTGAAAACTTTCGTGTCGCATCTCTGGAAGATACTGAACCTAAATACCAAGTTTGGTGTTTATCCGACTGTTCGTTTCTGAGTTATGCTCACACATTTCCAAAAATGCTTTTTTTGGATTCAGGGGGTCTCAAAACATATATTTTCAGTGAAATCTTGGTATGGAATTTTTCTGTGGAATACAATACTTCCCCTACGTACTATATGTAGTAGAGAAAGTAAAAATTACAATGTGATAAGCAATAAACTGTACTATTGAAAAGCGAGTTATTAAGGCTTCACTGTATTTCACTTCTTTTACTTTGTAGCATTTATCTGTAGTTTGATGCTTACTATTTAACCAGCATTGCATTCACTGCTCTTATTTTACAGTAAGTTAGCTTGTAACAGCTTTCACTATGCTGCTATAGCTGTATGTGTAGATTATAGGAGAATTGAGCAGATATCTCATACCTGAAGCCTTTGTTCCAAGCATTCGTCTATCAAACATTCGAACAGTACTGTCTGAACAACCAATTGCAAGTTGATATGGTGCTATAGGATTCACAGATAATGCTGTTACTGCACGCTGGCATGTTATCATTATATCCTGTAACATAAGATTGAAATATTTCAAACAATTAATTTTAAAACACTAATTACAAATATTTACTGCTGGGCAGGCATGCTATTTCTCTTTACTACATAGGCAGCTTGATTTTAATTTCTAGTAAATAGTAATTCTGACTATGGAAACTGTTGCTGAATTTGTAACCCTCCTCACATTGAATTGCTACATTACATTTAGGGTGTAGCAGTAATTTAAATTAAAGCTTTAGATTCTCCCACATAAAGGGGAGAGAGAGCTGATGTACATGTTGCTGTAGTTTGTCATCTATTTTAAGAACTTTCATCATTTTATAGCTACACTAGTCTATTTTCATTAGAATTCCTGTTTATTCCTTGCTGTTATGAAATGTAGAACTCTATACAAAGAAATTAGAAGAAAATAAAAAAAAAATGTGTTTATTAATAGCATTATTAATTGCCAGGATCATATCAGTACCACCAGTGCGCCAGAATTTTGTCCTGCAGGAGTTCTGCTAGTAAATCTACTGACATGGGGCTGTCGCTTTTAAGCACACTTAACCGCGTATAATTTTGTAATGTATCTACATGCATGGGGTATTTTTTACCCCAATTTGGAATTTTTTTTTCATAAGCTATTACGGAAATTGGAATATAGTTATGCATATCACAACATAAGTATGTTTTGAACAACATTTAATACTTTTGTTCTTATCTGACAGTAACTCAATGAAAATTACAATGATTCAACATTACATTTTCGAAAACAACTTAAGTGAACATACATATTTTTTAAATAAGCCCTCTGCTATACATGCACGTAATTACTTTTTAAATAGTATTGTAATACATTAAAAATAAGTATTTTAGAAAAATTAATACTGCATTGTTCTTTTCTCATATGGCAAATCCAGGTTCACAAAGAATGTCTATTCTAGAAAGTTGTCTTTTTTGTCTCTAATTATTAGAATCACTGCCAACACATTCTTCACAAACTGAATATGAATGTTCCTTAAAAATCAGATTGTAGCACTTCTTATATGTAGTTTTGGTTTTACGGTCTTTTTCCCTGAGTCGACGAAGGCACATTCTCTTTATTATCACCACTCTCTTTCTCTTGCTCTGTATTTGTCACATGATCACTATCTGAAATGTGGTCATTTTCGTCCTGAGACTCACTGTTTATCTCATTTTTACTTGCACTATTATTTAGATAGGTTCTCATGTCCTTGTTTTGCTCGAATCTGTAATCCATTTTTCCAGCTCAGGAATTACTTTAGGACACGTGCGGGGTATTTTTCAACCAGACACCAGAGAACTCGTGTTTACTGACCAAGTTAATGCGTGAAACTGCTCCACTAACACATTGTTACAAGGAGGAACTGTTGATTGAAAGGTATGTGGAAGGCCATTGTTACAGAATGTATGTTACAATGCTACCGGCGTACGAAAGCTATCGTGGGGTATAATTCACCCTACACATGTGCTTATGGGTTAAAAACCATCAGTCTGGGCCGAGTTTGAAACTGCAACCTTCGGATCAGAAGGCCAGCTCCTTACCAAATTAGAAGAGACAATATAAATGGCACAATGCAATGTATTACTTTAACATGTCTTTCTCTAGTCACGAACACTTATTTGTATACCTCTTCTACAAACTATTGTTATAAAAGCTTACTTTACTGTCTACTTCATGTTAATTGAAAGAAATGTTTGCAGAAATGTTTTCATTTTGCTGTAGGTACAAAAGAAATACAATGGCTGAAGAATATGCTAGTGTTGAAATTCCATACTCTTTCCAAGAATTACAAGAAACCAGTTGTTTCTCCCAATGGTGAATACTTCAAAAAATGATAAAGTATTGAAAAATTCAAACTAATTACAACAAATATCTTGGAAATGACTGATGCCACAAAAGAAAGAAGAAAAGAAAGAAAGAATCAAATAATTTCTTTTTTAAAGAGATCCACATATTTTGTGTAGTAAATTTTTGTCTCTTATTGGTTACCCATTATACAAAATTCATTAATGAGGAAGACTTCATAGACTATTTTCAGGAAATTCAAAATATACATTTTGTTGATCATGTGAAATACTCTCTCTCTCACTCACATGTGCATACAGACCTTTAACTACTTTTTTATTCAGGCACCTCAAAACGTATATTTCCTGTGATATCTCAGTATCAAATTTTTTGATGAAATGCAATACTTCCTCTACTTACTGTATGTATCAGAGAAAGTAATAAATAGCACTCACGCGTCAAAAATAACAAATTACCAAAGCTTAGTGTGATATTAAGATAATAGATTAACTAGGTATGTTTACAAAGAATACATTGCTACTGAAATGTTCCTTATTCTTATCAGCCGGAATTTTATTTATTTTAGCTAGAAATTCCCTAAGTCATTGGAGAAATGTTTTACCTCTTTGCACTGAGGTTTATTACACTTGTCCTTGACACGAAGATCAAACCATCTCACTGTTCCATCCTCTCCACAACTTAGAAATGAATTAGGATCATTAGGAATGGTGATTACTTCATATGTTGTCCCTGAGTGACAGTTGAATTGGTTATAATATGTCTCCTCCTTTCGCATGAGATCTGAAATCAAATTAGAGAAGTCACTAAATGTATTTTGAAAGAAACTCTGAACAATTAATAGTAACATAATTCTTTCATTTGTAAATGCTTTTGAAAACCCATTTTTACTTTCCGTACCACAAACCTATGATAGGTCAAGGAAGCATTGTATTCCACCCAAAAATCTGATATCAAGTTTTAACCAGAAATACATATTTTGAGGTCCTCTGATACCCCCCCCCCAAAAAAAAATCTGATATGTTTCCTCCACATGACTCTCTACTCAATCTTCTACAAACTATTCTTACAAAAGCTTATTCTTATATTTATATCTTGTTAAACCAGTTAAACTTGCATTACAAACTTACATATTTTATTGTAGGTATAAAAAGGATACAGTAGACTAAAATGAGTCAGATTTTTAAAAGTGGGCCGCTATGTGGTGGCTTTGAAATTCCATGCTCTTCGCATGACCACAAGAAGAAATGAATAACAACTTATCACTTGAGAAAAGTGTAAGTATTTGAAAATTCAAACCAAAACAAATCTCAGAAATGGTTACATTTTGTGCTTTAACAAGCTCTTTATTTTTTTGTGCAGTAAGATTTTGTCTACCTCTTTTGGTTTACTAATTATTATACAAAAGTCATTCAGAATGAAGAGCACTTCAAGGCTACTTGCAGAAAATTCAAGATATACATTTTGTCATGCAAGTACTATAAACTACTTTTTGGACTACCAAGAGCAGCACCAGGAGAGGTTGCATTAGAAGAACTAGAAAGAACAAAGAGGAAAGGTATAATAGTAGAAAGAATTTTAAAATTTTGGTTTAGAAGTATGAAAATGGAGGAAGGTGAAATCTTAAAGATATGCCTGACTTAGCAAAAGGTTCTAAGAAACAAAATCAAGGGCATGGGAGAATTTTTAAGGAAGGTAAAGAAAAAATGGTCTAGAAAAGTAAGAGAAGCAAGGGCCGCTAAGTGAGCAATAAGGCCAGGGAGCCAAGCAATCTGAGTGGCTCAATAAGAAAACAAGCACCATTGTACAAAAGATGTAGGGGTACAGATATATGAATATACATTGTATATATTGTAAACCAAATTGTACAATAAATTCAAATTCATAAAGTACTACTTCTTTCTTGGTTTACCCTCCAGAACTTACAAGAGGTGCCTGGGGTCAGAGGTCTATCAAGGAGCAAACATTTTGGATCAAATAGAATATCCAGCATGGGTGATCAGCCCAATACCTGGTATGAAAGTGAGGAAGTAGATGATATGAAATTACAGTAAAATGGATGATAGGAAAGGTGATGATGGAGCAGTTGGTGGAATGAATGATGGGGGAAATGCAGAACCCAAAACCTGTCCAGATGCCGCTTTGTCCACCATAAATCCCACATGCACGTCCATTTTTGAGAAAATAAAAAAAATTAGAGAAGTTTTCCATACAAAGGGTAGTTTGGGGTGGGAGGATTTTCTTGAAAACCTTTGTTTCGCTCCTTGGAAGACACTAAACATAAATACCAAGTTTGGTATTTAACTGACTTTTCATTTTTAAGTTAAGTTGTTCTCTTTCTGTCACACATACAAACACAGCCTCAAAAAGTGTATTTATGGTGAAATCTAGGTACCAAATTTTTCAGTTGAATGCAATACTTCGTCTACCTACCATAGGTAAGTAGTAGAGATAGTAAAAATTCTAGAAAAAGGTCAGAAAGAGAAAGAGCGCAGCATAAATCAAATACAAAGTTATACAAAACAAACTCTGTACTTAAATTTAAAATCTTCCAAAGATACAACATAAAGTTTCAAGTAGATACTTTAACCCCAAACTACCCTTAACATGGACAATTTTTTTTGTTATTTTTCATTTTCTCAAAAATGGCTCCAACAATTTTTATTAAAATCCCATATATGTTTTAACATATTTGAATGGTTAATGAATTGTATATCTTGAATTTTCTGTGAAAAGCCTGTGAAGTTCTCTTCATTTGAAATGAATTTTGTATACTGGGTACATCAGAAGAATAGACAAAAGCTTACTACACAAAAGATATTGATCTTATTAAACACAATTTTTGTCAACTTCTTAAGAATTTTTCTCATGTTCATGCTTGGAACATGGAATTTTAAAGCCATGACATAGCAACCTGTTTTTTTTTAAATATTTTAATATCGTTTCAGCCTTCAGTGCCCCCCCCCGTATACACACAATGAAATCTGTAATGAAATCATTTCTGCAAAATTCTTCAGCATTAATATGAAGTAGATACACAAATAAGCTATTGTTAGAATAGTTTGTAAAAGAGATATAAAAATAAATTAAAGAGGGTAGACAAGGTAACACTCTGATCTTTCTGTTTTATCTTTCAAAGGCTCCACTCAAACATCTATGTTTAACTTATTCAGCTTATGTACTCTAATTAAATTTTGAAAATGTTTAAATTATTAAAATACTCTTTCAAAAAAGACATTCGCATCTATAAAAATCTAATGTGTTACACTCACATGACTTTCTCTACTCTTGTACAAACTATTTTTACAAACGCTTATTCTCCGTCTACTTCATGTTAATCGAGATAAACATTTGCAGACTCTATCTTATTGCTAATTTTCTTGCAGATGTAAGGGGAATATATATTTACAAGGGCAATATAGAAATACAGTAGCCTTTGAGCACATACATATCTCTTAATAGCTGGTTGCTAGGTGCAGCACCATTCCGTTTGCCACAGATTAATACTCTTTGCATATCCAAGACAAAAAAATGAATAACGAATTCCCATTTGAGAAAATAAGAATTGAAAACTTTAAGGGAATAACAAGCAATATCTCGAAAATGGTTCACTCAACAAAAAAGATGTGTATGACATAAATTGTGTATTTTAATGCGATCTACATTTTTTGTGTAGTAAAATTTTGTCTATCTCATATGATTTACCAGTTATGCAAAAGTCGTTCACAATGAAGAATACTTTTGGAGACATTCCCAGAAAATTCAAGATATACATTTTATTTGTCATAAAAATATCGTAAACACATGAATATTTTAATCAAAATCGTTAGAGCCATTTTTGAGAAAATTAAAATTTTCGAAAAATCTTCCATGTAAATGGTAATTTGGGGTGGGGGGATTTTCTTGAAAACCTTCGTGTTGCATCACTGGAAGATACTGAACCTAAATACCAAGTTTGGTGTTTATCCGATTGTTCGTTCCTGAGTTATGCTGTTCACACACACGCACGCACACACGCACACACACACACACACACACACACACACACACACACACACCCGGACATGTTTCCAAAAATGCTTTTTTTGGATTCAGCGGGTCTCAAAACATATATTTCCGGTGAAATCTCGGTATCGAATTTTTGGGTGGAATACAATACTTCCCCTACTTACTATACATAGTAGAGAAAGTAAAAAGGGCAGTATAGTTATCTATGTATACATTTAAGAGCTTATTGCTTTTTATGGCTTAAACTTTTTACCAACAGTTTTAAGCATTTGAACACCAAATACTAAAATATGTCTGTTAATATTTTATTTTCCAAGACCACTCCACAGTTAAGAAAGGGGAGAGAGAGAGAAAAAAAAACATAAAACTAAGGTGAGCCGTGCAAAAGAAATTCTAAGGCTAGTAACCATGAATATAATTGTCACCTTGAATGCACAAGCACTCTTGAAGTTTTGCAGCTGCCCAACAACCCTGTTGCTGAGTAGGGTTTGAAACAGGGGAAACTTCAGTAAACAAGGAAGGTTTCATTTGATTGGACGAGATAAAGGCTGTGAAAAGATTTTCAGGTTCTCTAGCATTAGTGAAAGCATAACCTCTACACTTTAAAAGTCAGGTTTGTCATTCTGATGGAATCAATGGCCAGAGAGGGAGTAAATTTTAGGATTTACCCCTTCTTAGGGGTAAATGCTGAGTTGGTGCTTTTGGTGCTAGTGCTATGAGCACAATTAAGGCATAAATATGTGAGCAAATCTTCCTATCGTAAATACTTGCTTTATTTCAGAAATCCATTATCAACCACTTTTGTGGAAACAATTTTTCCTAGATTTGATATTTCAGAACATGAATACATTGTTCTCTGTAAATACCTATCATTTGCTAAGCTCCATTATGTGTTATATATAGCCTTAAAATTTTAAAAAAGAATCAGACTATTTGTATTACTCTTTGACATTTTTAAGGCAATCTTATTTTATGGAATGAGAAGAGTTTTCCAGGATGTATGGCCGTGGTCTGCTGGGCTTCATCTCTATCTTATCAGACACCAGCCATGAAAGCCTACATTCTTTAATCTTGTGTTATATTTTCCTACACTTCATTAGCCAAATAACCGCTATTGCTAAAGCATATTCTACACTTAATTCACAAAAAAAAAAAAAAAAAAAAAGAATATCTGATGTGTTACACTCACATGATTTTCTCTACTCCTGTACAAACTATTTTTACAAACGCTTATTCTCCATATGCTTCATGTTAATCCAGATATCGAGATGTTAATCTTATTGCTAATTTTCTTGTAGATGCAAGGGGAATTGGTAGGCTTTAAGTGGTAGTCAAATATTTTAAGAGCTGGTTGCTATGTGCAGTATTCCATTCTCTTTGCATTATCAGGACAAAAAACAAGAAGAAGAAGAAGAAGAAGAAGAAGAAGAAGAAGAAGAAGAAGAAGAAGAAGAAGAAGAAGAAGAAGAAGAAGAAGAAGAAGAACGAATTCCCATTTGAGAAAAAGTATAAGTATTGGAAAATTTAAGGGAATAACAAGCAATATCTCGAAAATGGTTCACTCAACAAAAACAATGTATATGACATAAATTGTGTATTTTAACACAATCTACATTTTTTGTGTAGTAAAATGTTGTCTATCTCTTATGGTTTACCAGTTATGCAAAAGTCGTTTACAATGAAGAATTAATTTGGAGGCATTCCCAGAATATTCAAGATATACATTTTATTTGTCATGAAAGTATCTTAAATATATGATATTTTAAACAAAATCGTAGAGCCATTTTTGAGAAAATTAACATTTTCAAATAATGTTCCATGTAAAGGGTAAACTGGGGTGGAGGGATTTGCTTGAAAACTTTTGTGTCACATCTCTGGAAGATACTGAACCTAAATACCAAGTTTGGTGTTTATCCGACTGTTCGTTTCTGAGTTATGCTGTTCACAGACACACACACACGGACATGTTTCCAAAAATGCTTTTTTTGGATTCAGGGGGTCTCAAAACATATATTTCCGGTGAAATCTCGGTATCGAATTTTTGGGTGGCATACAATACTTCCCCTACTTACTATATGTAGTAGAGAAAGTAATAAATGCTACAGTTTCTTGTTTTTATTTATAGTCTAGAAAACATCAAAATTAATTAAATACATGCAAATTGAGAAATGAAGATTATTTATACTTTACTGGATACACTAGTTGTGAATTCCTTTTCAAGATCTGGTTTCCTAAAGATAAAAAAAGCATACCCTACAAACTATCACCTTATTAATAGTTGCCAACATTTTCTAATGTTGTAGAATATGTTACAGAATTTGTAAATTTGTGTCACACTATATAAAGGACATGTGCTATGGCATAAGTTCTTCAGTGTGAATATAGCCTAAGCAAGTTCTATTTCCTTTAAGATCTTATTTATTCATTGTACGAACTTTAACTATATTAATTTTTTTTAAAGTTTTATAACAGTGACGGCAAAATTCAGTAGTTAAACATTAGGACTTTAATTTGGAACACGACTGCTTCACTCAATCTGTGATTTATAAGGACATGTTTCAGAAGCTTTCGCTTCCATCATCAGCTGTAGGTCTACTGGTGGCACTGTGGGAAGGGAAGGGATGGGTTGGAATTGGTTGGAATGTTATGGAATGAATTGGCTTGGAATGGAGTATGTTGGAATGGAATGGAATGGAATGGTTGCTACGTTGAATGGAAAAGATTGGTATGTGTAGGAAGATTTCAGACAAGTTGTGTTGAATTGGAATAATTTGCTTTGAAATTGTTTAGAGTTGGGAGTTCATTTAGGTTAAGATACGCTGAGCTTATATGCTTTAGGATGAAGTGGATTGGGATTATTTGGATTGGCTTGGATTGAATTTTGATGGAATTGATTGGTTTGATACGGGATGAACTGGGTTCTTACAGGACACACATTCACTAGAGGAAATCTGTAGTCAATCTCCAATTTCAAGCAACAATGAAAATTTAAAATCCTTTCAATCCCACAGTAAATAAGGTAATGCATGAGACGATATAGACTATAAAGAAAACCTATTTTGTATAACTTCTAAAATGATTTTCAAGGTGAAAGGAATCTATCATTCCTGAAATTTTCATATTTGATGGTACTATGTACAAATAATTTATCAGCTGCTCTCTTTACCAGATTTAATCTTGTAAGATTTATGTATTGTGTCTGCGTAGTGTGTTTGAGAGAGAGGAGGAGAGAGAAGGAACTAATGATTGCTAGTTAAGTACAATCAAGTGATTAGTCTTCTACAGAGAGAGCCAAAAGGCTGCACTGTGTTTACTCTGTCCGTGTCCTCGGCAAGCGTTGCTGTCTGCTGCTATCATAGAAAGGTGCAGATGAAACCATAGAACATTTGAAAAATTACTTTTAAAGGCTTCACTTACCAATTTTATGAAAGGAGATGCTGAAACTGGCCACCGTCATTCCATACCTTTTTGCCACCTTTTTAGGAGACTATCCATCACTTGCTGTAGTTCAAGTTGAGAAATATTGGCAATTTCCTGGCGGATATTTTGTTTTAATTCTTCCAGGGTGTGTGGGTTTGTCTTGTACACTTTATGTTTTAAGTTACCCCAGAGATAGAAATCGCAGGGGGTTAGGTCGGGGGATTGAAAATCTCTATTAATAATTTTGTGCTCAAACGCACTTTCTCATCGAAATAATGGCCGTATAAGCTGTTGGAGAGTCATGTTGAAAAAAGGCAAAATCAGACTATCTGTCAATTCTCTAAAAAAAAAGGAGCGCAAAATTGTACTCACATATGTACGGGCATCAACTGTTGACTCGAAAAAAATTAGCCCTATAACTCTTTCTCTGCCCATGGCGCACCATACACCAATTTTTTTGTCATGAAGGAGTACTTCATGAACAATATTACTGACTGTGCTGTGTTTTTCCACTAGGCGTGTGGAAACATGATAACACACTGCTGCTATAAACAAGGTCATGCTGTTGAACGTGGTTTTGCTCTGCAGTGTGAAGTGCAGTATTGAATTGATGGTGATGTGATGTAGTTCAGTTATTACGAGTTATTTATTATTTTGTCCTGTACTTAGCCACAAAATATATTATGGCTCAGTATATGTTTTCTACTGCACAGCATGTATTTATTTATGATTTCGTATGTGTTAACTCAATCAGCTCACCAAGTGAAAGCACAATTTGTAGAAATATTTCCAGGTGTAAAACTTCCAGGCCATACAACAATCCGTGAACTTTACAATAAATTTCAGGCCACAGGAAGTGTTCAGGCTAAGAAATCCAAAAGACGGCGAAAGAGTTATAGGGCCAATTTTTTTCGAGTCAATAGTTGAAGCCTGTGAATACAATTTTGCCCCCTGTTTTTAGAGAATTAACAGACAGGGAGCGTGATTTTGCCTTTTGTTCAACAAGACTCTGCAACAGCTTATACAGCCAATATTTCAATGAGAACAATTGAAAGTGCGTTTGAGGACAGAATTATTAGTAAAGATTTGTGGCCCCCTCAGTCCCCCCGAACTAACCCCCTGCGATTTCTATCTCTGGGGTAACTTAAAACAAAGTGTACAAGACAAACCCACACACCCTGGAAGAATTAAAACAAAATATCCACCAGGAAATTACCAGCAATTCTCAACGTTCACTATGGCCAGTGATGGATACTTTTCTAAAGAGGTGCCAAAATTATATGTACAACAACAGTGGCCAGTTTCAGCATCTCCTTTCATAAAGTTGGTAAGTAAAGCTTTTAAAAGCAGTTTTAAAAATCTTGTATGGTTTCATCTGCGCCTTTCTGTGATAGCGGCAGACGGCAATGAGCACCGAGGATGCGCACAATAAAAACACTGCACAGCCATTTCGATTTTGATTCTCTTACGTATTACTATTAATTTATTTAGGGTGGAATATTAATGTAGTTTTTTGGCTCTCCCTGTATGTGGGTCACATTGCAAGCTATTGAGAAATAATAAATAATACAAGTCTATTTAGTTAATTAAACGATGCTAGCCACTGTCAAGGTCATATTAGCAGTGCTGGTAAGCCAGAATTTTGTACTACAGGATTTGTTTTACATGCCATTAAATCTATATCATGAAGCTTGTGCATTTAGGCACATTTAAATACCATAATCTTGAGCCTGGATTGAGCTTAAAACTTTTGAGCACAGAAGGCCAGAGTTCAGCCACCATGCCATACAGGTGAAGAAGTTGTGCCCTAGAATTCCCTACAAATTTAGCATTTAAAAATACATTGAGATTGCACATATTTATTACTTTTTTTTATACTAGCTAGCTACACAAGTACACACATGAATACACGGAAGAACCACTGTTTTTATTTAAATGGCCTAAATGTGCACTTCCTTTGATATACTGTTGCTTAAGGTAAATACAGCAGCCTTCAGCATTGTTTTTCAGTATTTAGGTCATTTAAGAGAAAGAGGGAAAAGTGATGCAGTAACAAGGTTGAATTCTTCCAAGACTGTTTAAGTTAATATGTTCTAAGTTTAATATACAATTCTAAACTGAGAGTAGTTAAATGTGTGTTTGAAAGTAAACCATATGACTTACTAATGGACACAAACAGTTTACTAATCTTGTCAAAAGTCAATATATTCTGGGTCTAAGATATGTACCCACATTTCCCCTATGGTTTTCAACATATTTTAATATTGACTTTTGATATTCTTTCAGTAATGATACTATACTTTGCTCACCTTCTGAAGTAAAGCTCCTAATAAACCATTTGAAGGGCTACATGTTAGGAATTAAACTTCTGGTAGTTACATCCTTGGGCACAACTTTAAACAATAAAACTTGATTTAAACATCTTTATATGTAAATTATAACACACTAACCTGTGTACAGAATGATGCCATCTCCTGAACAAGAAATAATGTTGTTGTCACCACTGTTGGGTAAAAACTTGGCACTAAAAATATTTGCACGATGACTGGTTTTGTAGTCTGTTAATACCTTCAAAAACATGAAATAATTATAAGTTAAGGTAATTAATACCAGTCTGGCAGCTGTCAAAACTAAAGATAACATACTCATGACAATGTCTATAACATTTACCTTATAGTTATAACCATGTGTAACCACAAGGTGTTGATCATCTGAACCTGACAGTATATATTCACCAGTTTCATTCCAGCAAATTGAGTTCACACAACCATTGTGTACAGGTAATTTTTTTAATAAACTTAAACGTTGAATCAAATCCAGGCTGCCTGCAAAAATCAAACAATCTTTTAGACTGGTTCTTACTTGCTTTAAACACATTAATATATTTTTCAGGTGATCTTACTTTTAGAGCTAGCCGTTAACCTAACGCGTGTCAGATCAGAATAAGGCTGTTCGTATATATCTTTGAAAATGACACATTTCGATCGCCTCTTCATGATGAATTCCTGTGAAGTCAAGGTAGGCTGCTAGTTCTTGGTTTTATATCAATTAATATACACAGATTTAAATGCAAAAAATGAATTAAATATCGCAATGACTTTCCAAATTCCTGTTCACGGCAAAAATGCCTCCCAACGCACAAATTTTCTAAAAATAAATTTAGCATTAGGCCTTCATTTGCCAGACCAGCTGATTGAACAAAAAAACAATGGTTGGCAATATGTTTACAACATTTCTCGAAATCGCCGCAGCTAACTTCCTGGATGTTTTGCGGCGAATGCGAACATGCGAATTATGCAGGTTCAATCGGTAGAGCGGGCAATATGACCTCGTTCGACTGTGCCAAAGTGACTGGTTATTAACATTCAATATATTTGGGTGAGTTTAGCGCTTATTTGAAGATTATAATAAACTATAACTTTCCGCCATGGACCACAAGAAAGTTAAGTTCAGTACAGTCTAACAGTGAAAGTTTTCCACCCCTACTATTTTTATACAAAGAGTGACTGTAGCAAAATGTCCCAGGATAAATATTATTTCAAAATAAATCAGCCAGCAAACGCTATTCTATTAACCTCTTAGTTATGTTCAACATCTTCAGTTTCACATTATATAGGTACCTACCTACCTATAGGTACCAATGTTCCTCCAAAAATTCGATATCGAGATTTCGGTATTCATCGGAAATACACATTTTGAGTCCCCCTGAATAAAAAAGGCATTTTTAGACAAATGCCCCTTTGTTTTTCTATAAAAAGCTTAACTCAAAAACGAAAAGTCTGTTAAATACCAAACTTGGTGTTTAAGTTTAGCATCTTCCAAGGATGCGACGTGAACATTTTCAAGAAAATCCCATCACTCCAAACTATCCTTTACATGGAGAAATTGTTACTTTTTGATTTAAAAAAAGAAATAAAGCTCCAACGATTTTGATTAATCTTTTGTAAAGAAACCTTAAAATATAGACAAAACTTACTACAGAAAAAATGTAGAGCTCATTAAAGTGCATAATTTGTATCAAATAATTTTTTCGTATTAGCTATTTTCAAAATATTCCATGCTAAGCGTCATCTAGCAGACATGCTTGAAGGATTGCAATTTTGCTTTTTCCTCCCCCCCCCCATCACAAGAGCTTGTTATTGCAAACATTTGAATACCATTTCTGTATGTTGTAACAAAGCACATCTCACTTAAATTGAAATTATCCCCAAGCAAAAATATATGTATGTAGATAAAACAATCACTTTTTATATGAATAGTATAACATAAACATACACGTAAATTTGTCATTAGTAAAGAAAGTGGTGTGAGTATGTCACATCAGAATTTTTCTTACCCATTTTTTCCATTGACGAACATTCACTACTGAATATTTTTGGAAAGACAAAGATTGCACAATTCATATTTTGCTTCACAGCTCTATAATATTTTATTTTCCAAATCTGACATTCCAGTTCTCCTGATCAGTTATACCTATCTAAATTCATTTGTATAACATCCATGTTTGGTAATTATAATTTTCTATGGCTTTTAACTTCCTCTCTGTCAGTTTTCTAATTCCAGAGTGGTTGTGGTTATCGTTACTTCAGTTTTTGAGATGTTTAAGTTCAAGGCCAGCTTTCACCCTGCATGGTTTTTTTCTGTTTTAGAAAAATCGTTTCTAGATTTATTTTCAGCAAACACAGTAATTTTTTTTTTCTATTTACGTTGGAACAATTGCTCATCATCAACTGTTTATTCATTTTTACTTTGATTTTAATTATTGGATTTTATTACCTCTAATTTTTAAATTCTGAATCCCACATATGTACATATTCACAAGCTCATTCACAACTCCCAGGTGCTGGAAATTAGGGAATAATTCTATTGAATGAAAAACTCCCCTTTCCACCACAAAATCTCTAGATTTAGAAGCTAGTATGCAAACCATTAACCCACAGAGGAAGTCCTACCATATTTTTGTCCACTGACAAGGAGAGCTTACTATTACTTTCTCTACTGCATACCTAGTAGGTAGAAAAGGTCTTGCATTCCATCCAAAAATTCAATATCCATATTTGAGCAGAAATACATGTTTTGAGGCCTGCTGAATCCTCCTCCCCAAAAAGAGGCATTTTTAAAAAAGGTCCATTTATATGTCTGTGAACAGCATAGTTCAAAAGCGAAATGCCAGATAAATGCCGAACAACAGTACGTTCCAAATATGCGACACAAAGATTTTCAAGAAATGCCTCTTTCCCAAACTACCCTTTATCATATATTTAAAATATTTTCATGATAAATGAAATGCATATCTTCAATTTGCTGGGAATAGCCTGTCAAATCCTCTTCATTCAGAAAGAATTTTGTGTAACTGATTAACGTTAAGAGATAGACAAAAACATACTAACAAGAAAATGTAGACCTCTTTAAAACACACAATTTATTTCAAATAAATTTTTTTGTGGCATCAGCCATTTCTGAGATATGTTGCTATTCACTTTTTCTCATGTCATGGAAACAACTTGTAATTTTATAGCCATAGCGATCCACTTTTAAACCCCTATCAATTCAGTTTCCTTTCCCAAGTGTGTTTACAACAAAATGTGTAATGAAACTATATCTCCAATGTTTATCTTTATTAATGTGAAGCAGATAGAAAAATAAGCTTGCCTAAGATACAAAGGAAATTATTTGTACTTTTTAAAGATCTAACCTGCTCAGGGCATGGTTTTAATAAAGAGTCAACTGAAAAATTCAATGCCACAGCCAGAATTTGAACACGGTTCTCCCACTCTCCGTGTGGTTGCTCCAACCATTGAGCTACTGTGACAACATGCAGGTGGGACACTGAATTTCCCAATTGACTCAAACACCTGGGAAACAACTTGAGTCCATTGGAGAATTCAGAGCAACTGCACAGCGAGCGGGAGAACAGTAATCATATCCCAGCTGTGGTTTTTCAGTTGACTCTTTATTAAAACCATTGCCTAAGATGGTTTGTAAAAGCTGTATGAAAATAAATGATAATGACTAGAAAAAGTCATGCAAATTTAACACATCAGTAGCACAGGAGAGACACCTCACCTTTTTTATTTCTTTGCCACTCTCTTAAGATAGAAGTAGTATCACATTTGACTCAAAAGTTGACTTTGAGATTTCACTGAGGATAAACATTTTGAGGCATCTTAATTAAAAAATAGGAAAGAAAGGAAGAAAGCAGTTTTATAAATTAATTAATTTGTCTGTGTGTAAGAGAAAAAAACAAACAAACCTTTAATTGGATTTTTTAAAAGTTTTTATTTTCTTAATAACAACTCTTAACGGTTATGATTAAAATATTCTATATTCCAGATATTGCATGGAAAATAAAATATATATCTTGAATTTTGTCTTTAAATTTTACAGACATGAAAAACTCTAAGAGATAGATAAAACTTTAACACCGATGTGGTTCTCATTAAAGTGCAATTTATGTTGAATAAATTATTTTGTAGCACTAATGTTTTTTAAATAATTGCTGTCATACATGTAAATTTTCCCATATTTTCTTATTAATGTATGGTTTGAAATGCTAAGTGCATATTTGTTTTTTTCTTAGAACTTACGGCTGGTCTTCTTTCTATCAGGATTTGGCTGTCTCCTTGAAACCACTCCTATGCAGGCATTTATTGTGATCAAACTGAGATGAAGAAAGAAAAAATAATAACTTTCTCTACCCATTATTCATTTCTTAGCTGCTTCTTTACTTTCTATTAATCATGACAAATAGAGTTAATGTATGTCTGATAATTGTTCTTTCACATTGGTCATGTGCATGCGAAGATTAGAAAGTTGAATCAGATTTTAAAAATTCAGTGCCATGGCTATTAGCATGAGAAGCCAAAGATCCATGGTTCAGTTACCAGTGATGGAGTTGAATTTTTCAAATATGATTATCTATTCATGTTACATATTTTGTTAGACACAGTCTCAATTAAGTAATATCAAGTAGTTTATAATTATTTGGGAATACTACAGTAATACATATTTTGTTGTAGATACACACAAAGGCTTAGACAACATTTGAAAAGCAGATCTATATATGCTAGATTGTGGACTCTTTCCATGAGCACATCACAAACAAAATAACCACATTACTTCACACCGTACTGCTTAAAATGCGTGAAAGTTTAAATAAACAGTAGTAGTATTTCAGAAATGATTAATGCCACAAACATTTTTATACATTAACAGTGTGTTTGAACAGTACCTACACTTTTCATCTGGTGAACTGCCATGCACAATCAGTGATTGCTATAGGTGAAATTCATTAACAATGATGAGGAATTCACATTCTACTTATAGAAGAATCAAAGTAATGCATTTTATTTGTCATGTCAATATTTCAAATTAGGACATTTTAATCAAAATTATTTGAGCCATTTGTGACAAAATAAAGAAATAATAGAAGTTTTTTTTTTTTACATAAAAGGCTGCTTGGAGTAGGGAATATCACTTAAAATTCTCACATTAGATTCACTGAAAGAAGTCTGACATGAAGATTTTCAAGAAAATTCCTTCCTCTTCAAGCTACCCTTTACATGGAACATTTTTCATTAGTTATTATTTTCTCAAAAATGGCTCTTAACGGTTTTGATTAAAATATCTTTGATTAAAATATTTAAGACATCAGCAATAAAATGTATATCTTGAATTTTTTGAGAATAGCCTGCGTACTTCTCTTCATTCAAAGGGAATTTTGAATAATTTTGTGTAACTGATAAACCATATGAATTAGACAAAAACTTTGTACACAAAAAAATGTAGATCTCTATGCCTCAGCTCCACATCTGGTGCTCCATAGCAGTCGTGCGCCCTAAAACCCCACTACTACTATTACTACTACTACTACTACTACTACATCTGGTGCTGGCTAGCACTACATAAATCCTATCTCCCCCTGGGGTCTCTGTCTGATTCAGATTTTATTCACCATTTGCAAAAATTTACAAGGCTTCGTCAGAACAAATGTAAAAACTGTTTATATATATATTTTAAGTGCATTAATACAAATAGTTATATATACACACACAGTTAAATATACAGATATTTTATATTATTCAGACTAGCTACTATTGAAATTAGCTGCTTTATTTTCGCCAATTGAGTAGAAAGCATTGTTAATCAGGTAAATCTTTATTGCTTCAATTTTCCTCATCTCTGCATTTATTTCTTTAATCTGGTGAGGTGAATGATTGTATAAATCTTTTGCATTGCTTTCAATACATTCATACCTAGCAAGCCTCATAATCTGTTCCTAAAATAGTTCTGTTTTGTTCTTGTGTTATGTTTGCGTACATTTATATTTTTTTCTTCCCTATGAGCTCTTACTATATGCTTAAGGCATTCATGTATATATAAACAAGGCAGTGTGAGGATTCCAAGTTTTTTGAAACTACTTTTGCGTTAATTTCTTATTGGAATTTTTTTAATTATTCTTATTGCTTGTTTTTGTAACCTAAGTGTTCTTAACCTTTGTTTCTTTCCTGCTGCTCCCCATAGGATGATCCCATAATTTAGATGTGAGTGTACAAAGGCATAATAATATACTTTTAGAGCACTAGCTTCATCCATGACTTGTATTACCTGTTTAAGCACATATATACCCTTATTTATTTTGTTGCTGATCTTTTCTATATGTTTATTCCATTTTAAATTATTATCTATAACTAATCCTAAAAAAATTGTCTGTGTTACTCGGCAAATTTGCTCATTTTGGATTGCTAGTGTTATGGTAGTCTGCATTTTATTATTTATTCCAATTTACATCCATTTTATTTGTATTTAGTAACATTCCTAGCTCTGTTAAGTATGTTCTAACTACCTCTAGTGTTTTATTTGCTTTATTTTGTACCTCTGTCATGGTTTTACCTGTTACAACAACTATAGTGGTATCGTCTGCATACCCAATGGCTAATCCTTCAGCATCCTGAATTTTTTTATACAGATAATTTATGTAGAGTATAAATAGATATGGTCCGAATTAAGACCCCTGTGGTACTCCATGTTTTATATGTTTAAAGTGAGATTTAATTTTTCTGAGATTTCCTTCTATGTTATGCATTATCTCTACACATTGCTCTCTGTTTAACAGGTATGAACTTAGCCATTGTGTGGGATGCCTGTTATCCCATAGTTTTCTAATTTCTCTAATAGATTTTTAATGTCCACACAGTCAAAAACTTTAGAGAGATCAAGAAAAATTGCTACCACTGTATACTTTCTGTCTATTGCTCTAACAATTATATCATTTCCTTTGCTAATTGCATGTATTGTAGATTTCTTCTTTTGGAAGCCAAACTGATTTTCCAAAATTTTATTAAATTTATTACAAAAACTCTGCAGCTGTTCTAAGAAAAGGCCCTCCATGATTTTTGAAAATACTGGGCAGAGTGATGCAGGGCGATAGTTTTCCACTAGATGTTTGGAGTCTTTCTTTTTGTAAATTGGTCTATTACTTGTTTAAGTTTACTTGAGAAAGTTCCTGAGTTAAGGCTCTTGTTTATTATGTGAATAAAGGTGTTCACTATCTCATCTTTACAATATTTTATCATCTGATTTGAATATTCATCCAAACCACTAGATTTTTTACATTTTAGTGTGTTTATCTGTTTAATGACCTGCTCATTTGTAATCTCTCTCACTAGCATGGAGTTACATACACTTTTTTCATTGGTTTTTCGGTCATTGATTTTTTTTTATTCCCATATTGATACAAAATTGATATAATAATCATTGAATGTGTTACTTATATTTATTGGGTCCAGGATTTGACAGTGGCAACAAGACAAGCTCTCAGCCCTCAGCAGACCCACCAGATGGAGCACATCTGGTGATGGCTATCACTACCTAATCCCCATCCTCCCTGGAGGTCTCTTTGACAACAAGTCAAGCTCCAGCCCTCAGCAGACATACAATTTAATTTTTTTTGTGTTGTAGCATCAGCCATTTCTGAGATATCTGTTGTTATTGATTTGAATTTGTCAATACCTTCTCATTTTTTGAAGTCCTGACACCATTCAATTGTTTCTCATAACATCACATTTCAAGGCGAGCATGTAGTGACCCACTTTTAAACATTTGACTATCTCGTTTTCCTGTACCCCTTTTGTACTTACAATGAAATGTGTAATGAAACTATATATGCAAATATTTATTTCAATTAACGATGTAGGATTAAAAAAATAAGTTTATCTAAGAATAGTTTGTAGAAGCTATGTAAAAATAGCTGCTACATTACACAATTTTCTCTACTGTTCTACAAATATTGTTAAGCTCATCTCCATCATGTAGGTGTAGCACGTCTGCCTCATGTAAAGAGATCCTGAGTTCAAATCTCAGTTAGGGTGAGTTACTAGGATGAGATGTTTTTCAGGATTTTCCCTTATCCTAAAAAGACAAATATTGGGTAACTCTACGCTTTATGGGATTCAATTGAGCATCAATTCACCCATTTCATTCATTCATTGTTTGATATGACCTACCCAATTAAGAGATATTAAAAAAAAACTATTGTTATAAAAGCTTATTCTTCTATGTACCTCTTGTTAATCAAGATACAAAAGTAAGGGTTTCTGGAAGGAAATTAGAACAAGAGTGGAGGATATTGAAAAGCAAGAAATTATAAGTAGTTTCAAGGGAAAAAGGTCAATAGATTATAAATATTTTAAAATGGAATGAGGAAAAGAAAGATACTTTGAAGTATGCCACAAAGAGGCCAGAATGGGGTATGCATGGGCGAAGACAGGTGTAATGAACTTAAATGGTCTAACAGGGAGAAGAAGAAGAGGAGAGAGATGTACTAAATGTAATGGATTATATGACAATTGGCATTATATTCTGGAATGTGAGGACATGGATAAAGGAAGAGAGAATTTAATACAAGAGAAATGGAAAATTTACCAATAGAGCTAAAAGTTAGGAAGATTTTTAATACAAGATCAAATGAATATATGGAGAAAGCAGGAAAATATTTAGGAAAAATTAGGTTATAGTGGTTAAAAGAGACGTGAAGCAAATTGGAGAAGATACGGAAAAAGGGTAACAAGGCAAAAAAGTAAATAGTGGAAAATTATACTTCCCCATTATATATACAACAAAATGTTAAATATAAGGGGAAGAGAAATAATAAGCAACTCCATTGTATTGTAACATTATTAATCAAGATAAACGTTCAATACGCATTCACACATTTCATTGTAGGTATAAGAATAATACAGTAAGACAAGCAATAGTCAGATTTTTAAAGAACATGTTGATACCTCTTTGCATGACCATGAGAAAAAAAATAATAATGACTTCACTTTTGAGAAAAGTATAAGTATTTGAAAATTCAACCAATAACAAGGAATATCTCAGAAAAGGGGCTAACTCCACAAAAAATGTATTTTAATAAATCCTTGTTCTAATGAGGTCTACATATAAGTGCAGTAAGATTTTGTCTTATCTCTTACGGTTTACCAATTATGCAAATTATTCAGAATGAAGAGAACCACAGAGGCTATTCCCAGAAAATTCAAGATACACATTCTATTTTTCATGAAAATATCTTAAATGTATGATATTTTAATCAATATTGTTAGGCATTTTTGAGAAAATCAAATTTTTTTAAAAATTATCTGCATAAAGGATAGTTTGGGGTGGGG
This sequence comes from Deroplatys truncata, assembly GCA_030765065.1. NCBI lineage: Eukaryota > Metazoa > Arthropoda > Insecta > Mantodea > Mantidae > Deroplatys > Deroplatys truncata. The sequence continues at coordinate 95,876,024 of CM060984.1, read as the reverse complement.
TGATTTTCTTGAAAATCTTTGTCACATCCTTGGAGGATGCTAAATTTAAACATCAAATTTGGTATTTAACACAATTTTTGTTCTTGGGTTATGCTATTCACACACACACACTTTTGATTCACGGAGTTCTCAGAATGTGTATTTTTGATGAAATCTTGGTATAGAATTTTTTGGTGGAATACAATACTTCCTCTACTTACAATAGATAAGAAAAAGAGAAAGTCATGTGCATAAACATCAGTTTCACTTCAGAACAGTTACATTATTTGCATCATTTGTAGATTCACTTGCAGATCCATATATTGTGCATGAGTTTAAGGTATTTGAAGAATTAGTTAACAGAGCTTTCATGTTCACATACAAGGTGCAAAGCAAGTTGTTCTGTGCTTCAACGTTAACATGCTTGAAGTTGAATGTGCTCTTTCTGTGTTCTGTCCATAAAGCCAGCAAATATATTCATCTCAAGTTTACAGTGATATACTCTAATTTGGCTGATTCAAACATCAGATCACAAATCCTTGATTTTACTAGTTGAATGAATTTACCTTGATTGGGACACTAACCTATTTTGTGAGAATCTGAGTGGGAAGTTAGACAAATGTAACATTTAAAAACTAAAGCAATGTTATGGGTAGGACTACATTTAACACAAAACAAAATAGTATTTCATGATAAAATTTCTGATCCTTCTAAAACACGATTCAGTCACACTGTTTACATGTGAAGTTTCTTATAAAAAATAAAAATTACTGCATTTAGGAAACTAATATTATCTGGTATATAAGCAGTTTTGTTATGATCACTTTTCCTTCTTTGTTTATGAAATGCTCTATATTCTTAGTAACAAATTAATGAAGCGAGTGTACTGATATTCAAATGAGCTTAGAATTCACTGAGTTGAGAGTTATCCAACATTTGTCTTATTAGAATGTGAAAACTGGAAAAATCTTGTACAGGCAACTCATGCCAACCAAGACTTAAACTTGGACCCTCCAGGTTAAAAGGTAGACAAGCTATTGGGCTCCATTCTCAAGAACTACTATGGGAGACATTTGTAGTATCAACAACTTGACTATGGCTCAGATTCTGATTTATCAACAGGCTTGTAAATCTGTTAGCCCTTGTACCTGCAGAACTGAATGCAGGATGCACCTGTGGGGAACATATGTTTTAATGCAATTATTTGAGTAACTGATGACATCATCAAGCTATCATATAGTGGAGTTCCCTCTGTTTCTCTCTCAGAAATGTTCTCCTGAGGGGAGAACAATACCTCCATGTTACAAAGTTGGGCAAAATTGTCACTTACTTGGAAGCCATGCAGTATTGATATCCTCTTGCGGAACTTTAAATAAATACCATTAACTCAAAAATAAGTGTTTAATACAACATAATTATTTAGCTTTTATTTGACATAAAATAAAAAAGATAAAGAAGGGAGAAAAATATAATATTAGGTATGCACCCATGCAGCACTTGAGCAGTACGTAATTAGCTGGAACTTTATGCTATAAACTTGAAACTATTCCTCAAAGTAAACCTATTCAAATGACAACTGTCCTGCTGTTCATAATTTTGGCTCATATAATTGACGACTGGAACTCTCAAAAGTGTTAAGTGCCAAAATTTACAAAATTTAGATATTTCTTTAGAAAGGTGCTTTAACCAAGGCTATTTTTCTCTCAAAAGTGCTATGTTCCCTTTTGTCACCATCAAGTTGAAAATAATTGTGATAGATGATACCTGTGTTATCTCCAGCAGTCATTGCCTCTTGAAAAGTGTCAACTGCCACATTGATAATATCACTGATGAGATGGAAATTAACACTGTTATTGTTGGCGATTCTCATTTCAGGATGGTTCAAGGTTTATTAGTGCGAAATTATATAAACATGATAAAGGCATTTTAATTATATTATTATTATTATTATTATTATTATTATTATTATTATTTGAAAAAAAAATGTTTTTTTAAGTTTAGTGACAAGTTAAGCAAGTTTAGTGATTTTTACTTTCTCTACTACGTATAGTAAGTAGGGGAAGTATTGTATTCCACCCAAAAATTCGATACCGAGATTTCACTGGAAATATATGTTTTGAGACCCCCTGAATCCAAAAAAAGCATTTTTGGAAACATGTCCGTGTGTGTGTCTGTCTGTGAACAGCATAACTCAGAAACGAACACCCGGATAAACACCAAACTTGGTATTTAGGTTCAGTATCTTCCAGAGATGTGACACAAAGGTTTTCAAGAAAATCCCCCCCACCCCAGATTACCCTTTACATGGAACATATTTCAAAAATTTTAATTTTCTCAAAAATGGCTCTAATGATTTTGATTAAAATATCATATGTTTAAGATATTTTCATGACAAATAAAATATATATCTTGAATTTTCTGGGAATGTTTCCAAAAGTATTCTTCATTGTGAACGACTTTTGCATAACAACCATAAGAGATAGACAAAATTTTGCTACACAAAAAATGTAGATCGCATTAAAATACACAATTTATGTCATATACATTTTTTTTGTTGAGTGAACCATTTTCGAAATATTGCTTGTTATTCCCTTAAACTTTTCAATACTTATTTTCTCAAATGAGAATTCGTTATTCATTTTTTTGTCTTGTACATGCAAAGAGTATTAATCTGTGGCAAAGAGAATGGTGCTGCACCTAGCAACCAGCTATTAAGAGATATGTATGTGCTTAAAGGCTACTGTATTTCTATATTGCCCTTACATCTACAAGAAAATTAGCAATAAGATAGAGTCTGAAAATGTTTATCTCGATTAACATGAAGTAGAGGGAGAATAAGTGTTTGTAAAAATAGTTTGTACAAGAGTAGAGAAAGTCATGTGAGTGTAACACATCAGATTTTTTTACTTTCTCTACTACGTATAGTAAGTAGGGGAAGTATTGCATTCCACCCAAAAATTCGATACCGAGATTTCACCGGAAATACATGTTTTGAGACCTCCTGAATCCAAAAAAAGCATTTTTGGAAACATGTCCGTGTGTGTGTCTGTCTGTGTGTCTGTGAACAGCATAACTCAAAAACGAACAGTCGGATAAGCACCAAACTTGGTAATTAGGTTCAGTATCTTCCAGAGATGCGACACGAAGATTTTCAAGAAAATCCCCCCACCCCAGACTACCCTTTACATGGAACATTTTTCGAAAATTTTAATTTTCTCAAAAATGGCTCTAACGATTTTGATGAAAATATCATATGTTTAAGATAATGTCATGAGAAATGAAATGTATATATCGAAATTTCTGGGAATGTCTCCAAAAGTATTCTTCATTATGAACGACTTTTGCATAACTGGTAAACCATAAGAGATAGACAAAATTTTACTACACAAAAAATGTAGATCGCGTTAAAATACACAACTTATATCATATACATTTTTTTTGTTGAGTGAACCGTTTTCGAGATATTGCTTGTTATTTCCTTCAATTTTCCAATACTTATACTTTTTCTCAAATTCGTTATTCATTTTTTTATGTCCTGGACATGCAAAGAGAATGGAATGCGCCACATAGCAACCAGCGATAAAATATTTGACTATCGCTTAAAAGCTACCATATTCCCCTTGCATCTACAAGAAAATTACAAATAAGATTGGCATCTCGATTAATATGAAGCATATGGAGAATAGGCGTTTGTAAAAATAGATTGTACAAGAGTAGAGAAAGTCATGTGAGTGTAACACATCAGATTTTTTAAGTTTAATCCAAATGTGAGATTACCATTTTTCCTAATTTTAGATTTAAATACTAATTTATATGCTTTTTAGTTCAATGTTATTTACATATGCTTAATATGGTAAATAGGCTGCTAAGATTACTGTAGTTTGACATAGTTCCTTGTATATAAGAACTAATGGAAATAATTAAACATATATTATTTATAACTAAAAACTAATGTTTTGTCACTAACACCTTTGAGAATTCCAGTCCTCAATTATAAAAATATTTTCATCAATATGTCTGTTTTACTGAAATTGCTCATAAAAAGATTTTAGTATCTGAAAAGGAACCAGCATAAAATGAATTTTGCAGTGTGCAGTTAGTCGATGAGTTCAAAAAATATGTGTATACTGCTGCAAAAGATCCTGTTTATAGTATAAGTCAGTAATCTTCATCTGAAATCAGGATGTGGCTGAAATAGAATGGGATTCTCATAAAAGAAAATTAATACGGTTTTACTGTTTAAATGGAATTGAACACTGAAATGGAAATCCTACTCTAAAAAAAGATATATCTAAATGAAAAGAAGAATAAATGAAGTAACATGCTTATAGCAAGAAAGAGTTTAAAGAACTTAGTTGTGATGCAGCAATTACAAAGGATTATAATTAAATATTCATGCTTTACTTTATTTGAGAGTTATAATGTATTGGGATTGAAAGCATTATTAGGCAACTTTCCGCTAGGTGTAAGATGCTTGGTATGTTATCTGCCAGTAATCATCTAATTCTCTAAAGCAGTATGATCTAGCACAGCATAAAAGCAACTTTGCATACTGGTTTCAATCCTTTCTTTCTCTTATAGCTACGACTATTAAATTGAAATCATGTTTAATAAAATATGGCAACTGTACAATCATTGCATTTTGTACCCTGACGTCCCTGCAAAATCTTAGATCCATATATGAGTTTATTGCTCCAAAGGCTTGAATCAGACCATTAAACACTGTACTGTGCAAAAAAAATGAATAGGTTTCTTCTTCACACTGCAAATTACTCTTTAGGACAAACTTGCTATTTCTGGGCGCAAGATAATTTTATTGTTAAGTTTTTTTACTATTCAATTACACCCACTTAACAAGCAATGTTTATGCCTGTAGATACATACAGAGTAGAATAGGTTAGAGTATTCTGCTTTCATGATGCAGCAATGATAGAATGAACAAAACAGTTTATAATCTGATTGAAAATAAACAAGACACGTGTATACTGCTTGATATAATGAGTGATAAATTTGGTTTTCAATTTTATTCCTTAATAATTATGTCACATTTTAGTACAAATGTACGATTTTAGTACAAAGAGTAAAAGAGAATAACTTAAAACTCAATCTAACTCCTACTCCGCAAAAGAAAAGAAGATACAGTATTAAAACCATACTTCACGTTAGGCCTGCACAGTGTACTATTCAGTTGATAATAGAGTTAGCAATGTCATACGCATACAATGCTGCTCTCAGAATGAATTCATTTATTTAATCATTTGAATATTTCTATTTATGTCATAAAAGCATTGAATACTGGAACAATGATGCAGTTCTGCCTATTAGTCCAAAATGGACTGTAAAATATTATTCCTTCAAATAACATTTTCTGTTATTTTTTGCGTTTCCTCAGAGATGTTAAAAAGTGAAGTAATTTTAGCTGCTGCATAGTGCTTTTGGAAATATACATATGAGGTTGGAATGCCCTTATAACTTGTAAGCATGCTGCAAGTCATAAATATGCTTAACACATGACTATTACTGTACAGTGTTATAACTCTGTTATAAATGTTATAAACGGTCATGCACTTTTGAAAGGTATCACAAAACCAATAACAGAATGTTTTCTCCTTTAGCTAATTGTTGCAGGTTTGCCACTTGTGATAATTTCAATAAAAAAAACACAATTTTTTTAATACTGCTCCTTTTTAAGTGAAAATGGATCATATAATAAACTCAGGTAGCCATGTATGCTTGTATGGCATGAATTTCATCCGAAGTTCTTTGCTAGTCATCTGTTAACTTGAAAAATGTGTGTTTCAAATTTCCTCAGAGGAAAATAAAGCACATATCAATAAAACTGGATATCAGGTGGGCAAGAAATGCCTATTTTAGGTTGTCTTTAGAACAGCGTGAGTTGTGCATTGTTGCTCCATTGGTAGAATGTAGGTGGATGCTAGATCAATGCAATATTATGTAGTTGTGAAAATATGTACTCATTAAACATAACAACCCAGTGGTCCATTATGAAGAGTCAAATTTTTAAAACAAGTCTCAAATGTGTAAATGACATATCCACCACTACTACCACCATACAATGAACTTTCAGATCCATTCTGTTCATTCAGAAACCTAAGCCCCCCCCCCTCCATCTTTTGGACAACTGGCATCTCTCTTAGCAATACTCTTGTAACAGTTCCTTCGAATTATTTTTCTTTTTCTAAACCTTTTAAGCTAAATATATTTGAGTCATCTCAAATGTTTTTGTTTACTTAGTAATTTATTTCATCTCTTTTAATATAACCAGCAATGTATCTCAAGAATGTAATCTCAGCACTTTCTATCCTTTTCTCAATCCTATTGAGCACCCACATTTCATTCTTATAATAATGTTGAAGGGGTGATTATCTTAAAAAACTTCATTTTGGTCTCCTTTCTTGATTTGCTTTAAGACTGCACTTATAAATTCTGGACATATACTGAAATTTAGAGAATTTGTTTTGCAGGTCATCTTATTGTATGAAATATCACAAGAATAGCCAGTGACTGATATGTTCTATTAGGTTCCCATTTACTGCAATTTTTTCTCTCTTTGAGAATTGACTTATTAGACATTGCTTTAGATTTTTTGGTGGACTTTCAGATTTTTATGTTGTCTCCCATAAAAGCTTAAAATATGTGTAATTCATCTTTCAGTCATCTGTAAATGTAATGTGTTTAAATCCTAATTAACCTAAAACATCTAGGTGACTCCATTTGTCCTTATTTGAAGCCTTAGTCTGACAATTCCTGTATGAGTTGTCCATATTAATTAACACATCTAGTTATATTACTAAACCTATGTCTAGTAGTTTGTTGGAAGGGCTGCCTCCTTATAACCTTCATATCTGTTAGCACACAACTACACAGTGTCAGAGTTGACTCATCTGCCATTATGAACTTCTCCGTTGTAACCCTAAGCATGAATCACCTATTTAATTCCCTGTAAGAGGTGTTCTAACAGTCCTAAGGCCTTCTTATTCCATTAGCTCCTCAACCTAGCCCTCCAAAGGGATTGATTACCACAACTTTGGACTGGGTTATGAGTTAGCAAATCCACACGTGCAGGTTGGAATTAGGAGTTGACATGCAGAAGATAAAATGGTTTCAGGGATGCTTCTATAGGTAAACTCCCTGGCAAAGTCAATGGAATGGTGCACAGCTGAACACTGCATTACACTGCTGATGATACACAACATTTATGTCATTTTCCTGCCAGGTGTGACCGGAATGCTTATCATCTTGTAAGATTGGTTGGCTGTCCAGGTTTTTTTTATGGCTATGCAAGGGATAGCATGATGCTACCTATTGGTAAAAAGAACATATTCCCTATACTGAACAAAGGATCTGTGAGAGAAACACAATATTGTTGCTCCTGTAACAATGAGCAGTCCAGGCGATTGGTTCACATGTGAACTGACCCCTCTCCACTCATTCTGGTAAAGTTCTTTATGATAATGCTTCCCCCCCCCATTCTCACTAACATACAAGCATCTTTATTGCTGGGTAGTCAATTATATGAAGCTTTAGTAGCAAACTTGATGATGAAATGCATCATGTTCCCACTCTATTTTCTGAAATTGTATTTGATATGTAGGCTTATTAACACATAGTAGATCTTACAGAATCACTTATATCACGAGGTAATGAAATAATTATTTCAAACACTAAAACTATGTTGTTGATCACTGCATTCAAACACATTTGCTACTGAAATGTAACTCGAATACTGCAAGCAATGGACCTGCTAATACCTTGTACATTCTGCTAGTATTTAAATATGCATCATCCTTAAGCAAGCTCTAAAGAACAACAGAAAGAAACACGTCAAAATATGCAGCTGACAAATACACAGAGTAGAAAGAAAGCAGAACTACGTCTCTTCCATTTCCTTGCACACACATTTCAAAGAAACTCTTAAGAGAGGAGTTCTGTGTTGAGATTTGACTTAGACTATCAAAAGAAAAGCAAAACCTCAGGTGCCAGAATAAAAGATAAGGAGCTCTCTAAACAGCAAAAGTAGAAGAAAGAAAATGGGCATCCTAAACAGCAAACTAAGGACGAAAGTTAGCAGACAGCAAATTACATTCCAAGATTAATAAAAACTGAACAGGTAAAAAAATTAATGAAAGATGATCAATGCTACTAAGACTACTATGCATACTGAAGAAAGAAAATTAAAAGGGCACAAAGCTTCAGGTATTCACCTGCTGTGAACCTTAAGCGTTGTAAACAACAGATTAATTGAATATCAGAAGTGCAACAAATATATCACATTTATTTTAAGCAACAAGTGAGCAAAGTACATAGACCTCAAAAACAATACTGTTTTATTCTCCTTCTTTCGTTTCTATGCATCAAGTGCAAATATTTCATCATAAATACTGACATCTGGCTATAAAATAGATATGTATCATGTTCCATTGTATGGTAAAATTTAAAAAGGAAAATAGTTCTTTGGCAGTTAAGTTTGGTGAGTTCTATCACAAGTGTGTCTGATGAAGCTTGGCTTATTGATGTGCAAGGTGCAAGAAATGGCCACCTTTTGTGAACAACTTGGTGAGATTCAACAATGCAATACTGTTCAAATATGTTACAATAAATAGATTAAATATTTCTTTATAAGACTAACATATGTTAAATTTCTTGAGATTTCAACCACTCTGCAATATGATTATATCCAAGTTCTTCAGCTCTTTCACGAGCTGTTTTATTCATGTTACCTCTCAAAGAAATGTTTGCACCCCGTTCCACCAAAAGCTTCACAACTGGAAAGTGTCCTTTTGCAGAAGCCAGGCGTAGAGGTGTATTGTTGTATTTATTGCAACTATCAATGGTTGCACCAGCATCCAAAAGATACTTACATGCTGGCAAATGACCAAAACAAGCCGCTACATGCAATGGAGTATCTCTGTTGCTGTTAGTTAGATTGACACTGACACCTGACTCAATTAGCAGTGTCAGTATGTTAACATGTCCATTCTTGGCTGCAAGGTGGAGCGAGGTAACATCCCCACAGTCACTGCAGTATTTACTGGCAGTGACATCACCACCACAGTTCAACAATGTTTTCACTGCACGTTCATCTCCCTTTTCTGCTGCATCCAACAGTGCTTGCTCGTTGGTTCTTCCCTTCAAAATATCCTGTGACACAGATGTAGGCATGAAAATAAAGGAAGAATATGTGTGGAGAATGCAAGGGCAAAAACAAAAGTTTATTCAACTGTTTCCATTCAGATTTCAATACATATGGGCATTGTAAAGGAAAACAGGTGAGGAAATTATGGCTGAGTTCATGCTTTTTTATTTCTATGATTATAAAGATCAGCAGTTCAAGAATATCAGCTACAAAAATTAAACAGTATAGGAAATAATACAACAAATCACTTATCATAGAAAAATGCATATTTTCATTAATAATGAACATATTGCATCTTAATGTGATATAATAAAGTTTATAACATTTTCTTCAAGTTGAAGTACTCAGCTGAGTTATCCAGTCACATTTCCAGTGCTTTCAATGGCAGCTTTTAAGCATAACTCTTACTGGATACAGAATGTCCTTTCTTATGGGCAAAAGCTTTATCATTATTTTATTATTTTGAGTACAAAGGAATTCTAATATAGTTTCCAGCATTAGGCTTAACATTGTTCTATGCTATACATTTTATTATTATTTATTTATTATTATTATTATTATTATTATTTTTTTTTTTTTTTTTTTTTTTTTTGCATGTTGGTATGTCTAGGCTAATTTTGATAATTCTTTCACCGTTTCAAAGCTTATTTCTTCTTGTTGATTACATTAGGCAGCAAAAGGCTAACTATTAACTGTGTAAAACCTTTTATGATTGAAATACCAAAAATGAGATTAAATGGCTTAAGAGAATTTATGCTATTCCAGCATGTCCTGAAATACATCTATTATCTTCAAACTGCAAAAGAAAAATATTAAAAATTATAAAAATAATTTAGTTCCCTAAATATTTTACCTGTCCCTTATATCTATATGCTTGAAACCTTGAAGCATCCTTCTTTACACATAAAAAGAAAAATGTTTTCAAAACAAATTGTATATACCATTCACACAATATGAGCATTAAATCTCATACATTCTGCCGAACTAATAAAAGTTGCAGCAGCTTCACACATATTTATTTGTGCAACAGTCTACGAGATAAAGAACTAAGTTACACCAGATTTAATATGTTTTGTAACATCACATGCCCTTTACTATACAGGAATTTAAATTTAAGTGAATTCAAATGTAAGTGTAACCATTTTAATCATATTTATTCTCATTTATTGATATTTTCGTATATACATTTGCATATTAATATTAAATGACAATGTATTTGATGAAATCATGATTTATGTTCAAATTCTATAGTGAATAAGATTTATAATTTATAGTTGAATAAAAAATTATATTTGGGATAGAAATCTGAGGTGCAGAGGTAGGGTGGGATCTGTGATCAGATTCACAGAACATTCTGCAAACTGATATTGGGATTACTCATAGTCTATCCACCAACTTAGTCTCCGCGGAATTACAGGAAGAGGCGAGGTAATCTATGTTAATCTTATCCAAGAGTTTGTAAACATCTGTTGCAGTTATGCTGCTGTTGTTTAATGTTGCCAATTTAGCAGTAATGTTCTTTACACTATAATTACTCATAGTCATCGCTGATATCTCCCAATTTCTCTTCTTATAAGTGCAAGAATACAAGCATTCAGCAAATGCTGGTTCAGTAAGGAGGAATTTGGCATTGATATCAATATTAATTCAGGGAACAGAATGATAATATAGGTTATTCAAAAAGAAGGAATAGATTTTAAATATTCATTTTTAATGAACGACAATAGATAGCGACACATATGACACATCATTGAATAGAGGAAAGTTCAAAGTTTTAAGCCCCATCTATTAGTTCCATTCAGTGCCTACAGTGGCACTGTGTTTGTTTACGAGAAAATGGCGATGCCACAGGAAAAGTCATTTTGTGTGCTGCATTATGCAAAGAGTGAATCCATTGTTTCATTGCAGCGTGCATTTTGTTGTAAGTTCAACAACGAGCCGCAGCGTCATAAAAAATTTACAATTGATACAATAAATTTGTAGATGGTTATGTATGCAAATGGAAAAGCATTGGTCGTCCTTTTTGAACACATAAAATAAAATTTTGAACTTTTCTCTACTCAGTGATGTATCGCATGTGTCACCATCTATTGTCATTCATTAGAAATAAATATTTAAAGTCTGTTCTTTCTTTTTGAATAACCCTGTAGTTAATGCGGGTAGTGTAAACCAGTCCCTAAAAATTCTCTTCTTGTGTAGAACTAAAGATGATTACTGGACAAATGAACCACGTGAACTTTGAAAATGGTTTTATGAAAAATGAGGTCTTAATTTGCTCTGATCTTCTATCGGTGTTAGGTAATGCTCCATACCATCCTGTAGAGGAGGACAAAGCCCCTTCTAGGAGTTCCATGAAATCTGCTGTGATATCATGGTTTCAATAAAGAGGTTCATTGCATCAGTTCCATGCATAAATCAGAACTGTACTCTCTGAGCGACATAAACTAGGTGTTCAAAGTGGATGCATGTTTGCTTTCTTTGGACCACACACCATCATTTGCTTACCTATACTTGTGTAATTTGAATGCCATAGAACTAGCTTGGGCCAAGGTTAAACAAACGGTTAAGAAAAGAAAAGTAGCAAGTGACTTATCACTGCAGAAATTGCACAGTACAGTGCTTGAGGGTGTATTGTTCGTGATGGAAACATATAAGAAGGAAGTTTGCAAACATGCAGAAAAGACAGAAAATGATTACTAGGAGATGGAGGAAATCGACAATACTGTCAAGGAACAGACAGTATGAATGGCTCTTAATGAAGAAGCCCTAAAAGCAGTAAAACATGAAATACAAAAATTAGTTTTTAATCACCCTAGCCTCACTTCTTTATAAAAAAATCTTGTATGCTGCATTCACATGGCTTTCTCTACTCACTCCTCTACCAACTATTTTTACAAAATTTTATTATTCTATCTACTTCTTATTAATCCAGATAAGCTTTCAATTCACATTTACACGTTTCATTATAGGATATAAGTAGGTAAAATGACGGATTTTTAAAGAGCATGTCACTATGTGATGGGTTTGAAATTCTATGCTCTTTGCATGATCACAAGATAAAAATGGACTCCCAGTTGAGAAAAGTATAAGTATTTGAAAAGCCAAAGCAACAACACTGAATATCTCAGAAATAGTTGACTCCACACAAAAAATGTATTTGATACAAACTGTGTGTTTTAGCGAGATCTACATCTTTTGTGTAGTAAGATTTTGCCTATGTCTTATGGTTTACCAATTATACAAGTCATTCAGAAAGAAGAGGACTTCACAGGCTATTCCAGAAAATTCATGATATACTTATCATTTGTTGCACAAATATTTGAAACATATAGCATTTTAATCAAAATTCTCAGAGCTATTTTTGAGAAAGTAAAAAAAAATCTGATGTGTTACACTCACATGACTTTCTCTACTCTTGTACAAACTATTTTTACAAATACTTATTCTCCATATGCTTCATGTTAATCGAGATATCAAGATGTCAATCTTATTGCTAATTTTCTTGTAGATGCAAGGGGAATATGGTAGGTTTTAAGTGATAGTCAAATATTTTAAGCGCTGGTTGCTATGTGGTGCATTCCATTCTCTTTGCATGTCCAGGACATAAAAAAAATGAATAACGAATTTGAGAACAAGTATATGTATTGGAAAATTTAAGGGAATAACAAGCAATATCTCGAAAACGGTTCACTCAACAAAAAAATTGTATGACATAAATTGTGTATTTTAACGCGATCTACATTTTTTGTGTAGCAAAATTTTGTCTATCTCTTATGGTTTACCAGTTATGCAAAAGTCGTTCACAATGAAGTATACTTTTGGAGACATTCCCAGAAGATTCGAGATATACATTTCATTTCTCATGACAATATCTTAAACATACGATATTTTAATCAAAATCGTTAGAGCCATTTTTGAGAAAATTAAAATTTTCGAAAAATGTTCCATGTAAAGGGTAGTCTGGGGTGGGAGGATTTTCTTGAAAACCTTCGTGTCGCATCTCTGAAAGATACTGAACCTAAATACCAAGTTTGGTGTTTATCCGACTGTTCGTTTTTGAGTTATGCTGTTCACAGACACACTGACATGTTTCCAAAAATGCTTTTTTTGGATTCAGGGGGTCTCAAAACATGTATTTCCGGTGAAATCTCGGTATCGAATTTTTGGGTGGAATACAATACTTCCCTACTTACTATACGTAGTAGAGAAAGTAATAATGAAAATTTTTCCACGTAGGCTAGTTTGGGGTAGGATTGAAAATTGTTGCTTTCCACCCTTAGAAGATGCTGAACTTAAATACCAAGTTAGGTGTTTTACCGACTTTTCGTTTTTGAGTTATGCTGTACACAGATTGACGCACACACATGGATCTTGCTGTTGTATTCAGGGAGTCTCAGAATGGTATTTCCAGTGAAATCTCAATATAAAATTTTTCCTCTACTTACTATAGCTAAGTAGTAGAGAAAGTAAAACTTAATAGCACATGTTTCAAAGATTGTTGTCTCCACCACCAGCCTAGACTCATTAAGCTTTTGGGTATTGGTTTCAAGCTATAACTTAGTTTGTAACTTGGTACAAATAAATAAACAAACAAACACTAAGCTTTTGATAAGGGATAAGGAGTGAGGCAAGAGTAAATGAGTATTTATTACATTACAAAATTCACTGTATTTTCCCAAAAGAGAAGAAATCAAAGTAAAACATGTGCTTAAATATTGAAATAGAATTCAACCAATGGAAAAAGGAAATGTCAAAGCTATTTTAGTGTACAAGAGAAAGAAAAATTGAGAGAGGAGTTAGTTCAAACACGCAAGATAGTAAGAAAACATTGGAATTAGTGATGTAGATAATATGTGGTTGATTAGTATGCAAAGATTATGGAATAAGCTGAAATTAACAGTGAAAAACAAGAAGCATATAGTGACTCAAGAATTGAACATACTTTAAAATATTGCATAGAAAAACATGGCAATTTTTGTGAAAGTTGAAATGCAAGGATTTGCAGATTAGTTTAGGGAGTTGCTAGTCATTTATTAGTCATTAATCTAGTATTTGTTTGTTCTAGAGTAAAAGAGAGTGAGCTCAGAATTAAAATCGCTGCCTCAATGTTTAGCTTGGAAAGTTCCCTAACAGTTTGGATCATTTTTTTCACTGCTTAAGAGCTTATTTGTTCCCAAAGATTATAAAACCTATCCAAGATTTCTTAAATGAAGAGTTAAGTATTGCAGAGTACAATATTTCCACATTTTCTCCCAATTCTGATAAATGTTTACACTAAGAAATGTGTTGCCAATTGATATAATAAACATGACAAGACAAATTATTGCTATAGAGGACGTAAAGGAAAGGTATGAAATTCCTGTAATTAACCCTAATTGATTTTTTGCAAAATAATATAAACACCACTCAGTTCTGTTTAACAGTAAATAATATAATATGGCTGACGTAGACAAACATAAATTTCTTGGAATAATATTTGATTAAAAAAAACATGGGTTGGACATATAAATTATATCTGTGACAAAATTAGTAAATCTGTGTATCTGTTACGATATTTCAAGAATATTTTACATGAAAGAGGGCTCAAAATGATTTATTATGGGTTTGCATATCCTCATTTATTATATGGAATCAAAACTTGGGGTTGTGCCGCAACAACACATATGGAAAGGATTTTCAGGCTGCAAAAAACAACGGCAATCAGAGTGATGTTTAACATGAGTGCATGTGAATCTTGTAGGATAATATTCAAAGACAAGCAGATATTAACATTATATTCTCTGTACGTTTATAATATAATAACTTATGCAGTACAAAAACAAAATATTAAAAACAGTAATATTCATAACTATTACACTGACAGGGTTTCAACAAGAATATATCTTATAAAGATCCAAATGTCATGGGCATGCTGCTACATACAAAACTACCTGCATATATAAAATGTTATAAATGAAATTCAAGATCGCTTTGAAGAAGTATTTGGTGACGAAGGCTCTGTATAGTATAGATGAGTCATAATAGATAGTGCTTATGCAAACTGGAGCTGAATGTTCAATATCTAGGTATATATCACATTTAAAACATGTAATAATTTTAAGCAGTATATGTATGATTTTATTACTTGTAATTATTTATTTGTTGTTGTTTTAATAATTGTACTGTAATTGACAATGTCAGAAACTGAAAAGTCTATTGACAATAAAAAAAATCAATCAATCAATTAATCAAACTGATTTCAGCAATGCTTTTACTGATGCAAGGTCTATTTTCCTATGGCATATGGCATGTTCTTATAGCATGTTATGACATTAGTTTGCATGAGTAAACTTCTAATTTTTATGAGTGCAATAATTATTATGTGGCATTATAAGCAAGTTTTATGTGCCTTTTTTCTCTCTTTTCTTTCTTTCTTTTCATGACAGAATTATTAAACGATACTAGCAAATTAAAATGAGTATTTGCAATTTTACGAGGGCTGATCAATAAAGACTGAGACTGATTTTTTCCTGTAGCTTTCTTGAGAGTTTCCTGTCTCTACCATGAATATTTGAAAAGAGTGGGGTTTCATGTATAATGTCCATAGATGGCAGCACTCTTGTATCGGTAGGTTGGTAGTAATGCTGTATATTGTTGACCCTACTTGAATTTCACATACCACTCGACACGAGAGGAGCAATAAAATTTTGTTTTCGTTTAAATCATACAGCCTCTGAAATTTTGGAAAAGCTGAAGCAAGCATACGGTGAAGATGCACTATCTCGTGCAACAGTGTTTAGGTGGTTCAAGGACTTCAAAGAAGGGCGAGTCCTCTGTGCTAAGCAAGGTGGGCCTGGTGCTTTGGCTTCTGCTATGACTGAAGTCAACATCAACACAGCTGCTGTGATTATTGTTCTTCCTCACACTACTGCTACAGCAGCGTACTACACGCCAGTATTGGCTGCACTGAGGAAGCACATTGCAAGGAAACATCCAGAACTTCACAGAATGGGTGGCGACTTCATCACAACAACGCATGGCCTCACGTCGCAAATCAAGTCCAGGAATTCAACATCCCCTGCATACTGTATCCGCCTTATAACCCCAATCTTGCCCCCTGTGATTTCTTTTTTATTCCCATCACTAAAGGCAAAGCTCCAGGGCATTCAATTTGAGAGCACTGAAGTGTGCTGAGGAAAAGTGAGGCGATTCTCAAAGACCTGACAAAGAATGGCCTGCACCCTGTGTTCGAGGAATGGCAGAGACGCTATAAAAACTGCATTCAAGTAGGAGGGGACTACTTTGAAAAATATCATGTCAACATTGAAATGGAGTAATATATACTGTGAAAAAAAATCAGTCTCAGTTTTTATTGATCAGCCCTCGTATTATACTTATAAATATCACTGTGTTAATCAAGGTTACTTTGTTTAATACTGATTACTATTTTCAGGTAATCCATTTTCCTTAGTACATATTCAAATGATAGCATTTTAAACATCATGTGATTAAGAGCTGACTTTTATGTATAGTCAGTAGTAAGAGTTGTTTATTTGATAGTTGTTCTAGTATTCATAAGCTTTGTTCCAGCACACCATTCCTGATCAGTTCACATACATGTCCATGATTGCCTAATGTGCATTCGATGGTTTGGCATCAGATGTCAGAATCAGTACATGCCAATTGCTACATACTGATTCTGGAGGTCTGACAGGATATGAAGTTTTTTGGAATTACCTAAGTGCAGTACTCGGACACCACCTGTTAGATGTCTTTGATGCACTTTCTTACACACTCTATGACTGCTGTTGGAACAAACGCATTTTGATTTAGTAACTCAAATGATTGAATGGTGTAATTGTTTCCATAGTAATTTTATGAAACTATAACATATAACAGCATACTATGAATGATTTACACTACAAGTAAATGCTGTTTACAATTCTGATGCCCCCCCCCAAAAAAAAGAAAAGAGACAGAGAGAAGAATTAAATGCTGGTGACAGGGTTCCATAAAACGAATAACTTCATATTCCAGATTTCCTTGGATGTACCTGTGATCCATTTTGCCAAATGACTGTGATATAATTATTACTAAGGTTGATCATTCTCTTTTATGATATAATCATTACTAAGGTTGATCATTCTCTTTTATAGAATGTTGCCGTTAATTAAGTAAAATATGTTTTATGGGAATTCCATCATTTGATAGATGGTTGTTAATCGCTGCTTTAGCTTTATAATAAGTATCAGCATTCAAAATGCAACTAAAACTGGTTTAAACAGCTATACTATCCTTTTCAATGCCTGCTCGCATTATACTGTGTATTTCTTATAAATCTGTTTGTTGCAAAACCAAATTCATCTGCAAAAGGCTTTTTGTTTTGGATTATTCTCTATCATCACTGTTTCATTTTTAGTAGTTTTTGTTAAACTTATGGATATTAGCATTCAATATGTAAAACAAAAAATAATAAAATCATTTTTACTGCAATACATTCGTTTCAGCTCAGTGCTGCTGAAGTCTTGTTAAGATTATGTACATCAATCTTTTACTTTTATCAACTTTGTCCTTTGCTACAAACTTGGTAGCACTGCTGTAAGGATTCAAACCCAGCTAGCCTCTGTCATTGAAATCATGCCTGCTAAGCTTTAGCCAGTTGAGCTGCAATCCCAAGAATAAATAGGGTGGTTTTTAATGGCATAAGTTATGCTGTCAAAATTAAGAAACTGGTTTTGTTGGATATACTATGTCCACCAAGAGCTTTAAAATTAAATTGAGTTTTATTTATGGATGCTCTTTAAGTGCTGTGGTCCTTAGAGTCCCAATCTATGTTGGCATGAAAGACTGGTAATTTTGCTCAGAGGCCTCTTTATCAAGCTTGAAGTTCTTTTACGTGCCGTAAATCTATGACAGGACCACTGGCTTTACTTCCCTTCAAAAGGAAGCCATGCTAAGGATTTTTACGCCCCAAAAACTCCATCGCCCTCCACTGGGTTTGAACCCGCGACCTCGGGAACTAGAGGCTAGCAGGGTAACCATTACACCACAGAGGACAACACCAAGAGCTCTAGTTGCACATGAAGGACTATGTAATTATGACTGGATTACTCAGTATTATTAAATGTTTCATCAATATTGGAAAACTCAAATGCAACAATGGCAGCATGCATTACAGCTGTAGCAACCTACCTTAAGTAAGGTAGTGTATTTAATATTAAAGAACTCAATTATTAATACTCAAACTAGGTATCTCATAGATTTTAAATTGCACAAAATATCTTGCTATATATTTGGAAACATACAGGACTGCATTTTTACGAACCACTTAGTTGGTCAGAGAAAAAGTAGGTTTACTCAAAACAAAACAGAAAATTCGAGCATCTAAGTACTAAAAAGCAAAAGATCAAGTAAAAAAAATGTAATTCATTATGACAAATACTTTATAATAAAGAGTGTATATATACATTAACGCATCATACCAAGAGGTCCATGCTTGTAGTACTTTCATTCTTTTTCCATTCTTCAAAGTCCTTTTGCAATTGTAACAACTGTGCATTTAGTTCATTATTCTTTTGTTCTAGAAGCTGGCAATGCTCCTTGCTTACTTCCCATTCATTCTTCCCCAGAAAGTGAGCTTCTTCTAGTTGTTTATAACGCTCCCGCTCTTTTCTCAGTTGTTCTTCTAAGTTATTAAGTTTAGATTGTAGTAGTTGGCAAAATTTTGATTTATTTTCATATTTTTCTTCTACGTCTTTCAGAGTTTGCTCTAATTTGTTGCACCTTTCTTGTTCCAGTTTTACTCTTTCCTCTAATTCAGTCAGTCTTTGAAGTCCATGCCTTTGTTCACACAGCAAACGGCTTTCATGAACGCAGCTTTCTAGTTGCGCTACTTTGATTTTCAGTGGTAACAAATCAGCAACTCGTTCCTCTAAGGCTTGAAACTTTGTCATTATTTCATTGTTTGCGTGAGATATGGCAGTCATAGCTTGGGCTTATGAAGACTCCTTCCACAATCTGAAATATAAAGAAGACATGCTCACTGCATTTTAAATAAGCTTAGAACAGTTCCTTCACTCATACATTAAAAAATATGAACATCACTCTGAAAGTTTAGAAAATGTAAGTAATAAAGTTATTAAAGAATCAGATCTCAACATTACAGCTTTTCAATTTTTTTTTTCATAATATCATAATATTCTGTACAACTTCCTATTTGCTCAAACAAATTTGTAAATATGGAACATATGCATTTTTGAGAACAGTACAAATAAACATAAATGTTTTTCCTTTATTTTGGGGAATAGAAAAGGGTCACATCTGGGCTGTGAGGGTGGGACAAACATTTGAATCTTGATTCCTTTATATTAAATATATTTATTTCCGGTGCAGAGGTACTCAAATACTAAATCAATTTGGTATAAAAATACTGTTCTCAACAAATCCATCCAAGAAGCAAAGGTATAAGCAAAACAAAATACAGGTTTTCCATATGATCAACAAAGGAGTTTGGGGATAGTACGAAGCAAACTAATATGACAGAAAATTGCAGTGTTTTGAAGAGTTCTATCTAATGGTAAACTATTTGCTTCCCACTCCCATTTGAAATTTTGAAGTGATATGCCACTAACTCTACTTACAGTTATGGCTGTTTGATGAAATCAAGTTCACATATGCTTTAGTTATAAACATTTATGTCTCAAAAATGTTATAGCTGCCTTTTCTGAAATAAATTACTGTTATGGTTAGTCTAGTTCACCCTGCACATCATATTTATTATTTAGCAGTTATGGCTTGATGAAGAACAAGTGTTGGTTCCAAGCTACAACCTACTGATTAGAGCTACTTGGGTTATCAGCCATGTTATATCGATGAGTGATTTCATTGACATAACACGGCTGATAACCCGAGAAGCTTTAATCAGTAACCATTACCATGTAAGTTTTAGGTCTTTTATCACAAATAAACACTTAATTCTATTACAGTTTCTTTATCCTTGAAAATCTTCCATGCCTACCAAAGTGTGACATTTGGTATTTATTCTACTTTTTATTGTCTCTAACACCTAACTATAGTAGTTAGAGGGAGTATTGTATTCCTCCTAAAACGTTTATACCAATATTTCGCCAGAAATACATTTTTTAGGTCCACTGAATCACCCCACCCCCACAAACAAAATTTTTTTAGTTAAAGGATTATGTGTTTGCACAAGCACGTGTGCGCACATACACACACACTCCTCTCGCTCTCGCTCGCTCTCTCTCTCTCTCTCTCTCTCTCTCTCTCTCTCTCTCTTCCAAGGATGTAACACAAAGATCCTTGGAAGAGAGGATCCTTTTTATGGAAAGTTTTTTGGTGTTTTTTGTTTACCATTTTCTCAAAAATGGCTCTAAAATTTTGATTAGGGCCCCATATATTTAATATTTTTTGTATGAATAATAACATATACATCTTCAACTTTCTGCAAATATCCTGTGAAGTTCTCTTCATTCTGAATTAACTTTGAATAACCGGTAAACCTTAAGAGATAGAGGAAAAAAAACTTACTGCACAAAATTTAGATCTTGTTAAAACACACAATTTATGCCAAAACCTTTTAGTGACATGAGCCAGTGATATTTGTTGCTATTAGTTTGAATTTTCCATTAATTTATCATACATTTTTTTAAGTGATAAGTCACAATTCTTTTGTTTCTCAGAATGTCATACAAAAGGAATTCATTCAAAGCCAGCAAATAGTAACTCACTTATTAAAGAACTGACCATTGCTTCAGCATCCTGTATCCCCCCTTGTACCTACAAAAAAAAAAAAGATTTCTGCAAATGTTTAATCCAATTTACATGATGTAGATACAAAAATAAGCTTTTGTCAGAAGAGTTTGTAGAACATATGAAATAATAAATGAAAGAAATTCATGTGAATGTAACGCATTAATTTTTTTTTCTCTTTTTATGAGCTACATTTCAAAATTAGATTATATTAAAAACTACTCATACGAAAATAGAACTGTTACATAGATGCAAACATCATTATGAGTTAAGTTATTTGTACATTGATGAGAAAGAAGTTGTTGAAAAGAATCTGACACAATTACACAATTACCCATTACCATTTATTTCCATACTTACTGTACAAATGATTGATTGTTTTTATAGCTACTTCTGGTTAATCATAAGAAATATTTACCAGAAACAGTTTCACTTAGGTAACCCACATAATGTACATTTTGTAGCAAAAGATTGTAAATATGACATGTACCTGAACATTGAGCAGTTAATAGAATTTCCATTCTATCAAGGCATTATTTTACTCTGGAACAGAACCACAGAGAATAAATATTATATCCAAATGATAACAACTGTGGGTCTAAAAGGTGGCATTGAATAATATGCTAAAAATGCACATACTTATTACATGAACATTGTTTACTTGTAATAGTGTGTGTACCAGCTAGCTGTGATATTTTCTAGCTCTGTAGTGTGTGTTTTTTCTTTAACAAGCCCTTTGTCTTGTAGGCTGAGGCAACAATGTTTGAATCAATGTTTACCCAGGATTACAGCTTCCCTCAAAGGTTCAAGCAAAGTTCTTCATCTATAGGTTTTTCCATTAGGCCATTACTTTGTTTTTTAAGAAGTTTCCAATCCCATCTGAATTCCCAGGACAGAAGTGGATATGCCACTTACATGCATTTAGGCACAAGTCAAAATACCAGTAACCTTAGATAATACTGACAGATCCTAACTCTTTGCCTCACAGTTCTCCAGACTGTTGTTGGAGGACATTAAAGCCACCTCAAAATCCACATGTGGTGGTAAAACCACCCAGATGTTCTGAATTTCTCATGGGTATTGGGAACATAGGCCCACTAAATCCAACCCCATCTGAACAACTTTCCATTGGAATGGCTGAAATATTTACTTTGACATCCTTCTAACATCATCAAAAGGTGCAAGGGATCTGTGGGCTCTTATCAACTAAAGGGATCAGAATCCTTAAGGGAAAGCCAAAACAAAAGTCAAATGTTTAAAAAGCAGCTTTATAATTATACAGTAGTCATGAGATATAATTTTTTAATAAGCTTAGGAGAAATAATAAAATAGCCACTGAATGTTTAAAAAAAATACTGTAAAACAGAAAACACGAAGAGCAACAGATACTTTGGAAATAGCTAATGCCACAAAAATGTTTCAGATAAACAGCACATTCCTGATGAGATCTCCATTTTTCCTGTAGCAAGTTTAGAATATGTCTTATAATTTGGCAACTGTATAAAATTCAGTGAGAATGAAGAGGATTTTACAGGATATTTAGAGAAAATTGAAGATATTATTTACCATGCCATTCAGGTCCATTGTGTAACTTTCTGGTTGAGAAGATTGTTACCATTACCCTTTAAGATCAAGAAGCACTAAAAGTGCATCCATTTTCTGCCAGTAGTAGCAGTATTGCTAGCGCTAACAACAAGGTCTCAGCTCTTGGTATCGTTAACTACAATTTTCTTCCTCTCAACAAGTTGTGATATTACAAGAATGCCAAATAGTGTATAGCAACTGGTTAGGGCTTTAACCAGCTATTAAACTTTAACCAGATGTTACAGAATAGGTGTGAATATTTCAAACATGTGATATTTTAATCAGAATCTTTAGAGCTATTTTGAGAAAATAAAAACATTGCAATTTTTTTTCTGGTAATGGAAAAAGTAAATTGGGAAATTTTCCAAAAATCTTTGCTTTGCATCCTTTAACATGCTTCATTTAAGTATGAAAACAGGCATTTATATGACTTTTCAATTTTATATTCAGGCTCATGAACCTTTCCCTATATATACTTCATTTTTTAATTCAGAGGAACTCGAAACATGCGATTTTATTGAAACATCAATATCTAAAATTTTAATGGACTGGAATATTTCCCCTATCTTAGGTAAGTGACAAGGAAAGTAAAAACATGATGGGAAGAGTAAAAAACACTGTGGAAACATTATTTCCTCTTGTTGAGTCAAAAATTTACATGAAATAATCTCAGCTAAAAGGATGAAAAACTTCTCTTAACAAAAAGAGAGTTATAAAAAATTATGAACAAAGTAAATAACATAATACTAATAAAGCCTCAAAGAAAAAGTTGCCATGTGTATAATTAGTTTGTCAAACCAACAGATCTGCCATAGGGGAGTGACAAGTGCAGTAATTATGATCTGTACCAACCAACCCATGGTCAGCTATTATCTTTATCAAGCTAACTATAGCTAACAATAATTCTTAAAAAGTGAAGCATGTAAGGTGGATTTGCAAAACTATACAAAATGCAAATGAGCCAAAAATAGGTATTGCAAATGTGTACTTTGGAGCTATTTGTCATTAATTTATCAGAGGATTTTCTCATAATTTATAGCTATTTAATGACTAAAAATAATAGAGGTGTTAACCTGATGCCAGAAATAAACTAATGCACATGGATATTCCCATTAATCCCGATAAGCTTATTTTTTAGTAATGATTCACAATGGCCTTTCGTTAATGTTATCACACATCTTTAGAGTTTGACCATATAATTATTTACTGCTAATACTGGTTTAGCTTAAAAATAAAAGTTGTGGCTTTAAATCATACGGTGAACGATTTATTAGCTATGAACTTAATTCTCTACATTAAATGAAAGAAGCTATTTCTGTAGTAGAAGTCTAAAAATAAACACAGAACATCAATGAAAGGTGTTTTACTTTAAGCGCCTCTTTCGAAGTTTCGATCTAGAAAAGAGAGCTCATGAACTATGAATACGAAGTTGTACGAGAATATTGGTTTTACGCCTACGGTGACCAGAAATTATCAATGGGAAGTGCATGGAATGCTCGGCATTCATTTGAGGAAAATGATTTTGGTACTGGTTGATAACGGGGCACAAGTTTACATAATACATTAAAACAATGCCCAAATTTCACAATTTAACTGCCATATGATTGACTATGAAAGGCTCCGTTTTGGTTGAGAACCCCACAAAGTTGTTCGCGCTTCGAGCTCTTTATGCACAGTTGGTTACGCCCACTCTCGGTCAAATTTAAAAATACAAAAATTTTATATCGGCAGATTTAATTCACCAATGCTTTATGAAACTTGGTCCTCACACGAAGCGAGTGCATTCACCCACTTGGACACCCACGCATACACACGCACAAAGTACGATTACAAACACATCTCCTTTCTAACCTATAAACGTTGCAAGGAACGATTGAGAAGTACCGATTTCGGGCACCGTTTTAGAAAAACGTAGCTGTTTAAGGCATAATTTGTCCTCTTTTCTCTTACTAATGAGACTAAAAGATTTTTCTGGTTCCGTGGTTTCCAAATTAGATTACTGTAATTACTGACATACTAAGGTATTTACAGTAAACGCACGTGCGTGGCGAGTTGCCAGTCACATTATTGCCGTAAGGTGTTGCTTGTTTTGCTTGAGAAGCATATAACACGTGCTCTGTTGCATGCACAAATATGTGATACTTGATGTGACGCTATGCGCTCAACTCTCAACTGTATGAAACGCGTGAAAGCTATGTGCTTAGACGAGATATGATTCTACCAAATATCGGTAAAGGCAATCTTTTATTTTACATCAATGTACATTCTGATACATTTCTTTAGTAACCAAATTAAAGAACTTAATACAGCACATTTACTTACAGAAAATTATAAAATGGTCATTTTTATGTTGTAAAAGCAAAATACACTAAATAATGGTGTGAGACTGGAAGTATGGATCTCTGGAAGATTAATATATTTAAGAGTCATAGTTAAATTTTCAACATAGTACCTACCTACCTGAATTAATGAATAACATTGTGGTATTAAACCTCAGACTATAATGCACAACAATTCTAATATTGCAGAAACTGTGTAGTGAACTGGTCAAGAAGATGTCCGATAAACCACAGTTTGATGCCTTTCTAGGCGGCACAGAGGCTCTGCCCCCAGAAGTGGCAATACGCAAGTTTGTAGCAGCTCGTGCACAAGAGATTGCTGCACTAACACAAGCCATAGGTAATTAATAATTAGGTGCTCATCCTTTCGTATTGCAGGCTAACTTGATATAAAAGGAGAAGGGGAGGAGCAATAGGAAGGTGTCACTTATTACAAATAATTTGGATCAAGATCTATTTTTTAGTGTAGATTTGTTTTTATTTTATTGCATTCTTACGTGGAACTGGCAAGTAGAATCCTTTATATTTGCCACAAAATAAATAAAAAGTATGTTTATATTTTAATTGATAGCTTTTTAATTGATTTGTTAGTCATGCTAGATAATTGTGCTCTTGCTATAAGTCATTCATCATTGACATCTTAACAACAAATTACATTTTACAGAGGATCCACAGAGGACTGGTCAGGTATTCCAAAAACTTCCTAAACACATGCGGCGGCGAGCCATGGGTCATAATGCTAAGCGCATGCCTAGACGTTTGCGAGAGGCACATATGCATCAGGTGAGTAAACAATTGTTATTTACTAATAAAAACCTTACCACCACCACATGGTGTAAGTAATGTTCTTGCCTCTCACTGTGGGATCAGGCTGAAATCTACTGGATCAAGATGCCTGACTATGCTTTTATTTCTCCTATACAACCCATTTAAAGGATGTTAAACTTACCAAAGAAAAACAATAAGAGATAGTAATGCCACCTTGAAGTGTAGTGTAATTGTATTAGAGATGTTCAGAATTCAAGTTTTTATCTTGCCCAACTTCATAGTTATTTGTGATCCTAATTTTAAAAGCATTTGCTTTCATCCTTAACTGGTGTATTTCTGCAGGCTTACATTTTCTATTTGTGGCATCATCACTGGCTAATCCAATTTTACTTTCTAGCCATTGCTCGTCGCAACAAAAATGCTGCAAAGCAAGAGAACAAGTGAATTGGCCTAGAGACAATGGCATGTTGTCCATTATTATCTGTTTATTAGAAGCTGTGAAAAGTAGCAAGTCATCTAAACAGCACACTTTGTTTAGTGATGCAAAAGTAATCGTAACATTAGAAAGCACTGTATTTAATCCAAAATGATTTTCTTAGAGATGTGAGATTATTAAAGATTTCCAGTGTTTTGTGTACTGTCTGGTATGTCTTTTTTGGCATTTTTGGTGGTACATATGATTCTAACTTTTCTTTGTAGCAAAAGATATCCAAGGAAAATTTAGTATAGTAGTTAGTAAGATAAATATTACCAGTTAACTTCACAAATTAATAAACTCTTTCATTTCCTTCTACAAAAGATGACACATCATAGCTGTCCTTAGTATAATGAAGGATAAGAAAGGAAGTTATGGAGACATAAACTTTGCTCTTTACTTATTGCAGCGATTGGTGTGGTTTTATAGTTGTCATTTGAAGATTATTATTTACAAGTACCAGGTGTAGCTTGAATGATGCAATGGAAGCCATTATATCTGTCTTGTAGCAGCTTATCGGGTTGAATAGCCTTGCTCTGCAGTAGTTTAGCTCACATGCCTATGAAGGGTAATGGCATTTACAGTTCACTGTAACGTTGTTTGGTATAATGTATAGTGGAATAATGATTTATGAAGCTAGGTGTTAGTTATAGAACAGCGTATGCTTATTGCATTAAATTTTGCTCAAATGGTGTAATCTGTGGACTAAGAATACTCATTCTTCAGAAAATGAGCTTAAGAATTATATACATGTTGGGTAGGAATGTATCATGCAGAAGTATTTTTAAAACTCAAAATATACTAACAGTGATATCTCTCTCTCTCTCCCTCTCCCTCTCTCTCCCCCTCTCTCTCCTGCTCCCTCTCTCTCTTTAAGGTTATTTTATTGGTTTTTAGATGAAAGACATGATGTAACTCAAAATAGTGCCTACCACAATTTAATACAATATATAATATACAATAATATAATATAATACACCCAGGCATGCTTCCCAGACTATATTGGGAAGCCAGAGGGAAAATTATGCAGATCAATTAATCCCCAGTGCCATTGGTGAACAACAACAACAATTATAATATAACAAATAAGGATAATTTCTTTACAATAGCTACTATAAGAAAGCCATTGAAAAGGACCCTTTTATAATTGGTGGTATTTTGTACAATAAACTTCTACCACATTTAAAAAAATTAAAAATGAATCAGTTTAAATCAGCATTAAAGAAATATCTAATTGAAAGATGTCTGTATAGATAGATGAATTATAAAAATGTAACTAGTATTGTAATTAATTTTGGGTTTTATTTTGTATATAATAATGTATTTTAAACTCTTTGTACATATGTAAAAATGTTATCAATCTAAACTGTATTAGAATTTGACGAAGCTTGAAACATCATTGTAAGATGTTTATAAGTGAATCATCATCATCATTCATCAGCTTGAACTTATACAGAATTTACTTGATGTTACCTTTCCTAACAAATCAATAGTTTATACGTTATTAGAAAAAAATTAAACATACTGGTCCACATTAAACAAAAAGAAACAGATATCCAACAGATCTGAGGAAAAATTACACAAAACATGGACTGTCGTGTAAAGGAAGTCTAAGAAAATAGTTACCTCACAGTCAATGTGTTTTTTATGACAATAATTGACTGGCCTTCTCACTCTCCAGATCTAAATCCATATAATTATCTTGCAGGGAATGCTTAAACAAAGTTTATACAAACCAATCCCCATGCACTAGATAAATTAGAAGACTACATCTGGCATGCATTGGAAGCACAGTGCAATTTCAAACATGTCTGAATCATCAGATGACTGAAAATGTTTGGAGGGGTAGCGTAAGTAAAATGAGACAAAGGTCTTTCCTGAAAAGTCATATCTAGTCCAGCTTTAAATATATTCATGTACCTATATTTTAATATTTAATATATTTTGAATAGATGAGATAAATGAGATATTCCTGAAGAAATGATGGCTTGTCAAGGGCACTGTGGTGCTGAGATGTGATACATCTCACTGCAAACTTTTCTGCATCAAAGGAATGCACTGAAGATTTATTTTTTTTAAATAAAAAGTAGATTTGAAAGTTTTGGAAGTTGTAAATGCTTTCTCTGGTCATTAGGATCAGAGTCATGGCACTAAATCCACATATTCATTGTCATAGATATAGATATGCTGTTAAGGGTAGGTATACATTTAAATAACATAAATATATTACCCAATACAAAATTCTATTGATCTTCCATTTTACAGAGAAGAAAATCAACTGAGTAACTAAAACGAATGTTGCCATAGCAACCAGACAGCAGAATGTCTTGTGGCAACTTTTGCCACATCACCACTCTGGGGAGTTGGAGAGCCTATGGGCGAGGAAGTCTGAATCTCACACATCTTCTGGATGTGGGTTCTGAACTCTAGGGCATCTCTTGTAGTTGTAGTGGCAGGTGGTGACACTCTGGATTGGTTATCAGTAGCAGAAGTGACTTCTAAGGGGTGCAAGGTGGATGCAGGTTTCTCTCTCTATTGTGAAAATAGGTTTGTTGTGGATTGGCAATGTGACTGCCCTCTTATCCCACAGTATGGAGGCTAAATTGTTCCATGGATGCAGTCATCTCTCAGGAAGGTGTGGAAGCATCTAGACAAGTCTTTGAAGATGAAAGTTCCACACTGGTTGTGGTGTGAGGTGGGTGCTGGACAGATCTGCTTCAGCTTGACTAGAAGTTCGAGGCATCTTCGGAGAGTTGAGTGTTCGTTGTGCATATGAACTCCCTGGTAGGCAAAGTGGTTCATTGGCTTTGCAGAATAGGCCCTGACAACCTCCTTGTAGGTGATGCATATCCCCAACAGCATGATGGTTAAAGCCTCCAGTCATGACATTCCATAATGGTAGCCTTAAGTTGCCGATAAAAACATTCCGTTGGATTGTAGCTGTGATACAGGATCTTAATGTTCCAGTGAGCACTCCCAGTTATGAATCAAACTGTCGGCCTTGGTCAGTAGTGATGCATTCTAGTGAACCAAAGTAGGAAATCTAGCATGCAATAAAAGCTTCGGCTACATCCTCTGCTGTTATATGTTCTAGTGTCTAAGCTTCAAGCCAACATGAAAAACAGTCAATAGCTGTTAGGCAGTGTCTGAAGCACTGGAGGAAGAGGGCTGTTGATGTCAATGTATCCATGCTGGAAATGTGCTGATGGTGGCATGAAGGTACCCACTGGAGCTGTGACATGGCAAGTCACCTTCATACACTGGCAATCCTGGCAGGCACAAATCCAGGTGTGGCAGTTATTCTGGTGTTAGACCATACAAAGTAGTCGGACACCATTCCGGACTGTGGCTCTGGCACCAGGATGACTCTGCCCGTGTAGCGAGTTAAAGACTTGCTTCTGGTGAGCTTCGCTGATGAAGAGTCTGGTTGTTCCACAGATATATTGCAGAACAGAGTCACGGCTGTACTAGAGATGTGGATCTTCATCAATTGAAGGGATGACTTGCTGTTGATTGAAATTGAGTTTTTTTATTTATGGATGCTCTTTAAGTGCTGTGGTCCTTAGCGTCCCATTCTATATTGGGTGCAAAAGACCAATAATTTTGCTCAGAGGCCCCTCTATCACATTTGAGGTTCTTTTACGTCCTGTAAATCTACAACATGGGACCACCGGCTTTACTTCCCTTCTGAAGGAAGTCATGCTAAGGATTTTTACGCCTGAAAAAATCGATCACCCTCCACCGGGCTTGAACCTGCGACCTCAGGTCGCTGTTGATGATGTGCAATCTAGATCATCCTCTTTTGCATGTGCCAGCGCCTCAAAGCCAAATGTGTAACTGTTATCGCCTCAATGCATGATAAGGCTTCGGCGACGATTTGGAAGCACCATCAATGTACTGGATATTGGTGGTGAACTGTGCAATGAAGTTCTGAATCACTGTAATCCTGTCAAGTAATGGATGAATTGCATATCCCAAGAATTTGACCTTTGAGGAACGCTTTTGCTGGCATTGGCTGGCTGTCATAGTCGGACAGACGATGGAAGAGTATATGCAGGTGTTGTGCATGGTTTTCTGCCGATTTATAAAAGACCAGAATGTCGTCACTTTAGGCAAAGTTGAAGTCTAGGCCGAAAAGTGCTTTATCAATCAAGAACTGGAATGTTTGTCCTGCATTCTGCAGTCCAAAGGTCATGAACAGAAATTCGAAGGGTGTAATTATGGCAGTTTTAGATATGTCACCAGGATTTACCGGGATCTGAATATAGGCTTTAACTAGGTCAATTGCCAAAAATGTTTGCAACCGTAAAGATGCTGGCTGAAGTCGTGGGTGTGATGTGGGGGATATCTGTTGGAGATAGATAGGGCATTGAGGGCATGATAATACCTGCAGGGGTGTCAACTTCCATCTTTCTTCATCACTGGGTGTAATGGCTATGTTTACGAACTTTCCAAGCGGTGCATTGTGTCACACATTGTGTCATTTTGTCGTCGTTGAATCATGGCATCAAACTACTCCTTAGCATATGGAATTGATCTAGAGCAAGGCACTATGGTCTGCAGGAGATGGGTGGTCCTGGAGTGATCTGAATGAAGTGTATGGTATTGTGGTGAACTTCGTGCAGCATACCAGCAGGTCGGAGCAATTCAGTCAATTCCTGGAGGATCATGTGGTATTGTAACATGTTGGCGATAGCTTTGATACTAGGTTGAGTGCGTTGTGTGTCCTGAACTGGCACAGATAACCTTATGACACCATCCACGAGTCACGTATTCTGGAGAAGGAGATGGTAATAAGCGAGGAAGTCAGAACCAATGATTGGCAGTACAGCATCTGTAATTACAATCCTCCATTTCAGAGACACAAACCTCTTTGCATCTCAGACCAAAGTTAAACTGGAGAGGTAATACACCATATGTGTGGAGTTAGTTGTTCACCACCGTAAGATCGTAGTTGGTGTGTTGGCAGCATTCTCTTAGAAGCTTCCTTGGAAAGTAGCACATATCAGACCTAGTGTCTATGAAGAACTTGATTGTGGTATCCTTGTCTGTTACAAAAAGATGGCTTAAGCTTGTGGGGCAACCCTTCACCATCATTACTGATTGCTGTTGTAGTTTAATAAAAAGTTGCAAGTTACACATTTCCAAGCCTGCTTGCAGTAATGCCTATGGTACCAGCAGATACACTATGTGATCAAAAGTATCCGGACACCCCCACAAACATACGTTTTTCATCTTAGGTGCATTGTGCTGCCACCTACTGCCTGATACCTCAGTAGTCATTAGACACCGTGAAACAGCAGAATGGGACGCTCTGTGGAACTCATGATCTTTGAATGTGGTCAGGTGATTGGGTGTCACTTGTGTCAGAAGTCTGTACGGGAGATTTCCATACTCCTAAACATCCCTAGGTCCACTGTTTCTGATGTGATAGTGAAGTGGAAACATGAAGGGACATGTACAGCACAAAAGCGTACAGGCCGACCTCGTCTGTTGACTTACAGAGACCGCTGACATTTGAAGAGGGTCGTAAAGAGTAATAGGCAGACATCTATCCAGACCATCACACAGGAATTCCAAACTGCATCAGGATCCACTCCAAGTACTATGACAGTTAGGCGTGAGGTGAGAAACCTTGGATTACATGGTCGAGCGGCTGCTCATAAGCCACACATCACGTAGGAAAATGCCAAACAACGCCTCGCTTGGTGTAAGGAGCATCAACATTACACGATTGAACAGTGGCAAAACGTTGTGTGAGGTGACGAATCACGGTACACAATGTGGCAATCCGATGGCAGGGTGTGGTTATGGCGAATGCCCGGTGAACATCATCTGCCAGCATGTGTAGTGCCAACAGTGAAATTCAGAGATGGTGGTGTTATGGTGTGGTCATGTTTTTCCTGGAGGGGGCTTGCACCCTTTGTTGTTTTGCATGGTACGATCACAGCGCAGACCTACATTGATATTTTAAGCACCTTCTTGCTTCCCACTGTTGAAGAGCAATTTGGGGATGGCGATTGCATCTTTCAACATGATCGAGCACCTGTTCATACTGCACGGGCTGTGGCGGAGTGGTTACATGACAATAACATCCCTGTAATGGACTGGCCTGCACAGAGCCCTGACTTGAATTCTATAGAACACCTTTGGGATTTTTTGGAATGCCGACTTCGTGCCAGGCCTCACTGACCTACATCGATATCTCTCCTCAGTTCCGCACTCAGTGAAGAATGGGCTGCCATTCCCCAAGAAACCTTCCAGCACCTGATTGAAAGTATGCCTGCGAGAGTGAACACTGTCTTCAAGGCTAAGGGTGGGCCAACACCATATTGACTTCCAGCATTACCGATGGGGGGCGCCACAAACTTGTATGTCATTTTCAGCCAGGTGTCCAGATACTTTTGATCACATAGTGTATCCATGGTCTCAGGATTGGTGTTGGCAGTTGGAGATGAGTCTCAAGATCTGCTGGTGTGCCTGCAGTAGCGGGAATGTGAACATAGAGAAGACTCCTGTGCTGGCATTTGTTTTACCAGTTCTTTGACGTGCCGCCATATGAGTGCAGTTATCTCAGTAATGACAGCATTAACGGAGGCAGGAATAGAAGCTGGAGTGAACTTCATTATTTTGTCTGCCAGCACTGCTACATGCTCCAGTGGTAGCTTCCCTTGTGTATGCAAGATGACCTGAATTTGTGATGGGAGGCACTGACTCCACACTTGCCTCAGGAGATTGTCATGCACCTGTGTAGTTCCCATTAGTGAATGTAGGTGGCAAAAGAACTGGGATGGCTTGCAGTCCCCTAGTTGCCCCTCCATCAGTAAAGGCTGGTTCACAACCAACGAGAACGGTAACCAGAACGAGAACGGGAAAGTTGAAATACATGTATTCAAATGGGAATGTCCACAACCGACGGGAAGCCTTCCCGGGCCCCGGGAACGGGAAGAAGAGTTGCCCAACTTTTAACTTTCTCGTTCTTGTTCCCGGGCACGGCATATTAGATCCCTATTGTGCATATTAGACTCTTCACTCTAGAGGTTATTCTAAGCGGCCGTGACATGAAACAGCCACTAGTGCTCTCTATAGTCGCAAGCTGGAAACATGAAACTGGAAGGAATTAGTAGTAAATGTGTTTCCTAACCTCATTCCCACACCCGCAAATCTTATCAACGTTGGTTCCTCTGGTGAAGGGATCATTTGTAGTTTGTTTATATGCAACTCAAAACTGGCTATTACCTAAAAAACAATGGCAAAAGCTACAAAGAACAGCTAAATACGGTGGAAATGAAAAAAGAATAAACAATTTTAATGTATGCCATTAAATAAAGGAATGAAAGTTTGGCATAAGTAGAGGGATCTGAAATGTAATGAATATGCATTTAGATAATGTTTACTCTATCGAATTTTGACGTTGGCTTGGCTAAATTGGAAGTAGGTGAAAAAATGTCATTGGTCAGTTAAAAACAAATGAAATCCCAATGCGCAAAATCGATTTTCACTTTGTGATCGATATGCATTCCCGTTCTCGTTACCGGGCTGTTGTGAATCAAAATTTCTTGCTTCCCGTTCTCGTTTCCGTTCTGGTTACCGTTACCGGGTGGTTGTGAACCAGCCTTAATTGCCAATGTAGACAGTCGGCATATTAATTCAGCACACAAATACTCCCTTTGGTGATCAGGTGCTATTGTTCCTGAAGGGAAGGGAAAGCTAGCCGACCTTAACTATGGTTGCAGCTTTCATCTCTCCATTTAAAACAGCTGCACTCTGGTCTTCAACTTGAATGTTAAATGAACAACAAAATGTGTGATGAAATCATTTCTGCAAATGTGTGTCTCAACATTAAGTAGATGGTAAAATAAATTTTTGTAAGAATAGTTTGTGGAAGAGAGATAAAGAGAATTATATTGGATAGAGGTCATGTGATTGTAATCCTCAGATGCTTTTCTTTTCAAGGTTGATTACTGTGATACTGAAATTTATTCCTCCAAGTATCTGATTAAATATCTGAATCCTGCTTTTGCATGTTGAATGTATCTAAGCACTTATTGCTTAATTTGAAATCATTTCTAGACAAATTGTATCATGGATAAAGTGATGTGGAAGAAGAAAACCTTTTGTACTTTAGTATATAAAAAAAATCTGATGTGTTACACTCACATGACTTTCTCTACTCTTGTACAATCTATTTTTACAAACGCCTATTCTCCATATGCTTCATCTTAATCGAGATATCGAGATGTCAATCTTATTGGTAATTTTCTTGTAGATGCAAGGGGAATATGGTAGCTTTTAAGCGATAGTCAAATATTTTAACGCTGGTTGCTATGTGGCGCATTCCATTCTCTTTGCATGTACAGGATATAAAAAAATGAATAACGAATTTGAGAAAAAGTATAAGTATTGGAAAATTTAAGGAAATAACAAGCAATATCTCGAAAACGGTTCACTCAACAAAAGAAATGTATATGACATAAGTTGTGTATTTTAATGCGATCTACATTTTTTGTGTAGTAAAATTCTGTCTATCTCTTACGGTTTACCAGTCATGCAAAAGTCGTTCACAACGAAGAATACTTTTGGAGACATTCCCAGAAAATTCGAGATATACATTTCATTTCTCATGACATTATCTTAAACATATGATATTTTAATCAAAATCGTTAGAGCCATTTTTGAGAAAATTAAAATTTTCGAAAAATGTTCCATGTAAAGGGTAGTCTGGGGTGGTAGGATTTCTTGAAAACCTTCTTGTCGCATCTCTGGAAGATACTGAACCTAAATACCAAGTTTGGTGTTTATCCGGGTGTTCGTTTCTGAGTTATGCTGTTCACAGACAGACACACACACGGACATGTTTCCAAAAATGCTTTTTTTTTGGATTCAGGAGGTCTCAAAACATGTATTTCCGGTGAAATCTCGGTATCGAATTTTTGGGTGGAATGCAATACTTCCCCTACTTACCATATGTAGTAGAGAAAGTAATATGTGCAATTTTTCATGGGTTGAAAAGGTCTTGTGAATGTACCACTTAAGCTAATTCTTTCTTGCGTTTACTCATGGGAAACAAAAAGTGACAAGATATAAATAGTTCAGAGCTGTTTCTGCAGCTTGGATGTAACCAAATCCATATTGCATAATTTAAAATAGTTTCTTGGCTAAAGTTTATCGTGATTAATGCAAAGTGGATACAAGAATCAGTTTTGATATGAATAGTATGTTTAAGGGATACCTGTGAAATGCAAATGGGTGGAGAAAGTCATTTGGGTGTTACAAATCATCCCCCTTCCCCTTTTCAGTTACTTATACATCTAATGCTGGCCTTGTTTTTTGCAGTTGGAAAAGAGTGGACTACCTCCAAAGCCTAAAAGACCGAGCAGAAAATATAGACGCCGCCCCACCAATTTGCTATTGGAGTATAATCGTCGTCAGAAGCAGAACATATGGCTTGAAACACATATCTGGCATGCCAAAAGATTTCACATGGTGGATAAGTGGGGGTACAAGTTAGCTCATTTCCCAAATGATAAAAGTTTCAGAGCCTGCTATAGAGCTACAGCACAACACTGCTTGTTACAGGTATGTATAAATCAGTAGCAAAGCTAAAGAGGTTTTCCAAAGGAAATCCTTGCTTATACTGGAATTTATTATTACATTTGATGTAGATTGTATGGAGTAAGAAAATAATAAAAGTTGAAAATTGTGTGTATCGACTCAGCAGTCCTAACATACACAAGGCTGGGAAACCTCAGGCTCTCACAAGCAGATGGGGAGTCATTGTAATTTAAGTTAATGTAGCGTTCTGTAAGCTTTGCTGCTTCTTCTATAAACTTTGAAATTCCATCGGATAGTTTAATCTTTATTATTCACCAACCACATCAGATGATGCTACAGGTTTCTAGGGTAGAACAAGATCTGGGAATCACCGATTAGTCAAACAGTAGCTGAGAATGGGAAATACAGGTCCTCGAAATGTGATCTCCAATATGAGTGCTTAACATAGATTCATTTTTCATAATTTAAATAAAATTAAATTTAACTAAGAATGTTGGGAGAAACACATTTTAAAACAATGGTTATTGCAAACACAAGCTTAACTCATGCAACCTTCATCTTTTAGTACCTCTTCAACATCTTCCAGATTCCATGTTCCCTTCATTTTGAAAGCAAAATCCAAATTTCTTGACAAGTCAAAGGGGAAATTTCCACCTGCATATTATTCTGCATTTGAAGAAATGGAGTATAGCAAAACATTAAATAATTTAGAGATGAAAATTATTTAAAATTACTCTCCCGGTCCATGAACCATTAATCATTAAAATGTTACAAATCCTTTTACATATATTTTCACAGAGTCTGAAATAAAGCTTTAAGCAGTGGACTCAAAATAATTGAATAAATTAATTAGTTAAAATCTCTTTAACTAACATAAGAAGAATGTACAAAATTTAGGACAGTTTTCAAAGTTATTGTGACTTACTGTCTGTTCAGCGACATTTTAGCTGGGAAGTTGGGCAGCTTATCTCTCTGGTAAAGCTTTAGCTGGTGGGAGGGGTAAACAGTATGCTGAACTTATGCCATGCGTGACACATACAGTGGAAAACAGCAACAATCTCTCCTCTGTCATGCATCTTTACCCTTCACTTGCCTCAGACCAAGTGAACCTCCTCCTGCTACTTGTTCAGAAGGACACCCCGATACCCTAAAACATAGAACAGACAGTAGTCCATTTCATCATTTCATTCTTTATTTCTTCCTTAATGCTCATCATTTCCATTCCTATCTTATCCACTCCGGATTTCTTCCTTTACACTCTTTACTTCCATCTGCTTCTTCTCCATTGCAGAAATCATTGTCATAATTTCATTTCCCATCTTATCCTTTCCAAAATTTACATTCTTTGTTTCACTCTCCATCTCATACATCTCCATCTCTCCATTCTGGAATTTATTTTCTGCATTCTGAATTTCATGGTCTTCACTTCATTAATAAGTTTTGAAGTATTTTCTCCATCATGGTGTTTAAATACCACTTCTGACACCAGTGTGACTTTGTCCAGTTTTCACTGTCATTTCACTAAGTTCTCGCTGCCACTTCATTAATGGATCTAGTTCAAATTTTTCTTGCCACTTCACCGTTTGTCCTTGCTTCTCACTGTCACTTCAATTTCTTCACGATGTAGCAGCATAATAAAATATGCAGGACACAGCCTCTTCTTCGGATGGTTCACCTATTGGGGAGTCAAACACAAGACCTATTTTAATCGCTCACAGTAGCAACACTCACTGTATATCACAACTATCATTGAAAGTTCACTCAGAGAATGCACTGAATAGCTAGCACTAGGAGGAGGGGTGGGCAATGAATGGGTAGTGTGAGAAAGTGGAGGAGAGCTAGTGAAAAGGAGAAAGATAGAGGGAGGGAGAGGAAGGAGAGTGGGAGAGGAAGGAGAGTGGGAGAGAAGAGCAGAATCTCTGCATTTAACACAATAAGGTAAGCACTGTCTTCCTCTGGTGTAAGTGCATTCTGTCTCACATTCAAGAGGTGTTTAGTTCGAATTTTGGATGGAGTACGTTACCTAGATAATGCTTCTTGCAGGGTTTTCTCATATCCTCAGAAAACTAATGTGAGTAACCATAACTTCTATTATCCTCAGTCTCATTTGAACATTGTTTCACCTATTTTTTCATTCACTGCTTGATGTAACTTACTCAGTTCAAGGACATTAAGTTCAAATACAAAAAAGAAAGAAAGAAAACCAAACAAACAAATGTAGGCAAGGCTGCAGATTCTGCAAGTGTTGAATAAGTTTGTAAACCCACTAACCAGTGGTAGAATAGCAGTTTATAGAATGGTTTCTTTCAGTGCTGGCTTTATCATTTTGCAGTCATTTATTTTTGAAGAAGGAATAGTTAATGGATTGATAAATGTAAAAATATTGCATGTGCAATAACCTATAATTTAAAGAGTGAATAATTTTATAGATAACCTATCATTTAAAGAGTAAATAAGTTTATAGATCCATTAACGAATGACAGAATGGCAATTTATGGAACAATTCTTGCAACCTACCAATGCAGTGGTGAGTTAAACAAGTAGTATTTGTATATTGAGCCTGAGTTTCCAGTGCAGTAATACATGTTTATTTTCAAATGTTGCAGGATATATCATATTATTGCTGCATTGAACTGGTTGGCTCATTAGATGGTCTTCTGGGTGGCCTACAAAAGCTCACAAGCACAGAATGTGGTCTGACGTTTGCATCTGCAGCCTTCATTGATGGTACTAGAGAAGGCAGCACCATACTTTTTCACTCGGGCATGTACCCATGTGGAGCAATTGGACCCATTACTTTTCTATGGAAATCAGCAACAGAAAGAGACACAGAACGGACTATCTGGATATGGAGCCATCCCTCCTTCTATCAGGAAATATTAGATGAGTTTATTTCCATATTCTCATTCACGGAAATAGAAAAAATGGATGTTGTAGAACCTGAAGAAGAAACTGAAGTGCACTCTTCACCAGCAAAGAAGAAACGTAAACTTTCAGAAGGCACAAAGAAAGTTGAGGTTGAACTTCTCAAACTGAAAGTAAAAAATGTTCCTTTCACAAGAGTACCAAAATATGAAAGTGCTTGTGGTAAATTTGCAATGTTTCTGTTGAAAGATGTATTAAACAGATTTAGGCTTACTGGACCACTTTCTACCGCTGTTCTTTTGGATGCACTTTATCAAGCAGCTGTTGTGGAAGAGGTAATAAGATGTAAAGATACACCTTATACTTCGTCCAGTAGAAGAGTTCAAGGAGACTGGTGGAGTGATTATTATGCAGCGAGTGAGTATAATCGTGAGTCATGGCAGGTACAGAAGAGCCTTTGGGAGAGTCTTAAAGGAACTACTTCTCCAGCACAGCTGCCACCTCATTTTGTTCTAGGACTTGTGGTAAAAGATCCAAGACTGCAGATGCCTATTAAGAGAACAAAAGCCGTCCCCGATGAAAATGGTAATTGTAACATATGGTAAAGAGATAAAAATAGATGAAGTTATGCTGAGAACTAATAATTTATAGATACGAGGGGCACTGTTTATATTTTGAGCCTAATAATTAAAGCAAAGTAATTTCTGATTCAAAAATGCTTTATTGTTTTTCAAAATATTCTCCTTTATGATCAATACGCTTTTGCATCCGTTTGAACCATTCGTCAAAGCATTTCTTCCAGTCTTCTTGAGACACCTCCAAAACACGGTTTTTGAAGGCATCAACGGCTTCTTCTGCCAACAAAAATAGTTGTCCACGCAATTTATTCTTGATGTTCAGGAACAAAAAGAAGTCATTGGGTGCCAAATCAGGACTGTATAGCGGATGACCCATCAATTCAATTTTTTTAGCCTTCAAATACTCTGTTGTTAGACAAGATGTGTGTGCGCTCACATTGTCTTGATGAAGAACAATCCTACGGTTCTTGTTGGTTTTCCGTACTTCACTGAAGACTTCCGGCAAACAAATGGTTGTGTATCATTCGGCATTGACCATTTTACGTTCCTCTGAAGGCACTGTTGCCACATGGCCAGTTTTGTTGAAAAAGCAGGTGACCATTTGCTTTGAGTGCGAACAACTTTTGTTGGATTTGCTTCATCTTGAAACACCAATTCAGTCGACTGCTATTTACGTTCCGGCTCATACGCATAGATCCATGATTCGTCATCTGTTATAATTTTATATATGTCTTTTGAGGCATCGCCATTGTATTTCTTGAGCATTTTTGTACACCAGTCGACACAAGCATCTTTTTGAGATTGCGTCAAATTATGTGGGATCTAACGAGAGCAAACCTTTTTCATGGCTAAATAATCATGCAATATTTTATATATGCTGGTGCAACTAATGCTTAGGGTTGCCTCAATCTCACAATATGTCGCATAACGATCTTTCATTATTAGTTTTTGCACAGCATGTTTTCTGGCACAACAACTGATTTTGGACGACCTTCACAAACTTCATCATTGAGCGAACGGCGGCCACGATTAAGTTCGTTATACCAGCGATGGCAAAGGATGGAGCTTCGTCGCCAAATGTGGAAGTTAGTTGATCGATGGACTCTTGTCTTGATAATCCACGTCGAAAGTCGTAATAAATCATTGCACGAACATTTTCACGAGTTAATTCCATGTTTTGTTGACACACAATTTTCAAGTTAGTGCAAACAAAACAAATGACGCTCTATTGACAAAATGTTTGAAGTAGATTATGGTAAAAAATGTCAAACTTTCCATTGGAAATGTCAGATGGCACCAACAACATTCAGAGTTGCCAAGGCTCAAAATATAAATAGTGCCCCTCGTATGTATGTGCCATTATTCTACCTGTAAATTAGTAATTTTTCTATAGCCCAACACTGGCCAGAACTGCATGAACTCTTATTTAAGAAATTACAGTTACGCAATTATCTATTTTGTAATACATAATTTTATTTGCATTTTTCCATTTCATTTTATTTTATTTAGATAATTACACAATATACAAGGTGAAGAAACAGTTCGAGATAACATTTTTCGTAGTTTTATAGTTTGAATGTTTTTTAAATGCTGCATTTGTTGTATGCATTACTTAATTTTTTTGCACATAATTTGTAGATTTTACATCCTCAATATATGTTTAAATATAATACTACTGTGCTCTTACCACATATTGGGCATATTCCCTGCTCTACATCACTGCTCAAACCTCTTAATCTCTAAAATATACTTAATGAAAGTGGAGTCAACCTAAACACTCTTACTAGCTTCACTCACTTATTTATTGTGCAGAACATGTATCATGAGCATGAGCTCACATCATCAGCTGCCTGTTGACTGTCGGATGAACTCTCGAGTCGTATTATTGAAAGCCTCGGGTGTCCTCTGGTGACCTATGGATGAAACTAAATAGAGGGTTGTCTCCTTCTGGCAAATAAAAGTTAATGATATGGTTTTCAAACTTCTTAATGTAAATCTTCTCCCATACTTTAAGCTCTTTGGGTTTTTGGGCTGGTTTCAGCAACTGGATATGGTTTCTATTTCATGGTTTTGAGTCCAGAAGTGAAAAGCAACTGCTGATTTGTCGGTCTATTTGAACTTTATGCAATGCCGGTGTTCCTTGAAGCAGATGCGTATGTTCCTTTTCATTTTTCCAATGTAAACCTTTTTGCAATTTTCATATTGGATCTGGTAGATTCCTGACTTTTTGTCCTGGGGTATGGGATCAGATTTTCTTGCTTTAATGAGATTCTTGATGCTAAATTTGTTGTAAGGTGCCAGGGTAATGTGGTGATTCTTGAATATTTTCTGAAATTTGTGAAAGAGACTTGGGTGGTATGTGAATTTCCTGAAGTTGGTCTTTTCTGCTGCGTTAGAAGGTGTGGTGACCTGCTTGATGCATTTTCGTCTTTTGAATTTATGTATTTTCCTATCTACCATTTCCTGGCTGAATCTGTTCTCTACTGCAGATGTGACGATAATCTATCCATGTTAAGCATTTGCTTTCATTGGTTTTACTTATTAATCCATTTCTCTCTTCAGCACTTACTCTTTTATTTTTTTATGGAATACCTTTGCCATTGCATGGGTGACTTTTTAAACCTCAAATGATGATTTAATTAATTTTATTTATCTCTCCCCCATATTCTTTATTGTACATTGGTCAAGAAGAAATTTAAGGTGAATCCTCCTCTTTAAGGTTGGTTCACAACCGCCCGAGAATGGTAACGAAAACGGAAATGAGAATGGGAAGCAAGGCAGCATACAAAATATTGGTTCACAACAGCCCAGTAATGAGAACGGGAATGCTGAGGCAGTATTTTATTTCATAACATGCTGTGAATGCCAGAGTGATTGTAGTGTAAATTAATATTATTGCATGTACAGGATTTTAGATGTTTGTTAGCCATAAGCATTGTTAGGAAATAAGTTTACACGGCCTCACTGAAACTGACAATAGAAGTTGGTAACAATAAAACGAGTGACAATAGAAGTGGGTAACAATAAACAGAGTTGTTTATCACTAAGAAGAGACAAACAAATGACGTCAGGGTAGCATGCCTTTCTTTAGAAATGGAGGGAATATCTTCCCTAGAGCATATATGTTAGTAGTAGTGATTGGCTGACAAAACAGACGCTAATGTTGGCAGGATTTGGTAACCAATAGCAGCTCTATTATAATGTTTAGGCATTTCGAAGTGAAGGAATATATATTCTCGAGCCATAAGCATGTTTCACGCAGTTCTAAGGAATCTCTCGTGAGATGCACGTCATAAGGTTTGGAAGAATCTCTCGTCGCAGTGTTAGTTACAAAATGTGAAGTACGCGGCAACTAATACAACATAATTACATTCGGAAATATAAAAGTTTCAGTCAGGCGTGTATAAAGATTAAATATGTGAATTATTAATTAAGTGTGACGGCAATAAAAGTGTAAAAACAAATTATTTTATCAGTGTTATCTTTTAGCAACAACTTCTTTCCGTTTACACGCCCTGCTCAGAGATACTTGCTTAACTGAGTAATAATAGCTAGCCGGAGAACAAAGAAACCAAATTTTAAAATAATAAAACAATAACAGGCGCCCAGCAAATAAGATAACACGAGCCGATTACTGCGACAAATGGCTCCCAGAACGTGAGGCGAATGGAGCGGTGCAATTAACTACAAGACTTTAGGAAGACGCAGATCCCAGAAACAACCACTAGAACGACCGACGATGCAGATGAGAGGCCATCAGTGACTACGAGAACAGAAGACAACAGGGGAATTCGACACCAAGACAGCGACGCGATGTAGATCCATTGTATTACAAAGCAGAAGTGACATATACATCTAGGAGAGAGGGGCAGGAAGCTGGACATCAAAACAACATCATCAGATAGCATTATAAAGGTTAGAAAATTGTAAATTTTATGTGTATCCTAAAACAAAACAAAAAAATTGTTAGAAATTAAATGTTGTTGAGAAGCGGAAGGATTAAGAAAACAATGTCTACTAATAATACTGAAGAAATAATTATGGAAGGGGATAATGTAACAGTTGGTCGTAATTGAATGCAGATTACGGAAAATAGTTCAAACAATGTAGGATTTGAGAGAGGAAATATCAGTGAAGAAAGTGAGAATAGAATAGCAGGTCAGTCAACTCAAACATCTGGGATTGTTGTAAACATTTCAGGGCAAGTAGCTGACGATAGAGATAGATATATTAGGCCTGTGGGTCAGAGTATTGTATCAAACAGGGGTGAAGTAACTGTAACGGGTGGTGGAAATGATGGTTCACAAAGAGATGTAAATGCAGTAGGAAACATTAAATTTGATGCTGGTATGATGATTGAAATGCTGAGAAATTTTGGTGAAACATTGAATAAGAGTATTACAGACCAATTAAAAAGTAATAGGAAATTAAATCAAAACATGGAAGATATTGGTAGGAGCTTAGAACAAAAACTAACTCAGAGTAATGAGAAATTAATTAGATCAAAACAGGGAAGAAATTGAAAAGAAGTTTATGGAACTAGATAGTAGTATGACAAGAATGAGAAATGAAAATCAGGAAATAATAGCAAGTGAGATAGGAAAATTTTCAAAGAAAATGTCAGATATGAGCAGGGAAATATCTAACCAAAGAAGTGAGGTTAATACTAAAATTGAACATGTTGATGTAAGATGTAGAGTTAGGAAGCCGAATGAATAGCATTTCAAGTGAGCTAAGAGAGATGGTGGAGGCTATGAATGCAGATTTAATTCAGGCGCAAGTTAATTTCAGAGGGGAGATATCTGAAATTCAGAAGGAATCGGAAACACAAAGAAATAAGTTGTCCGAAGAGCTCAAAGTTTTGTCTATAAATTTGGATCAAAAACTAGCTTCTGAAATTAACAAGCACCAAGCTGTTCAAAATGAAAACAATAGAAAATTGGAACAGACAATAGAAAATCTGCAAGGTACTGTAAATATGTTAGAATTGAGTTCAAGGGTCAATATATGTGATGTCAGTGTATCTGATGCACAGAATATATGTGATGTCAATGTATTTGATGCACAGAGTAATGATAGAGGTATTTCCTCAAGTATGACTAATAATATGAGTGACACGGCGGTTTCATCCATAGCCCATGCTGAAACTCAGACTGCACAAGTAACGGTAGATAATTTAAATATGGGAATAAGGGACATGCAAAACTATAATTATATCTTAAGTGATTTGCCACTTCCAAAATTTAATGAAAACTCCAATCCAGTACAGTTTATTGCAGACTTGTCAGAGTACTTTCAAATTAAAAAGATACCGGAAGCGTTGAAAATTATAGTTGTTAAAAGATGTTTGGATCAGAAAATTTTAGATT
The DNA here is from genome assembly GCA_030765065.1 of Deroplatys truncata. Taxonomy (NCBI): domain Eukaryota; kingdom Metazoa; phylum Arthropoda; class Insecta; order Mantodea; family Mantidae; genus Deroplatys; species Deroplatys truncata. Next base: position 95,831,607 of record CM060984.1, on the reverse strand, counting down.
GGCTACAAATGGTATCAGGGGGTGAAATTTCATATGAATCCTTTAAGAGGTTATTCATGAACACTTTAATTCAAAGGGTATTATGAATATAAAGTACAAAACAATAAAAAAAAGGGTAAGGCTAATTAAAGCTAAGCATTTATGTAGCACACAGATAATGTGAAATTATGTCTTAGAATTAAGAGATGTAAATATATTGTAATGAAAAGAAGCTAGAAACAGTGATGTGTATTGAATTTATTTAAAGGTGAGTAGGAATTGTAACACTAACATCTAAGTGAGTAAACTTAAGTGATGTTAGTGTTACAATTCCAACTCACCTTTAAATAGATGTAAATATGTTTGTGTAAACATGTAAAATTTTTATGTCAATAACCTAAGAAGGTGTAACCACTTTGTAACAGTGACCTAAATAGTTCAGGGTACAGTATTTGCTGTATGAAAGAAAACTTGTAAGGTCAGATGCAGGTATATGAACACATTAGACCCGAGCCAGTGAATAGTGGCCAGAAAAAGGCAAGAAGTATAACGTGTATAAAATGCGTGTGCAGTGTTATGTGCAAGTGATAAATACTGTGTGTTACAAGATTCAGGGGACTAAAAACCAAATTATAAAATTTCCAAAAAAAAAAAAAAAAACGTTGTAAATATTTATAATTATGTTTCTAGTGGGGCATTTGAGGCAGTATTTTATATCATAACATGCTGTGAATGCCAGAGTGATTGTAGTGTAAATTAATATTATTGTATGTACAGGATTTTGGATGTTTGTTAGCCATAAGCATTGTTAGGAAATAAGTTTACACAGCCTCATTGAAACTGACAATAGAAGTGGGTAACAATAAACCGAGTGACAATAGAAGTGGGTAACAATAAACTGAGTTGTTTATCACTAAGAAGAGACAAACAAATGACGTCAGGGTAGCATGCCTTTCTTTAGAAATGGAGGGAATGTCTTTCCTAGAGCATATATGTTAGTAGTAGTGATTGGCTGACAAAACAGATGCTAATGTTGGTGCGATTTGGTAACCAATAGCAGCTCTATTATAATGTTTAGGCATTTCGAGGTGAAGGAGTATATATTCTCGAGCCATAAGCATGTTTCACGCAGTTCTAAGGAATCTCTCGTGAGGTGCACGTCATACAGTTTGGAAGAATCTCTCGTCGCAGTGTTAGTTACAAAATGTGAAGTACGCGGCAACTAATACGACAGTAATTACATTTGGAAATATAAAAGTTTCAGTCAGGCGTGTATAAAGATTAAATATGTGAATTATTAATTAAGTGTGATGGCAATAAAAGTGTAAAAACAAATTAATTTTATCAGTATTATCTTTTAGCAACAACTCCTTTCCATTTACATGCCCTGCTCAGAGATACTTGCTTAACTGAGTAATAATAGCTAGCCTGAGGACAAAGAAACCAAATTTTAAAATAATAAAACAACAGGCGCCCAGCAAATAAGATAACACGAGCCGATTACTGCGACAATGCATATCGATGATCATACCGATCACAACGTCAAAGTCAATTTTGTGCATTGGGATTTCATTTGTTTTTAACTGACCAATGATATTTTTTTCACCTACTTCCAATTTAGCCAACCTAATGCGGGTTAGGCAACGTCAACATTTGATAGAGTAAACATTATGTAAATACATATCCATTACATTTCTGATCACTCTAGTTGTGCCAAGCTTTCATTCCTTTATTTAATGACATATATTAAAGTTGTTTATGGTTCTTTTGTTTAATTTCCACCACTTTTGCTGTTCTTTGTAGCTTTTACCATTGTTTCTGAGGCAATAGTCAGTTTTGAGTTGCATATACCCAAACTACAGATGACCCTTTCACCAGAGGAACCAACACTCAATGGATCTGAGTTTAGGAAGCACATTTACTAATTTCTTCCAATATCATGTTTCCATGTTGCGACTATAGAAAGCACCAGCAGCTGTTTTATGTCACAGCCGCCTAGAATAACGACTAGAGTGAAAAGTCTAATATACACAATATTGACCTAATATGCCATGCCCGAGAATGAGAAAGTTAAAAGTTGGGCAAGTCTTCTTTCCCGTGGCCCGGGAAGGCTTCCCGTCAATTGTGAATGCTCCCATTTGATTACACGCATTTCAACTTTCTCGTTCTTGTTCTGGTTACCATTCTCGTTGGTTGTGAACCAGCCTTTACCACTTATAACTGTGATTTTGTCAAGTTCCCATGATAACCTAGTAAAAGATGTAAGATCCCCTGATATTCACAGAAATGCATAATAAATATACACAGATGTTGTAATTAAGCTTTACTTCTTCTGCAACAGTTTTCCAAATTCTTGAAATGTTGCATAATGGTATGTAGGTATCCTTTAACAGTGAAAGAATTATCATAATGATCAAATAATTTTGGATTGGTCACAGCAAATGAAATTTTAAACTTTTATACCTTCCTTTTGGTCCTGTAGTTATTTAATAACATAAAAGCTCCACAGCTTTTATACAATACAGAAACCCCAGACATAAATATTCATTGAAACGGGTTAAGCTTAAATGTAAGCTGTAAATTCCTTATACCCAGACCAGCATTTTAAACATTTTGGAAATGGCACAGTCTGCAATAATTGAGAAAAATAATCTTAGTTATTTCTTATAAATTTCGGTAGAATAGTTTTTGATGTTCTGCTGAATACAATTTTCTCTCTTCATATACTTGTTTAACGTAACAAACTTGATTAAACACACAGAAGAAATACAGCAAAACATTCTTACATAAAGGGTTAAAATGTTTTAGAATCTAGACACATTACTACATAATTGCAGATTTGCATTAAAATGTACTCAATGCTAAATCCTGTACACAACTCGGTAATGTTGCTCCCAAAGCATGCAAGGTAGTGTAATGGCATGGCAGGCAACATATGCAAATTTAATATAGTGGAATTGCGGCATAAGCATCATTACATATGTTGTATTAAGTGGATGAGCTATTCTTGGCTTGCGTAAGGGTGAAGAAGACAGGAAATGTCATTAGCCTCAAAAATGACGAATTGGAATAATTATTAATTCATAACCTCCGCAATGGGTAGATTACCTTAAACTGTTAATATATTCCTTAATACATGCTTATTTAACAAATAACCATTATAGAATAATGGATAGTACGACAAACTGAATTAATTATTGCAGTAGGTTTAATATTTGTATCCGTTGTTGGAGAAATGCAAGGCATAGCCCAACATTGAGGGCCCTAAGCCGCAAAGTGTAGCCAAGGGATGTTTTTTAGAAGTAGAGGGATGGAGCCGTTGTGGCCCTATGCGAAGCAATGACAGGCATAGCCGTAGGTTCTGCATGTCTAAAACTCGAATGATTTGCCTTTGCAATACAGATGCAAGTAATGAACTTTAGCCAAATTATTAATTCATAACCTCCCCAATGGGTAGATAACCTTAAAATGTAAATATATTTCATAATATATGTTTGCATTATACAGTTACATGTGTTAATGTAATTCACAAACAGTATGCTTTTCTACTGTATGGCATTCTCAGTGCGAAGTCAGAGTATTTTTCTCAAGCATGTTCTTTTACGATTCCAATGTGTTCATACTCTGGTATACAGGACCTGTAAATCCTTTTTAGTCATTTAGGAATTGAAATTAAGTGTGTTATAACTTATGTCTGTTGGGAAGAACAGTGTTTTTCAAAGGTGAAAAAGCTATCAAAATCAGTTCAGAGGCTTCTGAGATTATATCTTCCCCCTCCCTCCCATACACACAAAGTCCTGCCTCTTTATAATATTAATATAAATTACTTATCTTATTTCTGTCACTACAAATTACTGCTCTTGTCTGTTTATATCTTTCACTCTGACCTTAACACTTTTCACAACCTTATCACCCAGGATTGCTTCCATAGCCAGTTTATTTTTAGTTTTGTAATACATTCCGAATTGTTGTTAATGATTGTCAGATGCATGCATAATTTCATTTTTGCCTTTGAAATAACATTGTAATAGTTGCTTAACTAAATTAGTTTGTAAATATTTTACTCAGAAGTTAAGAAAACGTGAAGTAACAATCAAATAGTTATACCAAGTTAGTGGTAGTAACACTACTTCATTTGTATTTATTATGAATCAAAATTATTTTGGGAGCAATAGCTATAATAACTACCACTGTTACTACCATTGATTCAATATAACTATTTGAAAGGGATTGAATAGCAATTGCTGATATCTGAAACAGAAATTTTGCATGTGCATCTGCTACCTTCTATATATGAGTATGCAAATAATAGTCAATAATTGTGCCAAGGGTTTAGTTTTAATAGTCAGTAATTCGAAGTGATGGATACAAGCATCTTTAGTGCAAAGTAAATATTTGTTACTGCCACGAGCAGTCATGTGCTAGAAAATGTGTAAGTGACATGCAGGATTTTAGGCTAGTTTTGCCTCTACTGATGATGATAGGTGAGTTATTAAAGTGGGGAAGAAAGCTTTCAGCATGAGAAGTATTAAAGACACACTATAATGGGGAGATTTTCAATTAGAGTGGAAACTTGTGCTGCTGTCGCCAATTCACTGGCAGATTTCTGATGAAATCAACAAGAAAACATGCCACCAAATTAAAAGTTTTGTAATCAACATTGCGAGACCACATAAAGGAATGCAGATTCCCATCCTGTGACTGAATTGAAAAATTGAATGTTATTTATGGACGCTCTTTAACTGCTGTGGTCCTTAGCGTCCCATTGTATATTGGGCATGAAAGAGCAGTAATTTTGTTCAGAGACCTCTTTATCAGGCTTGAGGTTCTTTTACATGCCGTAAATCTACGACATGGTACCACCGGCTTTACTTCCCTTCCGAAGGACGCCATGCTAAGGCTGAAAAAATCCATCACCCTCCGCCGGATTTGAAGCTGCGACCTCGGGAACTAGAGGCTAGCATGGTAACCACTATATCACGGAGTGTGACAATGAATTAATGGGTAAAGATTTGGACAGAACCCTTCCAATGATAATGCTCTGCAAAATGCATGTAAAAACCTGCTACTATACTCATCTTCACAGAGATCGTAGAAGAACACATATTGACATCCTGATTGCATAGCACTACATTTCCATTCAAATTTATTTTGCAAGAATAAACATAGGAAATAGATGTACTAGGACCTTTTGCCCAGAATATATAACATTAGCTCTATATTTTTTTAGAAACCCTAGCCTGGTTTTGGCAAGCTTTTAATATAGAATCAACTGAAAAATTCAGTGCCACAGCCGGGATTTTAACATAGTTCTCCCGCTCTCCATGTGGTTGCTCTAACCATTGAGCTACTTTGACAACATGCCGGTGGGACATTGAATTCCCCAATTGACTCAAGTTGTTTCCCAGACAGACCACCAAGGCATCTCACTAGAAATGGCAATCTCAGCGACGACCTGCAATCACAAGTACTGGGTGTTTATAGGTTTCTTAAGTAAAGGTTTTTTTTTTTTAAGTAAAACCTGTGATTGCAGGTTGCCACTGAGATTGTCATCATCTCTAGATCTCTAGTGAGATGCCTTGGTGATCTGTCTGGGAAACAACTTTAGTCAATTGGGGAATTCAATGTCCCACCAGCATGTTGTCACAGTAGCTCACTAGTTAGAGCAACTGCACGGAGAGCGGGAGAACCGTGTTCAGATCCCGGCTGTGGCATTGAATTTTTCAGTTGACTCTATATTAAAAAAAATCCGATGTGTTACACTCACATGACTTTCTCTACACTTGTACAAACTATTTTTATAAACGCTTATTCTCCATCTACTTTATGTTAATCAAGATAAACATTTGCAGACTCTATCTTATTGCTAATTTTCTTGTAGATGTAAGGGGAATATATATTTACAAGGGCAATATAGAAATACAGTAGCCTTTAAGCATATACATATCTCTTAATAGCTGGTTGCTAGGTGCACCACCATTCCCTTTGCCACAGATTATAACTCTTTGCATATCCAAGACAAAAAAATCAATAACGAATTCCCATTTGAGAAAATAAGTATTGAAAAATTTAAAGGAATAACAAGCAATATCTCGAAAATGGTTCACTCAACAACAAAAAATGTATATGACATAAATTGTGTATTTTAACGCGATCTACATTTTTTGTGTAGTAAAATTTTGTCTTATGTCTCTTATGGTTTACCAGTTATGCAAAAGTTGTTCACAATGAAGAATACTTTTGGAGACATTCCCAGAAAATTCAAGATGTACATTTTATTTGTCATGAAAATATCTTAAACATATGATATTTTAATCAAAATCGTTAGAGCCATTTTTGAGAAAATTAAAATTTTCGAAAAATCTTCCATGTAAAGGGTAATCTGGGGTGGGGGGATTTTCTTGAAAACCTTCATGTCGCATCTCTGGAAGATACTGAACCTAAATACCAAGTTTGGTGTTTATCCAACTGTTCGTTTCTGAGTTATGCTGTTCACACACACACAGACACACACACGGACATGTTTCCAAAAATACTTTTTTTGGATTCAGGGGGTCTCAAAACATGTATTTCCGGTGAAATCTCGGTATCGAATTTTTGGGTGGAATACAATACTTCCTCTACTTACTATACGTAGTAGAGAAAGTAAAAATAGCTTTATATTTAAACTAGAACAACTAATTAACTAGGTATGGAAAATCAACCCCAAGTGCACATATGAATATAACTCTGTGCTTTGTGTATGATATTTTAAAAAGGGATTTTAGTTTCCATCTTTTTAATAAAAGAGGTACATTTTGAAGACATACACCAGACATTACTATCTAAATGTGAGAGAGTTCCGTTTCTATCAGTTGTTACGCACTCCTCTGTTGGCATTATCAATACAGTAAAAAGAAACACAATGTGGGACAGATTAAGTTATAATTAATTATATGTCCTTTTTTAACTAAGCAGGCAGAAACACAGCATATTACAGTGATTTACAGGCTGTATCTGAAAAGACTGTAGGAAAAGTGAAGGTTCATTGTTTGTTGAATCAACAAAGAGAGATTTGCTATCAACAGCGTATGATATTGCAGTGAAAAACAGAAAACTAATAAGCAGATTTATAACTATGGTTTGTTTTATAATACTAATAAAGAAATCTAGATAAATAAACTCTGTAATAGTATCTACCTAAATCCAGCTACTGAGAATGAGATAATAAACATAATTAAAGCAAAAAAGAAAAGCTTATCCCAGGTATAGATGAAATACCAGAATATGTAATTAAATTATGTAATACATATACAGCAAAACCTTTGACAGAGCTTTGTAACCTACAAATGATAACAGGTATCTTTCTTGATCTATTTAAAATTTCAAAAATAATTCCATTATTCAAGGATAGTGATTGTCTGGTTTCTGTAAAATATTGGAAACAGTTACGTATAATCGAATTGCCCCGTTTCTTGAGAAATATGCGTTATCAAACACTCAAAATGGGTTTAGGAAAAATAATTCGACTACACATGCATTCTATAAATTCTTACAAAATACGATTGAAGGAATAGAAAAGAATGAAAAGACAATTGCAATATTTGTTAATCTCAGTAAGGCGCTCGACTTAGTTGACTATAATATACTTTTAACAAAGCTAGATTGCTGCAGAATAAGAGGAATGTATCATGAATGGTTTAAGTCCTACCTCTCTGACAGAAAACAAATGGTTGTAATAAATTCAACTATCAAAACTGTAAATTGTGGAATTCCTAAGGATTGAACCTTGGTACCTTGTTATTTTTAGCATATATTAATGATTTAGCATTAAACCTTCCAAATAATGAAACCATTTTGTTTGCTGATGATACAAATTTGATATTTAGAGTGAAAGATTTTCATTAATTACAAATTCAGATTAATAATTCACTTGAAACACTTATGGTATGGTTAATAAATAATAAACTAGTACTGAACACTAAAAAAAATCAATGGGAATGTATTTTAATACTTGCAATAATGATAATAATAGGCTATTACCAATTATAAATGTAAACAATGTTATCAAGTATAGTGAACGAACTAAGTTTTTAGGGATAATGTTAGATAGCGCTCTTCAAGTTGGAAACCACACATCACCAACACAAAAAAAACAGAATGCACAAATCTCTCTATGCAATTAGAGTATTAAGAAAAGTATATAATATAAAAACTTAACTAGTTGTATATAGTGCATATGTGAAATCTTAATAATGTATGGTATTATTATATGGGGTTGTAGTACAGAGTTAATAGAAATATTTCTCATACAGAAACAAATAATATGAACCATAGCGAATGTAAGTAAGAAACACGTTGTAAACCTTACTTCATTGACTTTGAAGTGCTGATGATGCCATGTATTTATATCTTAGAAACCATCTGTTTTATACATAAAAATATTCACCTGTTTAATTTTAACTGTGAAATTCACACTCATTTTACTCATAATTGTAATCAGATTCATATAGAAAATTATAGAGCTCCTAAGAAGCATCAGTCAGTTTTTCACACAGGAATTCTACTATACAACACAGTAATAAAAAAATACAAACCTAAATGCAAACAATTCAAGCATGTAGTAAAGAAATTCTTAATATCACACTGCATCTACAGCACAAAAGAGTTCCTTGAACACCTTAACAACTCCAGCAATAACTGTCAAAAGTGCAAACTATGTACGAGGGCTGATCAATAAAGACTGAGACTGATTTTTTTCTGTAGTTTCCTTGATAGTTTTATGTCTCTACCACGAATACTTGAAAAGAGCAGGGTTTCATGTATAATGTCCATAAGCGACAGCACTCTCGTAACGGGTAGTTGGTAGTAATGCTGTATATTGTTGACCCTACTTGAATTTCGCATACAACAAAATGGAGGTGACACAAGAGGAGCAATACAGCGCAATAAAATTTTATTTTCGTTTAAATCATACAGCCTTGAAACTTTCAAAAAGCTGAAGCAAGCATACGTTGAAGATGCACTACCTCGTGCAACAGTGTTTAGGTGGTTCAAGGACTTCAAAAAAGGGCGAGTCCTCTGTGCTAAGCAAGGTGGGCCTGGTGTTATGGAATGGAATGATATTTACCAGCATGCAGTTCCCCCCCCCCCCCTCACACTGCTGTTACAGCAGCTACTACACGTCAGTATTGGCTACACTGAGGAAGCACATTACAAGGAATCATACAGAACATCATCGGAATGGGTGGCGACTTCATAACGACAACGCGCGGCCTCACGTCGCAAATCAATTCCAGGTATTTTTGGCTAAATTCAACATTACCTGTGTGCCACATCCACCTTAAAGCCCCGGTCTTACCCCCTGTGATTTCTTTTTATTCCCATTACTAAAGGCAAAGCTCTGGGGCATTCGATTTGAGAGCACTGAAGCAGTGCTAAAGAAAAGTGAGGCGATTCTCAGAGACCTGACAAAGAATGGCCTGCACCATGTGTTCGAGGACTGGCAGAGACGGTATAAAAAGTGCAATCAGTTAGGAGGTGACTACTTTGAAAAAGATCATGTCAACATTGAAATGGAGTAATAAATATCTGTGAAAAAAAATCAGTCTCAGTCTTTATTGATCAGCCCTCGTATCTGTAAATTATGCTCTGTGCAATGTAAATAATAGTATGTTTTTCTTATGTATTTAAACTATGTAAATATATATATATATATATATATTCTATTATTGTATCCAATACCTGACAAAACCTAATCCTGTAAAGAATATTATGATGAATAAATATGACTAATGACTAATAAATGAGCCTGCTTTTAGAAACCACAGTAAAAGTTGTGAATTATTAAATAGGAATTACCAGATCGGTTCATTTCATCAGCTTGCATAATTTTACTCTGAAACATCTTCCCAAAAATCAGAGTTGTCTAATCTTGATTTTGACTACTGTGTGTATCATATGGGTTTATGCAGAAAATTAAAAATGAAATCAAAGATAGTAATAGCATTTCTACTGTACCTGAAGTTAATAATAAATCTCAATTGTTATGCTTATCATTTTATACCTTGAAAGGTAAAGTATAGGGAAGACTCATTAGCTTTACTGACATCAATAATTCTTGCTCAGCAGGTGTATCATATAAAATTGTAACAGCAATTATGGTGGAATGTAGGCGTGAAAGAAAAAAACTGGCAGCAAAAAGTTAACGATGGAGAGGCAATGATGGCAAGTCACTTAAAAGAGCCTTCAAGTGAAACTCAAAAGATATTATCCAGGTGATTTGTTTTTCACTACAAGGCACAAAGATTGACTTATTTCTATCACAAACAACTTGTGTCAAAAAGAATACAGAATAGTTTATAGTTCTTTGAACGGATTGACAAACTTTTTTTCAGACTGCTATAAAAGAACCAATGCACCTGATGAAATACAGAAGAAATTACAGAGCACTTCAATAGTAAAGTGGAATTTTCAGTCTTGTATAGTGAGCAGAGTTAAAGAAGAATGTGATAGTTATTAATGCCCTATCTGAGAAAGTTGCTGACCCTTATGGAAACCATGATTAAGGGGGCAGCATAACTGTTAATGTGTTTGCAGTGTATGATATTTTTACTTCCTCTACTACGTATAGTAAGTAGGGGAAGTATTGTATTCCACCCAAAAATTCGATACCGAGATTTCACCGGAAATACATGTTTTGAGACTCCCTGAATCCAAATAAAGCATTTTTGGAAACATGTCTGTGTGTGTGTGTGTGTGTGTGTGTGTGTGTCTGTGTCTGTGAACAGCATAACTCAGAAATGAACAGTAGGATAAACACCAAACTTGGTATTTAGGTTCAGTGTCTTCCAGAGATGCGACACGAAGATTTTCAAGAAAATCCCCCCACCCCAGACTACCCTTTACATGAAACATTTTTCGAAAATTTTAATTTTCTCAAAAATGGCTCTAACGATTTTCATTAAAATATCATATGTTTAAGATATTGTCATGAGAAATGAAATGTATATCTCGAATTTTCTGGGAATGTGTCCAAAAGTATTCTTTATTGTGAACGACTTTTGCATAACTGGTAAACCATAGGAGATAGACAAAATTTTACTACACAGAAAATGTAGATCGCGTTAAAATACACAATTTATGTCATATACATTTCTTTTGTTGAGTTAACCGTTTTCGAGATATTGCTTGTTATTCCCTTAAATTTTCCAATACTTATACTTTTTCTCAAATTCGTTTCTCATTTTTTTTATGTCCTGGACATGCAAAGAGAATGGAATGCGCCACATAGCAACCAGCGCTTTAAAGATTTTACTATCGCTTAAAACCTACCATATTCCCTTTGCATCTACAAGAAAACTAGCAATAAGATTGACATCTCGATATCTCGATTAACATGAAGCATACGGAGAATAAGCGTTTGTAAAAATAGTTTGTACAAGAGTAGAGAAAGTCATTTGAGTGTAACACGTCAGATTTTTTTTAATCTATTTGGAACTTTTTTCTGTGCAGTGGTATTTTATTTGACATACTGGAAGCAAAGTAATTTCATGATGTCCATTTTACATAGAGAAAATTCAGGTGTTTTTTTTTAAACTATAAATATGATTATTGATGTGATTTGGAACACTAATGTAATGAAGGTGCTTATTTTAATGAGCTCAGATGAAAGACATTAACACTAATTAATGGTTTTGCAGATGTAAAAACTTTCTTATAGTGCCTTTTTTGTGTGAAGTATTGGACATGCTAACATTGCAGTTGAAAAGCAGATTTATTAACCTGGAATGCCTACACCTAATTATGCCAACAGAAGACTGAAAAAAAAGGCCAAACCTAATCTAATTACAGTAAACATACATTGGGATTACCAGTGGATAACAACCCAAACACATATTTCAAGTTAATTTTGTTGTTTCTATAAATGTGCACAACTGTATTGTACAGATTATTGTACAGCAGAGTTTTTTTTTAATATATTTAAAAAAAAGGTAAAAGGTTATATTAATTATATATATATATATATATATATATATATATATAATCAGATAGCTTGTGTAATTAATTACTTCTGATACATAAAGATTAGTATAATACATTTATATATTCTTTCGTACCTTTTTTTTTTCCATTAAAAAATGCTACTTAGAGACTGTTACTTCCCTTAATGAAACAAAACAGTGTTTCCTGATATCAAACTTCCCTGTAAATATGGTAAATATGTTCAGAAAAGAAAACACAGTTGTAGCTTCAAACAAATTGCCAATGCATATGTGCACTAAGGCATGTCAGGTATTTGTTCCACAAGTAAACTTAGTGATAAGTTTATGGATCAAAATGTATAATGTGTCAAATTAACTGAATGCTTTTTTATGTTATGTTCAGCATTATGGGATGAGGCATCTGCTGGTATACTTGCACCACCTCAGCATGCAAGTATCAGTCCAATCTGGTCCTCCATTGTTAGAGATACGGTAACAAACAGTAAAATGTCTACAGCTGAGATGTCAAAGCTGCGTTCAAGAAACCTGGTGCCTGGTGTTACCCAAGAAGAAGTTAAACAGGAAGAAAATTGTTGTGTACCCCTTCTGCTTTTACAGAGACCAGGCAGTCAGGAGCCAAGATATAAAAGGCTAGGTATAAAACTTTTAGTTATGTTTTCTTCACATTATCTTAAACCTTTTTTGCCACTAGAAGCACTTTCTTGTTGCTTTCCCAATTACAATCACTGATAAATAATTAACATTCAATACCAAAAGCATTGATTTAATTCATTGGTGCCCATGTATCCCAGTTAATCTTTGTAAGCTTAATTTTATTCTGTCAGAATTTGTTAATCTAAATTGCAATCGACTGAAAAAAGTGGATGCAGATAGAAATGGTAAGCAAGCTGTATGGCTTAACAGTTTTATTCTTTAACTAATTTCAGAGTGGTTTTTTACTGTTTTAATGATTGTTTCATTATTATAAAATTGGTTTTAAAAGATATTTTTATGCACCATTTTAAAAGTTTATTGTACATCAACAATGGAACTCATATTTAAGTTGATTGTTTAATTATTTCATTGATTAGGGAGTTGCTTATAAATACAGGTTTTAGTAATATTGCTGTTGGACTTCCAAATTATGCTTCCAGTCTGCTAATGTTGTCAACCTCAGAGAAAAAAAAATATTAACTCCAAGAAGAAAATACAGGGAATACAATTATAAGACACAGTTTTTAACTATGTAGTTGTCAGAATATAGTAATTAAAGAAGAGAATTTGCTATTTGATCATCATAATAGCTAAGGGAGAAAAACACACAAACATTTGCATATATTGCAGTTATTTTTGGAATCAAAATTTTAGTTACAACCTTCCTTTATGATGATGACAGTGATGATGATGGAATTTCAATTTTTTTCTTTAATTAGCAGTTTCAGTTATTTTACTAGTTAAATGTATGGCTACAAAATGAAATTGTTTCCCAGAAACTATGATTGAGGTGTAGTCTCGTACATTTTTGTCTAATAAGACTTGCCAGAATGATATCATGTCGATAGATGTGATATATTTTCCTCTTGATATTTTGTCAGAATTTGCTCAATATTTTCATTATTGAAATGACCACTTGCCATATATTTACTTAGGTACCGGCCATCTAAGTTTAACCTTAGGTGACCATCCTTTTTTCTTGACCAACAAATCGGATTGATTTAGTTGCTGTTACTTGGTTCAGTAATGTTATTTTGTAACATTGAATCAATCAATTTAATGATTTCAGCATGCAGTGTTTTCAGGAGGTTATCATAGGTATATTTGTATGGCACAGTATTGCTTACATGAAAGGAATGCTAATAGACGTATCATTTACCTGATGAGTCACTAAAAACATTTTGGTTTTGAAAAAGCGTGTGTGCTAATTGTTGTTGTTTTGATGTTAAATTATATGCTTTTGTACACCAGGATTTTATTTCCCACTCTCGTTCTGCAGTCCATGTTACAAGGGTGAACTTGTATCATAATCAGCTGTTTGTGGCTTGCTAATGTCATTGCCCTCTGTGTTTGCATCTTTGACATGCGTGTCAGTCTGGTCTGCTATCTGTCTTACATCCGCCTGTCCAACCTTATTGTATTTTATAAAAACTTCTGTGTTTAATATCTCTTCTTCCTCCAGAATACAATTAATTTTATTTCTTATCTTCTCAAACGAATGGAGATTCAATATATGTCTCATTATTCTTAAATATAATCACTTCTCTTGCAAAATCTATTTTAGCATCATACTCTGCATTACATCGCAGCCTAGCAGGAATTCCATTGCTAAATTCTTTATTACGAGACACATTATTTTGAATGTAAAATTTCCTGTGGTTACGGTTAACAATATCTGTAACTTGATAAGATGTGTGGCTTTACTTATTTATTTATTTATTTATTTATTTATTTATTTATTTGTGCTAGCAATCTTCCTTAGAATAAGCTATACATCAGCCCAAGCTGTTATCTTGCCATATTCTACCCATATTACACTAATTATAACATAAAAAATAATAATAATAATAATAATAATAATAATAAACAACAATAGTAATGATACCAAAATAATAATCTTATAATACTAATATTATAGTAATAATATAATTACATAACTTAACATCACATGATGAAATTAATTTACATCTCTTTTTATTGTCCATAACCATTTCTTTTTTACTTTGGACAGGTACTCTCATACCTTTTTACTATCCTTGTTAAAAATCTTGCTTAAAGCTACTTTCCTGTCCAGTTTGAACCATTTCCCATTTATAGCTTCCTTTCTCCAATGCTGTGTACCTTTACAGTCAAAAACGATATGTTCTAAATCTTCTCTTTCCCCACATATTGGACACTGGTTCTGTGGGAACCCATTTCTCATTCCTATTAGTCTCCATACACCTGCTTGTACCCAGGCTATACTTTCTCTTTGTTCCTTATTTGAGTTATCCACATACTGTTCTCTAGGCCATACATTTTTTATTAATATATATGATTCCAAGGAACTTTTCTTCCCAATGTTGCTAAATAAATTTTGTATTTCTATATCTTCAAACCTCTGCCTAGCTTCTTTCCAAAAACCCTTAACATTATTTTCCCTCCTTCTATAAATTTCTCCCAGACCACTATTTTCCAAATTAGTTTATATACTATAACTCCACCCATTTTTCTTTAAGCTCCTTTCTTGGAATTCCAAACACTACCTCAACAAGTTCTTCTCTTCTAAATTTAATAGTCTGTACCAATATTTAAGAGCTCTCTCCGTTATTACCCCTTCCCCCCCCCACTCTCTGCATTTCAATTAGAGCAAATTCCTTAACTGTAGCATTTGGCAGGCCTAAAACTTCTCTACAAAAACTCCTATGTACCATATCTATATCTTCCCAGCCTCGTTCTACTCCCCATATTTCACTTCCATATAACATTTTTGCTTCAACTATTGTGTTATATATTTTCTCTAGCCATTTAACATTTACATCTGGTATTCTATATTTGCACCCTTTAATCGCTGACATTGCCCCTTTCCCCTTTGTCAATACCAGTTTCTTCTGTTTCTCCCATTTTCCACCCCCATCCATTTTAACCCCTAAATATATACAATCTCTGACCACTTTATATTCCTTCTGTCCATTCTTCCACTTTTCATACTTGCCCAGTTTGGCACCTCTTATAATTTGAGTCTTCTCTTGATTTACTTTCAGATTCCATTCATCACAGTATTTATTCATTCGCTGTAGGGACTGCTTCAGACCAATCATTGAAACTGATCCTATCACTTAATCATCAGCGAATAATAACCCAGGGATTGATACCTTATTTATCACAGGCAACCAATTATTATTCCTTCCTATCTCAGTGAGGATATCATCAACATACAGATTAAATAACACTGGACTTAACTTACATCCTTGTCGTAACCCCTTCCTTTGGTTTACTTCGTTTGTCACCAATCCTACTCCTACTTTCACACAAAATGTGTTCTCCTTGTATAGAGCTTTAAATAAATTCACCATCTGTTGGCTTACTCGTTTCCTCAAGAGTTTGTGCCACAACAAATTTAAATCAATGCGGTCATACGCTTTCTCCAAATCAACAAATGCCATATATAATTTTCCCCTTTTTTCTTTTAAATACTTATGCACCAGAGTTATCTACCGTTCTTCTCCTCTTACAAAAACCCAATTGAAACTCCGAGAGGATATTATATTCCTCTACCCAGTTTTGTATCCTATTAGCTAAAATCCCTATGAAAATCTTCCCAACATTTGAAAGTAATGCTATTCCCCTGTAATTATTGGGCTTATCAACGCTCCCCTTACCTTTATATATAGAATGAATTATTGCTTTCCTTCAATGCTCCAGTACATACCCCTTGGTTTTTATTACATTAAACAAATCAGTAAACATCTTTACTCTAGTCTCATCACTATACCATTCTTTGATAAACTCAGGAGGAATTCCATCAATACCCGTTGCCTTATTATTTTTCATTGCCTTCACTTGTTTCACTACCTCATCTCTTACTTCACTATCTAATATATCTATGTATCCCACTCCAAAATCCGCCACTGGTTTCATCTTAATAAAACCCTCCTCCTCGAATAACATTTTAAAATACTCCATCCAATCTGCTGAAGTGATATTTGGTTTAACTAACCATTTATTATACGTGGATTTTAACACTCTCCACAACTTACTGGCATTGTTCTCCCTTAATACTTTAATCAGATTACTTTGTTCTTTATTTCTCCATTCTTGTTTCTTTTCTTCTAATAGTGCATTATATAAATTCCTACTCTTTAGATATTCCTTCTTATCTTCCTCATACCCTCTCTTTTTCCATCTTGCTAATGCCTGTTTCACCACCTTTTTTGTTATTTTGCATTCCTCATCATACCACCCTATTTCCTTTATTACCCTGCCCCTCCCCCTTCTCATCCCTTCCCCTGCTCTTTGCATTAACATATTAAAAATATTGTTTACATTCTCTATTTTCTGGTTCCTTATCATAAAACTCATTCCCTGTTGACATATTTGACAATAATTAGAATCTAATGTTAGTTTAAATTCTACCCTCTGTTCCTCCCTCCATTTAAATTCAATATATTGCTTAGTACTCTTTCCCCATTCCCATCTAACTTCCCTTACTTCCTCTGATCACCTTTGAATCTCCACTACCAGCGGGAAGTGGGAACTATTAGACAAAAAGTTTAGTACCTTAAAGTTTTCTATTGTATACGCCTTGCTAATCGGCCATAATATATAATCAATGACACTTTACCCATTCATATTAACAAAAGTAAACTCTCCCTCCAAATCATCTCCATATTTACCGTTCAATATATCTAAAGTGTTCACTTCATAAAATTCAATAAAACCATCACTTGACTTATCAATACACTTATCTTTACTTCGTCTGGACTGCTCCCTTCTGGAACGTGTTTCATTTCCAACAAACATATCACACTCTGTATTCACATCCCCTTCACCTATTCTGATATTAAAATCCCCCATTATTGTTTCTTCCGTATTCCCGTACTTCTCTCTTAACCTATTTATATCTCTCTCTAGCGCCTTCAACAATTCAGGATTATGGTATTGCGAGGGAGCGGATGCATTGTACACTACATCTAAACATATGGTTTTCTCATTTATCAGTTTATCTTCCAATATAATCCACAAAACATTTTTAATCCTGGACCAAGTATCTCATACTACTTTCCCTGTGGATTGTCTTACAAAAAGAGACCCACTCCCCCAGAAGCTCTTCCCTTCCTTGCTAACCCCTCCCCTTCTATTCCAACATATGTATAATCCTTAACCTCTATATTTACCTCCCTTAGCCAGGTTTCTGCTACCCCTAAATAATCTACCTTTTCTAGTAGATGTCTCAACTTCCCTGTAAATATTTTATTTTTTAATCCCTCGCAATTCCAGAACCCAATCTTCCTCCTTCCTTTTTCCTTTCCCTATTGTGAACCTGTTCTGCTTCTGAACCTGTCCAACACTTTCCTCCTCCATAATTCTATTCCTGTTTTCTCCTTTGACAGTCCCACTAAATTTCTGTCCAAAACCAGTATACTCCCACTGGGTGTCGGCACAATGCTTTCCTCTCCCTCCATTCCATCACTCTGAGACCCTGCCCACGGCCAGGTCACGTGCCAGGTCCTCCCTATTAGGTGAAATCACTTTCCTTGTTTCGCCAGCTGATGTCCTTGCGTCACTCTGATCTGACGTTCTGGCTACGTCATCTCCACGCCTTGTCTCCAACACCATCATCTTTCCGCCAGCCCCACATGCCAGTGACGTAACGTCCATGTGTCGATCCTTATCCTCTGGTCTCCGATTGCTCTTTGGACTTCCTCTGCATTCTCTGGTCTCAGATGTATTTCGGTGAATCATATCCTGCTCCTGGAATCTACTGTTCCTTGAGTCACTTTCGTATCCTGTCACCATGTGCCCATCGACCCACAGTCGTAGATTCTTGATGAAGGCCCGTTTCCCTTCCATTCTTGCCAGCATCATTTGTCGTATTAAATCCTTCTTCAAGGCCCATTGTTCCACTGATAAATCTCTGTTTATAAAGATATTTGTTCCTTTTAATAACTTTGATTTCTTCAATACTTCATAAACAAACTGCACTGACATAAATCTTGCAACTATCATTCTGGTCCCTTTTGATCTCCCCACTCTAAATGCTTCTCTAATCTCCCAGCCCTGTAGCTTCAAACCAAACTTTCCTTGTATAATCTCTCTGACCTCATCTACCGGCCATACTCCATTCCTTTCTTTTACTCCTACCATAAACAAATTAAATCTTCGGTGTCTCTCTTCTAGCAGCTCAACTCTTCTTTAAGCTTTGTGTATCTCGTTTCATATATCTTGCATTTCATTTTTGATCTCTCCCTTGATATCTATTAGTTCCTTTTCCATTCCATTGAGTTTAATTCCTAATCTCTCATCCATATCTTTAATGTATGCCGACGTTTGTTCCATGACGTTTCGATCCCCATTTGGTCCAGGGTTGATTTCAACTCCACCAATTACCAATAGGATACCTATTACACATGTGAGAAGAAACATGTTTGCCATCTCTTCTACACCTTTGTTTTAGAATCCTTCCATTTTAACTTGTTAAATGCTCCAATTCTTGCTCTGTACACCTCAATACCAATTCCCATGGTTACTTGAGCCCTTCTTTCTTCCACTCCAGGAGCTTCCACTGCTTGCTTAGCATTCCGCTTTACTTATAGCAAGACTGCATATTAAATTTGTACATTGAATGGCCATTAACTTTATACCTTCATTGCAGAGCTCATCGTATAGCCTTTGGCTACAAATTGTTGGTGTGAAGCCGGTGTCTGCAGTAATTAGTATTTCTTTGTACGCAATTGTTGCCTTTATTCTTGGTGTCTCATTAGCACTATTATGCTGAGAGTCTTTGGTGATTAATTTGTTACAGTTTAAGTATGTAGGTATAGTGTGATATTTTGTGTATTGTACAGATGTAAGTGGATGGACAGTAATTGCACCTACATTACCAACCTGCCCACTCAAAAGTTTTCTGGATTTTGTGAATTATATGTGCTTACAGGGCTACCATTGCTTATTGGAGCTACTGTAATTTCTGTTGCTTCATTTTGTTATCTTGTGTATAAAGGTTCTTGGTTTCTGGTGTTTTCAAACCTTGTATTTGTACCCCCTTGGCTACCTTGTGTTCTGTAGTGGTTCTGTGTTTTGTGTCATAGTTGTGATTCTTCCACCATTCATTTCTTTGATAGTGTTGAGCACTGTTTGGTGATCTTTGATTTTGGTCGGTGTTCTTTGAGTTCATATGTAGTATGCATTTTCATTCTTGGGTGTATTGTTTTCCATGATAATTGTTACCTCACATATGCCTTGTATTATTGTGTGAGTGTTGGCCTACCTGTGCCTCTTTGATAAATATTATCTCGTATACCGAAATTTAATTGTCTCCAACTATGTGGATTGAATTGTCTGTTCTCATAGTTCTGTGATATCTCCTCCTTGTGCATCTGGTGGTGAGATTAACTCTGTGAGTTTCACTGTTGTGTTTGGTTTAGCAATGAGAATGTATTGTATCCTGGGAGGAAAGTGGCATTAGTTCTAAGAAATCTGTTTCTTGCAGTGGTGGTGAGAGATTTCTAACTTGGCTTGAATAATTAAGTATATATGCATCCATTGATGTGTTTTCACATGGGTTATAATTTCCTTGACTCAATGATGCTGTAATCTTATGTTGTATTGATAGGGACCCCGACTTTTCGCGAGTAGTTAATTCGCGAAATTGGCCAAAAATTAACAATAAGGAAAACCTTTAATGAATTATTTTTAAATTCCACATATATATCCATTCTGAGTTGTGAAATAACGCGACATTAGTTCTATATCGCGAAAACGCGAAATAACACCGTTATGAAAAAAAAATGTGCAAAATAACCCGAAATTTTTCTCTCTCTCTCTCCTTTTTTTGGCGTTTGTCTCTCCTTTTCACATAAACAATCAGATATTTGGCTTATCAATCATTTTCCGGATACGTGTATTGTCATTCGCTACGGCCATGCTACACGGTGTTGTGTGCTGCACGGCACAGAACACCAAACTGCACTGTGATTTAACCAGAGTTTCGGCAAACATCGGTACTGCTTCGACTACCCCGTCCCCTTCACTCTTCACCTGTCGCATGCACAACAAAAGGTATGCCATGTTTATCGGAACTCGGAAACACCGCATCAGTGAGGGATTTCTCATTTCACTCAAATTATTCTTTGGATTTAAATGACAATACTACCTGCAATTCTTCTCTAATGCCGTATTTTAATGATTCGCGCTTGCATCGCCCCATTGCATGCCGGCTGGAAAAGGCTGTCGCAAAAGTATCGTTAAATAATACATGAATTTCTAAGTCTGGTTCAAGTCAATTCTGACAGTACACAGCCTCTTCTACCAATCACTGTCTCCGTTTCCTGTACCCCTCACACGAAAATTGTTGCTGTCTCGCGACGTTGCCATAATGTGAACGCATGTCTAGGTATGTTTTGTTTCCGCTATACTGAAAGATTCGTTTGGAGTCAAGTTATATTCTTTAAATTACGTTACAATTTAGCGCAAGGAGTCTGTTTACCTTCTGCTCTGAAAAAGAAAATGAATTATGCCGATGGAGCCACGTTTCAAATTAAGCTAGCGCATGCACAATTCAGCTGACGGTGGAGTTGGCAACGTGCCATTCGCGCGCCGTACAGACAGCATGTGCAAGACGTTGCCAGGTCAGTTTAGTTTTGCGGCGCGCGGGAATTCAAACTGATTCCACAGTAGTATTTCAATGCGGTCTCAAAATATAATAAACTGCCAGACATCTTTCCTTCTTGAACACTGCAAAGACACCATTTGCCTTATTGAAGTGCTTGAGGGATCTAAATATCCATTTGTTCATAAACTATATAGCAAACTTAAAGATATATCAAATGGCTTCACAGTAGTAGCTGAGGGCTCGTTTGGAGAGAATACTTCAATTCTTCTTCAGAGACTGCCAACCCTCAAGAAGTCTTATGTTATCAGTCAGTTCAAGCAATTGGGCATAAAGTCAGTTACCAAGCTGAATTCCTTAATGTCAGCTGATCCAGCTGCTGATATTATTCATTCTGCAGGTAAATTGTTTGATCTACGAAAAATAGTATCAAATGAGGCATCTACTGATATAAGTATAGAAAAAGCAAGAAGAATGTTACCTTTTCTGCGAGACTTGCCAGAGAAGACATTCAAGGAGGGATATGCTGCTCTGTAGAACATAGTGTGTGAGAAATTAGATGATGCTGCTGAAGTGAACATACTGGATTTACTTTCTGGACATCAATGTGACCACTTGTGTTTCAGTGAGAAGTGTATGAAACTATTGTGGGTACCCATGTCCAATGTGGACAGTGAAAGACTTTTCTCTGCATATGGGAACATCATGACAAACTTAAGAACAAATCTTAAGCCAGAGAACACGAACTTATGGTGGCTTTGTCTCTAACAAAGTAAATCACTCGAAATGTATACTATGTAAATATTTTCATGCTCCTCTTTTTTAAGTTACATGTAAGGTGCCCTTTGTTCCACAGTAAAATAGTTTAAACTGTGTTTTTGTTTTTTGGTTTTTTTTGCACGAGATAACACCGTTAAGCAGTTTTATTTACTACCCAAAACACCGCTCACTATAATATTTTTACACCGATATTACATTATTTTATTTACCGACAATCTGGGGTCCCTATGTATTGATGTGTTCCAAAACTTATTCAGAAACAGCTGATGAAATATTATGTCATAACTAATGTTGCATGATGATATAACAATTAAGCAGTCTAATGTTTTCTTATCCAGGGTACATTGCACAATTATCATTCGTATGGCTTCTGGTACACATTTAATTTGCATGTACTCATCTAAGTCAGCTAAGTACTCTACTGGATTTGTGTTTTCATTAAACTTTGGTAAAAGCAAACCAAGTTTGTTGGTATATCACTATGATCTACAGTTATGCCAGCAGGCTGAGATTTCATAGGAGTTATGAGAGTACCACCTGTTTCACTCCCATTGTTTGTCATATTTTGAGGTTATACCTATGTCAGTGTTGTGAGTACACATATTACTGGTACCATTTGTAACATTATGTACATGTACACTTGAATTACTATTTACTACACTATTAGTACTTCTACTGCTTTGCTTTGCTTTGCAAGGTGGCAGAGATACTGTTGATCTTTTCAGTCATTTCAGATCTCACTTTATTTAATTCTATCATAACATTAGTTACTTTTGTATTTACATGCTCTTCATTTTTATTAATTTCACTTATGTTTACATTTGTATTCTCTATCTTGTCATTTACATTTTATATTTTATTATTTAGATTAGATTTTATTATTTCCATATCTGTGCCTACCTTGCTTTGCATTACAATTATAGTTGCTGTAGTTCTTGTCTGATCTCGTTGCTACTGGTCACTATTTTCTCATTTAGACTTTTAGTTGCTGTTAACTTTGCAGTTTTCTCTATGCATGCATTACTTATTAAGTCAAATCTAGCATTTAGTACAGTACTCACAAATTTATCTTTTGTTCCAAGGTATTGCTTAGTTCTTTACAAATTGTTTGTTTTTGCCTAAGTTTCATTATTCTGCTGAAGTACTCTTATTAACATTGCTTCTAGAGGGTTGACTGACTTGCTTCTACTCTTAACTAATTTATTTTGGTCACCCCTTATATTGCTTTCTGCATCTAATATTAACCTAGTATCTTTTTCATGCTCTTCCCTTTCTACATTTTGTGAAATGTTTACAATTTCATTCCTCTAAGCTACTACTGCCATTGAGTTAATGTCTGCAGCTCTGTTCATGCATGTTTACATTACTTTCTAAGTTATCATGAGTTTCAACTGCTGTATTACTCTCTGATTCAATGTTAGCAACCAGCATTACATTTATCTCTCTGTCCATTTTTCAAGAATTATTATCTTTTTTTTAGACAAGAGTATTTTTCTTCTGCCACTTCTTAAAAGCATGACATGCAGTTTATAAACATATTTGGATTAACAGACCTTGTGTTTTTCTGCTTTGTGTTGGTATGATGATCCATTCACAGAAGCTGTCCGTAATTTTTCTGTTGTAAGATGTTTGCCCCCTTTCTCCTTTAATATTTGTACATTGCTAGCATTGACACTATGCTGTTGTCTGCTCTGGTGTTGTGTTGTTTTCTTGTTCTCTGTGTCTCTCGTTGTTGGGTCCGGTGTTCAACTCTGCATTGTTTTCCACTGTTGTTTTCTTTCTGCTCCTTCTGAGAAGATCTCAGCTGCTGTGTTGCTTTTCTTGCCCCCTGCAATGTTCTTGTCTGCTGTGTCATTTTTCTAGCCCCAAAGGTGGTTCATCAATTTATATAATGCTGTAACCATCTCATAGAGGATATCTATTGCTATATAAGATCCTTAGGGTTGCTGCTGATCTGGTTGCCTCTGGTAGATGCAGATTGCCTATATTGTGTTAAAGATGTGTGTCTTTGATGTATGTGTACGTAAATGTTGATATTCTTTATGTGTGTTATCTCTGTTTGGCGTCGGCTAGTCATAAGACATTTTGCTCTTGGCAGGGTATGGACTTGGGATAATGTAAATAATTTAACACACATGACTCAAAGTACTAATAATTAAATATGTTGAAACTTTGTAGGTCACTTTCACATATAACACTGATATAAACTGATAAACTTATTTGTATTTGCGAGAGAACAATTGTATGTTGCAAATAAATGTTTGTTTACATAACTTTAACTGCCCCACGTATGGGAGCCAATTTGCAATAGCAATTTTACGTGTTTATAGCACCACGTTGTGGAAGCCAATTTACGAGAGCAAATATGTGTTTACTTCACGCGAAGCCATCTTGTGTGACGTCATTCGTTGGTCTGGTCCATAGTTCCCTCTGGCGTAGCAATTTGTATCAGTTTTTGAAATAATTTATTTTAAATGTCCTCCGGCTAGCTGTTTGGGATCGAACATGTTTCTCTTGCAGGGTGTGAAGCGGAAAGGAATCTTTTGTCTAGAAATGATATTGACGAAGAAATTGGTTTTATAATCTTTATTGCAGAACACGTTCACGAACACTTTCACAGATTTATCTAGATAATCGCCATACTGAAACTGTTTGTAATAACTGCTTATCACTTTTAACTCACGTACTTCAACTTTATATATTCAACTGTATAATACTTTATAAGATTTCTCGTACTTCTGCTGCGCGTAACTTTACGAATTGAGAGACCGACATGAGAATCTTGTTGAACTGGGAGCTGACGTGTTATGTGTTGAGAATCTTGTTGAACACTGGGGGACCCGCTACCTCGACCTGGCTTATTTATAGGCTTGCCTTAAGATACGCCTAAAGATTATAAATGAAATGCTATTGGCTAATAAAACGCACCAACATTAGCGTCTATTTTACTATCCAATGAAAACCACTAATACATATTACTTTTAGAGAACATTCTGGAAGCTTTTTTTACTGAAAAGGCGCGAAACATTACGTAACTTCCTGGTTCCCGGTAACGATAAACAACTCATCCCCTTGCTGCAGTATTGCGTTATTGTTAACAGTTTCAGTAGAGCCGTATATTATTATTTACCAATAATAATTACAATTATTAAACCTCTGAAATCAATGTTACATAAAAATACATATTCATATTAAAATAATTATTTACATTTGAGTAATTTATGATACAAATTACCGTATCATATGCCCCACTAGAAACATAATTATAAATATTTATAACCTGTTTGGAAATTTTATAATTTTGTTTTTAGTCTCCTAAATCTTGTAACACACGCTATTCACTTTCACTTAACACTTCACACGCATTTAGCACACGACATATGTTTTATCTCGCCACTACTTACTGGCTCTGGTTTAATTAATTTAGATATTAATCTGACATTACAAAATTTTTTTTTTTTTTTTTTTTTATATAGCAAATACTTTACCCTAAATTATTTAATCACTGCTACCAAATTGTTTACTTTGAGTTGTTGACAAAAATTTATACATTTAAGATTTTTGTAATTGTTACACATATTTACCAAAATATTCACCCTCTACACATATTTACATCTCTTAAATCTAGGTACTGTGTCACATTTTCTATTTACTACATAAGTATTTGTTTCAATTATTTTTAATTATATTTACCAAATTTTTTTTTTTTTTTTATTTTGTACTTTGCAAATATATTTACATCTCTTAAATCTTGACAATGTTTCACCTTTTCTGTTTGCTACGTAAGTATTTGTTTTGAATTATTTTTACCATTTTTGTTATTTTGAATTTTATTTTAACAATACTTTTTGAATTGTATTTATGTACTTTTAATTTAATATCATATTAAGTTTCAATCTTTGCATTTTTAATTTTTTAAATCTTGGAATTGTATTTACGTACTTTTAATTTAATATCATCTTAAATTTCAATCTTTGCATTCTTAATTTTCAAATGTTGTTACAGTTACTAAAGATTTATTTATTTATTTATTTATTTATTTTTTTAAACATTTCTCTTTTTTTTTTTTTTTTTTTTTTTTTTTTTTTTTTTTTTTTTTTTTTTTTTTTATATAACTTATTTCTCTTTTCAAATGACATATATATTTAGTTAACCCTCTTACGTTCCAATACATTTCTATGCAAGTCGTCTTTAACTATCCAGCATTTACTTTACATCTTATTGCTATTTACCCTCCTGGATCAAATTGTGTGTGGCTAAACATTACTCGTAGCCGTAACCTAACCTTCAAATTTTCGTTCATGAATAACCTCTTGTATTCATTTGAAATTTCATCACCTGATAACATTTGAAAACAATCTATAGTTTCTTGAACTACACATCTTTTAACAACTGTCATTTTCAATTCTTCTACTATCTCTTTAATTTGAGAGTACTCTGACAAATCTGTACTAAACTGTACTGGACTGGAGTTTTCATTTTGAACATCTTGGTACAATTTATTTCTTTGCGTTACTGTTTCATTCTGTATTTCTGATATTTCCCCTCTGAAATTAACTTGCGCCTGATTCACATCTACATTCATAACCTCTTTTATCTCTCTTAGCTCACTTGTAATATTACTCACTTGACTTCCTAACTCTGTACATTCTACATTAACCTCACTTTTAGTATTAACCTCACTTTCTTTGTTATCTCTTTCCCCGCTCATGTCCAGCATTTTCTTTGAAATTTCTCCCATCTCACTTGCTATTACTTCCTTTTCATCACTCATTTCTGGCATACTACTATCTAGCTTTGTAACTTTCTTTTCAATTTCTTGCCTGCTTTTATCTACCTTTTGGTCTAATATCTCATTCCTCCTACCAATATCTTCACTCAATTCCCTATGATCTTTGTTTATAGCTTCTCTCATCCTCTGAGTTAATCTTTGTCCTAATTTCTCATAACTCTTTTGCATATCTTCTATAAATTGATCTCTAAAATTTCTCAACATTTCCATCATTATTCTAGCATCAATAGTAATATTTCCTGCTATTCTATTCTTAGTTTCTGCACTAATATTTTCTCCCTCCAATATTACATTGTTTGAGCTTTTTTTTGTAACCTGTATTGAATTACAGCTAACTGTTACACTATCCCCCTCCATCATTGTTTCTTGTTTTACACTTTTTTTTGTTTTTTAGAATTAAAATCACACTTTTCTAACCTTTCTGGTGCAATCTGCTGATGTTGCTTAGATGTCCAGCTGTCTGCCCCATTCTCCTAGATTTGATGTCGCTTCTGCGTTGTGTTGTGATGAATCTACGTCATTTCGATGTTTTTGCATTGAATTCCCTGTTGTCTCGTAATCTTGGAATTACGATCGAAGTCTGTTGTCCCTGTTGTTTCTTGAATCTGGGTCTTGTAGATGATTTCACCGCTGCATTCCTCCTTTGGTCCTCTCAATTCTTCTTGGTTATTTCTGATCCTTTCCTGGTTACTCGAGTTCCTTTCCTGGTCGCTTCGCCTTCCTTTCCTGGTCGCTTCGCCTCACGTTGATGGCGCCAATTTGCGAATATAACAAGTTGTATGTTGCAAATAAATGTTTGTTTACATAACTTTAACTGCCCCACGTATGGGAGCCAATTTGCAATAGCAATTTTACGTGTTTATAGCACCACGTTGTGGAAGCCAATTTACGAGAGCAAATATGTGTTTACTTCACGCGAAGCCATCTTGTGTGACGTCATTCGTTGGTCTGGTCCATAGTTCCCTCTGGCGTAGCAATTTGTATCAGTTTTTGAAATAATTTATTTTAAATGTCCTCCGGCTAGCTGTTTGGGATCGAACATGTTTCTCTTGCAGGGTGTGAAGCGGAAAGGAATCTTTTGTCTAGAAATGATATTGACGAAGAAATTGGTTTTATAATCTTTATTGCAGAACACGTTCACGAACACTTTCACAGATTTATCTAGATAATCGCCATACTGAAACTGTTTGTAATAACTGCTTATCACTTTTAACTCACGTACTTCAACTTTATATATTCAACTGTATAATACTTTATAAGATTTCTCGTACTTCTGCTGCGCGTAACTTTACGAATTGAGAGACCGACATGAGAATCTTGTTGAACTGGGAGCTGACGTGTTATGTGTTGAGAATCTTGTTGAACACTGGGGGACCCACTACCTCGACCTGGCTTATTTATAGGCTTGCCTTAAGATACGCCTAAAGATTATAAATGAAATGCTATTGGCTAATAAAACGCGCCAACATTAGCGTCTATTTTACTATCCAATGAAAACCACTAATACATATTACTTTTAGAGAACATTCTGGAAGCTTTTTTTACTGAAAAGGCGCGAAACATTACGTAACTTCCTGGTTCCCGGTAACGATAAACAACTCATCCCCTTGCTGCAGTATTGCGTTATTGTTAACAGTTTCAGTAGAGCCGTATATTATTATTTACCAATAATAATTACAATTATTAAACCTCTGAAATCAATGTTACATAAAAATACATATTCATATTAAAATAATTATTTACATTTGAGTAATTTATGATACAAATTACCGTATCATATTACAAAAGTATTTTGCGTGCACATGAAATATTTTATAAGTACTCTCAGTTCTTATTAATTATTAGCATTATTAGCACAATTATGATATCACTTGATAGATAATACAATTCTTGTTATTTATCTGAGTTAATAACTATACTTCTGTATGACTACGGCACTTCTTTAACAATATTTTACATGGCATCATGCGTAGCTTCTATCCACCATACAAGTGTGATATGGAACTGGTGAATTTGCAATGGATTCCATAGCATTGCTTCTATTTATGCCTAAGAGTACAAGATCTTGACTTCCATTGGCTACTATAATGACTTATCACATATACAAACCTATGAAATGTTTTGTAACATGGACATCTTATAGAAAGATTTGCTGGCTTTAAAACTGCTATCGAATGTTTTAGAAGCTTACTCATTGTTATGTTCTTAATACATTGTTAAAGCAGAATATGTTTAGTTGCGCACTTTCATATGGAATTCACATTGTCACAATCTTTATAAGAACTTATGTCTTCTAGCTGCAAATACGAAATACTTCTGGCTTTGCTTCTTTAAATATTATTAACATATGTATATTGTCATGACATATAGCTCTGTAAAATTATTACATTTATGTTGTAGGATGGTAATATAATGTACTTGTCGTGAATAATTAATTAACAATATTTAAAATATTAAAGCTTTTTAGTAGGGGCTAAGCATTTTTGGATTAGTAGTGGACATTGTTTCATTATCAATTTTATTCATTCCATCCCTTCTCTTATAACATTCAAATTCAATATCAGTATGAGAAAATCTAAACAGGACTATTGCTTGCTTACTGTTGCCAGTTGTGGAACATTCTTGCTTATTGGATGTCAATATATTGTGCACTATGTGCTAGAGTGGTAATATTTATTTACAATGTGGCATTTTGTAATCAAAATTAATAAATAAATTAAAAAAAAACAGAAAATTCAATTTCCAAGACAAATCAAAAGAAGTGGAAATCTTTTCTCATTCCATTGATTCATCTCCAACAGCACCTAGCTCTTTGTCAACATCATCATCATTAATGTCAACAATGTCAATACCAAACAAATAACAAAGGGACATAACTTTTTGCACTCTTGGTTAAAAAAGCTACCCTTGCATATACTATAACAAATGAGATAAATCTTTCTGTTGTGTATGCAAAAATTATGATTTTGAATCAGAAAAGGCTCATAACCCTATATTTACTAAAGTGGAATTTTCTAGTTGGAAAAAAGATATGGAAAGTATGCATAAAAAGTTGGATTTACACTCTGCATATGTTTTGAAAGAAAATTTCAAACAAAAGGTATAAACATCAGTGCTGAAATAATGTTATTGCATAACAAAGTCATGCAAGAATCAAGGCTGGCTCTTGAGAAAATAATTTCCATGCTTCTTTTACTTGCTCAAAAAGGTTAGCAGGAGGAAAAACCGACAGTGAATCAAACTTCCTCAACTGTAAAAGCTTTGATCACAGGATGTTTCTGAATTATCAGTGGTTACAAAGAACAAAATATAGGTAGGTATTGCGTGATATAACAAATAAAATGTTTGAAATGCAGTTTTAAAAGGTCATAATTTTGTGCTGTACTTGATGAAGTGAAGGGGAAAAAAATATTTATCAATCTTGTTAGATGAAACCAATGAATTTTAATTTCTGAACAAATTTTACTTTCAACAAGATCAATTATTAACATACAAACATTTGAAGTTGATGAATTTTTAATGGGATTTTACACAACAGAAATAACTAATGCATATACACACTTCAAAATTGCCACAGATGTGCTTAGAAAATTAAATTTACATATTCACGGTTTAAGGGGTCAGTGCTTTGTTGGGGCTAGTAATGTCTTGGAAATGCGCAGTGCATTGCAAGCTAAAATAAGATATAATGAAGTACATACAGTATTGTTCATTGTAATGTACATTTATTAAATCTTGTACTTCAGGATGTTATGAAAAATGTGAATGAAATAAGATACATGCTCATTTAACTGTGCATGAATCTTTGAAGAGACTTTAATGGTTCAAATCTGTTTCAAGAGCACAGCCACTCCCTGCATCCATTTTGTCCAAGTTGGAATTTGGGATATAAATTTATTTTAAGTCTCTCAGAAAATTATGAGAAATTGATTGAATATTTGTCAGAGCCTTCCATAAATGAGAAGATTGATGTGGGTTCTAAAGCAAATGATATTACTAAAGATTTTGTAAAAAGCTGACACATGGTGTTGACAATTATAATTAGTCATTTAGAGGGAGCCAATAACACAATGTAGATCCAATTGAAGTAGCAGAAAACTTTAATACATACTTTGTTAATATAGCAGATAATCTCATAAAACAAGCCTCGTTAAATAATCCCCCTCCTACATTAAATTTTCACAGCTCAATACATGAATCAATATACCTTACACCGACAAACGAGAAAGAAATTTTACAAATAATAAAAGATCTTAAGCCAAAAAACTCGGCTGGCATTGATAGGGTACCAGACTTTCTTATTAAAAAATGCGCACATGTAATTGTGAATCCAATAACACATCTATGTAATGAATCTTTAAGCTCAGGTTCTTTTCCCACTTGCCTAAAAACAGCCATAATCAAACCATTACATAAAAAAGGGAAAAACAATGATATGTCTAATTATCAGCCCATAGCGCTACTTTCAGTTTTCTCTAAAATATTGGAGAAACTGTTTCTTAAACGACTTTCCAACTTCTTAGAGAAACACAAATTATTATCGGACTCTCAGCACGGCTTCAGGAAAAATTACTCAACTGAATCGGGAATTTTCTCATTTATAACCGCGTCCCTTAAAGCCATTGATCAAAAGCAACATGCCTCGGCTATATTTTTAGACTTAACAAAAGCATTCGACACCATAGATCATCAGCTTTTGTTAACGAAAATAGAGGCTCTAGGCATAAGAGGGTTGGCCAATAAATGGTTAGAATCATATCTATGTGGTCGTATGCAAATAGTGGAAATAAAGAATAAATCAAATAATCAGATCAATTATTATCACTCCAGTCCACTCCAAGTAAGCTATGGTGTGCCACAAGGTTCTATACTAGGTCCTGTCCTATTTCTTCTTTTCATAAATGATTTCCACATAAATGATCCATGTACTAAAACCATTTTATATGCTGATGATACAAATATCCTGGTTAAGGCAACCCAAAAAGAAACATTTCTAACCTCTATTCACCAAGTCTCAGAGAAAATCTCAAACTATTTTACATTGAATAATCTTATTATAAATACAAATAAAACTGTAGCAATGGATATACACACAAATATGAACAAAAATTATCTTGCCCCTCAAATACAACTCTCTAATCAGACACTTAAAAAGTAGAATCTATAAAATTCCTTGGGGTCTGCGTACAAAGCAATCTGAAATGGGATGCCCACACTAGCCTCATAAATAATAAACTCAGCTCTCTATGTTATATGCTAAGAATATTGACAACATGCACAAGTAAAGAAAGTTAGAGCAGCATATTTTGCACATGTGCACTCACTCCTAAGTTTCTGGGGTGAGTCTCCAACAAGCAAGTCAATCTTTATTGCACAGAAAAAAATTATCAGAACTATTGAAGGAGTCAGCCCAAAGTCGTCATGTAAACCTCTCTTTAAAAAACTGGGGATCCTCCCACTTCCCTGCATTTACATATATGCAGTTATTCTGCTTATAGTCAAGAACATTAATGCTTCTGATTCACTATTCATAACTAATAATATGGTGCATAAACACAATACTAGGGAAAATACACAAATACATGTGACCAGCTGCAACACCTCGCTCTACCAAAAAAGTATCTTACTCTCCGGCATTAAACTTTATAATAATTTACCAAGTAATATTAAGGCAATTAAAAATGTAAACCAGCTGAAATCCAGTCTCAAGGCACATCTAGTTAACCACTCCTTTTATTCTATTAATGATTTCCTTGAACACAAATGTATATCATGAACCATAGTATTTAGCATGTAAATACCTATTGTATATAATGTAAAAACATATTGTATATATTGCAAAAACCTATTATTGTTTATGTTTATAGCTTGACGTGTCCAATAGTGAATGTACATTGTACCAAACCACTTTAACGGATGAATAAACTAACTAACCAAGAATTTGTGTATTAAATTCTATAATGATATTATTATTAACAAACTATTCTATCTTTAAGAAATTTTTTTCAATTAACATAGGATGAGCAAGGAAATAAAAACATCTGATGTGATACATTCACATGACTTTCTCTACCCTTATCATTTATTAGTGGGTATAGCAGTTGCTGTATATGTTGGACATCTTATTCCAACCGTACATTTCTCTACTATATTGTTATTAGATAGTAATATCAGAGCAAACTTCAAGTAGCAGATATAAATTGTGATGAAAAGTGGTTGATTTGTCTGCGTAACTCTTAGACAGATCCATCTACTTCAGAATGTATGTGCTGTCATTAAAAAGCTTAAAATGTAGATGGCAGGATGGCCACAAGGCAGTGCAAGAAAATGCATTTGTAGCTTTTCTGGTATGGGCTTCTGTTTACGAAATAGATAACACCTCCTGCTGTACATGTTTGTATGCTGCCATATTCTGTGATTAGAAAATTCTGGCACTTTCTCCAAGTGGCAACTCTTCTGCATATTTATACAAAGCCAAGAATATTCAAGTTTCTTTTTAAACTTGTGTTGTCTTTAAATGAATATTGAATGGAAATACATACACATTGTGTTATGAATGAATGTTATAACTACTACCAAATTAAACAAATTTTAGCTAAAAATTCTCAGTATGAACTTTTCTGTGACAAAAAAAATCTTGCCGGACATCCATATTTCAATATTTATGCTTTTGTTTGCATAGATTGTGCGAGGATGTGTGTGTGAAATCTTTTTTATCTTTCTTTTACTTTCTGTATCACGTACATAGTAGATAAAGAAAATATTGCATTCCACCCAAAAATTTGATACCAAGATTTCACTGGAAATACATGTTTTGAGGTGCCTGAATCCATTTTTATAAAAGGTGTGGTGTGCGTGGATGGGTGGGAGAG
This sequence comes from Deroplatys truncata, assembly GCA_030765065.1. Taxonomy (NCBI): domain Eukaryota; kingdom Metazoa; phylum Arthropoda; class Insecta; order Mantodea; family Mantidae; genus Deroplatys; species Deroplatys truncata. Next base: position 95,797,917 of record CM060984.1, on the reverse strand, counting down.
AGAGAACAGTATAGCCCAAAACTGAAAAGTCGGATAAGTACCAAACTTGGTATTTAAGTTCAGTATCTTCCAAGGATGTGACAAAGATTTTCAAGAAAATCCCCCCACTTCACAACTACACTTTTCTGGAATTTTTTCGAAAATGTTTATTTTCTAAAAGATGGCTCTAACAATTTAGGTTAAAATACTATATATCAAAGATATTTACATGACAAATAAAATGTTTATCTTGAATTTTCTGGGAATAGATGGTGAAGTCCTCTTCATTCAGAAGGAATTTTATGTAATCTTGTACAACTAGCAAACATTAAGCTATGGACGAAAATGTACCACTAAAAATGTAGATCTCTTTAAAACACACAATTTATTTAAATTAAGCTTTCTTTGTGCCATAAAGCATTTCTGAGATAACCGTTATTAATGGTTCGATTTGTTCATTACTTGGTCATTCGGTCATTCTCTTATAGTCCTGTCAACATTCAGTTGTTTCTTGCAATCGTATAGAAACAGTATGGAATTTTAAGGCCAGCATGTAGTGTCCAGTTCTTAAACATTTGACTATCGCTGTACTCTTTGTATTTATAACGAAATGTGTAATGTAGCTTTTCTGCAAAGGTTAATTCGATTAAAGTGAAGTAGATAGAATAATACGCTATAATAAGAATAGTTTGTATACTCACTAATAAAGATAGAGGATAGAGAAACTCATATGAATGTATCACCTCAGATTTTTTTACTTTCTCTACCTATAGTATATATAGTAGTTAAGAGGAAGTATTGTATTTACTCAAAAATTCAATATTCAGATTTCAGTGGAAATTCACGTTTTGGGATCCCCTTTCCTGAAAAAAGACATTTTCTGAAAGATGTGTGTGTGTGCATGTGCATGCACGCACGCATGCACATGCTGTTTCTGCATGCATAACTAAAAGCACCTCTGCTTTATCTGAAATAATTTTTAAGTAAAAATATATTGTGAATAAGATAACATATTGTCACAACCCTAGATATATTAAACCAAATATGAGAACATCCTCAATCCAACCCCCCCCTTGCCCCAAGGCAGATGCCCAGAGCACTTAACACTATTAAGGTCCCATAGTTAAAGAGAGTGAATCAAGCAATGCCATAATTTTTATAATTAATCATCTCAATCACAACTTCCAATTAATACGTCACCCCAAACTACTCGACTATTCTGGATGTTTCCAGCTCTTTCTGGAACAACTACAATGCTGCCAACATTAAGCTGCTACTTCTGGGACAGACCCACCAACCCATTCTGGGAGGATCAACTTCAGGCTACCAAACTAAATCTACATGTGCTCTTCACATCTGCCCTGGACCACTAATGTTGACGTCCTTGTTGAAACCATGAAAATGACATACATAAGAACATTTTTAAAAAATTACAACTGCCACAGTATAATATTGGAAGAATCACTTTTTATATGAATGCTACAATATATAACAGACTATGTGAGTTTGTCATCAGTAGAGAAAATCATGTGAATTTATCACATCAGATTTGTTTGTCTGTTTCTTTCTTTCTTTTGTCCTTAGAAATTGTGGTTGCCTTACTGAAACAGGTCCTGTCAACCATAGTATCTTTCCTGTGTTTTCAAGTGGTGCACATTTGTGAAGCTCATCCATAAGGAGTTGAATTTAAGCTATCTGGAATTAATTTAAAAATGCTTTCTCTAGACATTACCTATATCTCCTCCTGCCATATCATGAATGTGTTACTTTTTCTTTGTGTAGGTTATTCCTCTGGTTGGGATGTCATCTCTCCTGCAGGTTGGGGGATGCCACTATGGTTAGCTTTCATATTCCGTGGTGCACGTGCAGGAGGTCTGCGGGAAGTTAACTCAATGGGATTTGAAGCAGGTTCAGGATCTGCCTTAGCTCCAGACACAGTTGCAGGCAAGGCTGAAGAAGCAGCTCGGGAGAAAGAGTTGAAACAGAAGTATTTCAGGTAAATACATTGTAACACATTTACTCCTTAAGAATTGCACGTAGACTTAGATACTAGCCTATAGCCAAAGGTAGCAAGTAATGACAACTCTAAATCTCCATTGCAGCATAATACTATGAAATTGGAGATCTGTTGATCACGATGGCATTGGACTGAGCCATTGCATTATAGTTTGATTTTCTATGAAGTTAAAATTACCTTGCTTCATAACGGAAAGACGTACTCCTCCTTAAAGTTTTTTCTTAATCCATAGATGCACTCTGCACAGAGGCTTAACTGAACATATTCAAAATTAGTAAAACTCAACATATAAGCACATGTATCTTTTGGATAAGTACAGAATTAGAATTGTATATCTTTCTTTCCAGGTTACCCCCTTCAAAAAGGCCAAACTACATAAAGTTGGGTATCACCAGTCCATTTATCTGTCACTGGAATAGTCTTGCTAGAGAATGGTCAGGCAAGAGCTCTTGGTGCATTTTAAGGGGAAGGAAAAATTTAGAGCATTTGAAAGCAGGCATTGCAAGTTGTCACAGAAATAAAAATAACAGTAATAGTTTATCACAGATGTGTGATATAGGACAGACATTTTCAGAGTTAGATTCTGTGTGTTACTTTGTACCAGTCACTGTTCATGCTCTTAGAAAGGGAAATCCTTCAGACCATGCCATCATATGTCTTCCTACAGATGAAGACATCAATTTGTTTATTCAAAATGGCACAGTGCATGAACCTGTGGAGCCAGTGCATCCTGATGAGAATCAAAAGCAGCGTAAGGAGTCAAGAAGTGATCACAAAAAGTTGTTGAAACGCCTGAGAAGGCAAAGAATAAGGGAAAAAAGGAGAGAGGAAGAAAATGGAGAAGCAGAAAATGTAGCAGTTAAAAAGAAGGATGCAAAAGAAACTCCAACAAAACAACTGGTGGTCAATCAAGCAAATAAAATGTGCTCTCTATGGTTGCCAGAGGCGACAGTTGTCAAGGAATCAAGCAGTCGCTCCATCATAGGATTTATAGCTAAGGGTGACTTCAGTTTTACAGAAGCTCATGGTGTGGGTCAGGGTTATGTAGTTCTTGAAGCTTTGGTCCAGCTGGTGCAGGGATACCAGAGAAGAATAAAGGAACAATGCAAAATTTGTGCTCCTTGGGTTCTACTGAGAAACACAACCAGTTTCCAGTACAGAATTGCTACCCTACAACTGCAGGTTACAGCTTAGCTTTTTGTAAAATCCAGTTGTTTGTAATACTCCAAGATAACTTCATTGAGCGAAATATCAAGGCTTTCAGAATTAGTGAATATGAATACAGATGCGCAATTGATTTAAAATGCAACCGTTTGCCAAATATTATTGGTCTTATATGAAAACCAGGAAAGTTCCATTGCTAAACCACATAAAACTTGATGTATGGATATCCATTAATCTTTTCTTTTCATAATAGATATAATTTATGAGTCTGATCAACTTAATTTATTTGTTAAATTGTTAAGACTAGTTTCAGAAGCTGTTGCTCCCATCTTCAGCTAAGGACTGAATGGAGTTCAGATGTGGAAACTTAGAGTGGTTGAAGAGGGAAAGCTGGCACTATTTGGAAACTTTCTTGGAGTGAGTGACGAGGGGAAGCTGAAACTATTTGGTGGCTTCTTAATGAATTTGCCAAAGTTGTCTATGGGCAGGATTTCAAAATTCATTGCCTGCTCACTGTATTTGGCAGTGAAGATTCTTTACCACATCATGACTGCCATAGGGATTTTGCTATGTTTGAAGAGTTGTACTTCTGGATTGATGTTTTAGTTGTTGGTTCAAATATGATTTACAATTTTTGCTTGTATTTGATACACCAAAGATATTATTTTTGGGTGTCTTGTGTTTCTTTTTGTTTTACCCACATATACTTGATTACAATCTGGGCAGTTGATTGAGTAACTATTTGATTTCCATTTTTTGGAAACTTATCTTTGAATGGAGATGAGATTTATATGGTCTGTCTGTTCTAAGAAACTAAGAACATGTTATGTTCCGGAAAACTTTTGCATTTTATGATCTAGTTAAGGGTGGATGGTGAAATTCTAATACTGTCTTTGTGGAACTTCTATGTTAAGGATAATAGTGTACCAATAAGGTCTTGTGTCTCCTCAATTTGGTTATTTTTCTATCAATAAGGTGTGGTCAAAGTCATTTAGGGCCGCTATGTAATGGTTTTGGTGATATTCTGGTATGAATGCCTCTATGTTGAGTGTCGTCCTTCATGGTGTAGTGGTTACCATACTAGCCTCTAGTTCCTGAGATTGCGGGTTCAAACCTGAAGGAGGGCAATGGATTTTTTCGGGTGTTAAAAATCCTTAGCATGGCTTCCTCCAGAAGGGAAGTAAAGCTGGTGGTCCCGTGTCGTAGATTTACGGCACATAAAAGAACCTCAAGTCTGATAAAGTGGCCTCTAAGAAAAATTACCATTCTTTCATGCCCAATATAGAATGGGATGCTAAGGAACACAGCAGTTAAAGAGCGGTCATAAATAAAACTCAATTTAATTTAATTTTTCTATGTTGAGTGGGATTTCGACAAGGCTATGTGTTAGGTTATTGAACATAGGCGCTGACTTAAGGGAACAAGGGTGCCAAGTGCTCCCATGAAATAAGCTATGTGGAATGGAGCATTCTTTCAGCATTCAGTTGTTTCTATGATTGCATGGAAACACTATGGAATTTTAAAGTCATCATATAGCATCCAGTTCTTAAACATTTGCCTATGACTGTTCCCTTTGAATCTATAATAAAATGTGTAATGTGCTATTTCTGCAAAGGTTTATTTGGATTAAAATGTTGTTGATAGAAAAATAAGCTTTAAAAATAGTTTGTATACCCACTAATAAATGATACAGGCAGAGAAAGTCATGTGAATGTATCACGTCAGAATTTATTTTATTATTATTATTTATTTATGGAGTTTGGACGATGTGGATTTGTGATGATATGTCCGTTTAATTATTGATATTATATGCATAATATTCACAAATAGATCACAGTTTCTGTTATGCAGTGGAAATCATTAAATTAATTTGCAAACAGTACCACGGCTCCATATATATGCAGGCTAACTAGACTGCAGCATATATGCTCACATCATAAAAAAGAAGTCTTTGTTTTAATACTGTGATGCAAACCTCTTATATATTAGTACCAACGTAGCTAACAACTGCATAGGAAAAAATTAGGAGAGCTTTGAAGAATATGAGGTGAAAGCCTGCAGAGTTAACTGAGTACACTTTGTATGAGAGTGAAACATGACACAACGCAAAATAATCATGATTTGGTACTTCTTGATTATATCAAAGCACAAGAAAATGATCTGACCCCATCAGAAAACATTACATACTCAGAGTCTCCTTCCTCTCATAGATGAAATTGAACTTGAATTGTTTTCAGAGGCTTGAGGCATAGAAACTAGTTGATACCCATTTTGGAGAGCTGATTGGCTTCTAAATTCTTTTTTCCAGCCAATAGAAATAGAAATTAAAAACCACTATCCGTCATCAGAGGTGCCCAAAACAAAAACCCTTCAGTTAAACCCTATTCAATGAGGGTGGGCATTAGTAAAAGCACTCAGGCTGCACCTCAGCCTCCAGCAGCTCGTTACTTCAACAGTAATATCACAGAGAGGCAACTGGAAGAACTGCCGACCGACACATCAGCCCAGTCAGGCTGTATCACTATTACCTCAACCATTGGGGAAACCTGGCATAACTCTGCAGGATGGATTATAACTCAACTTAAATATTGGTAAAGTATTCGGTTATTTTATGCATTTTGCTTGGGTAATTGTTCAAATGTTCTGGTATTGGAAACAGTTAATTGCTGACCCATTATAATTCAAAATTACTGAACCAATACTATCACTTTGGCAAATTTTTCAGGCATAGAAAAGTGTATCATGACTCAGAGCGGGTAAAGTTTAGTATACTTGAAAGTTTATATTAAATAAAGTTTGGAGTACATAAAGTTAGCAACAAGTAATTGATGAAAATATAACTTTCATTTAAAGAAAAAGAATAAATGAATGTTAACTTTTTTTAAGTTTAGCATCCTTTAACTGGGCAGGTATATTAGATGGCAAATGTATAAAATGGTTGAAATGATACTGAAATGGGCATGCAGTACCTAGAGCATAGAGTTACCTGACATTCGTCTTCTCAAGATTAAGTAAAACCCCAGAGAAAACCTTATCCAGGTAACTCCTCTAACCAAGATTCGACCTTGTGATCTCTTGAGTGTGAGGTCATGAAAATATGTCAAAGATGTGTATTTTAATCAAAATCATTAGAGCCATTTTTGGGGAAATCAATATGTTCAAAATATTTACCAAGTAATGGGTTGTCTGTGGTGAGAGGATTTTCTTGAAAAACTTTGTGTCACATCCTTGGAAGACACTGGTATCTAACCAAATTTTTGTTTTTGAGTTATGGTGTTTAGGAACACCACATGGACTTTTTTCTAAAAATCTGTTGCATTCACATCACTTTCTCTGCACCTTATCATTTATTTATGTATAGCTTCTACAGACAGTTACAAATGCATATTTTTACTTTCTCTACCATGTATATATTAGGTAGAGAAGGTATTGCATTCCACCCAAAAATTTGATATCGAAATTTCACGTAAATAAGCATTTTGATGCCCCTTGAATCAACAAAAAAAAAAGCACTTCTAGAAAAACATATGTACGTACGCACGCATGCTCGCACGCACGCACGCACGCACGCACGCATGCACTCACGCACGCGCGTGCGTATGTGTGAGAGAGAGAGAAGCATAACTGAAAAACAAAAGGTTGGATAAATATTAAACCTGGTATTTAGATTCAGTACTTGTCAAATATGTGACACAATTTTCAATAATATCCTCGCCCCACCCTAACTACCCTTTACATGGAACATTTTACAAATATTTTGATTTTCTAATAAATGGCTCGACCAATTTTGATTAAAACACCATATATTAATGATATTTAATAACAAATAAAGTGTATATCTTGAATTTTCTGGGAATAGCCTTTGAAGTCATCATTCGGAAGAAATTTTGTATAATGTTGTATAACTGGTGAACATTAAATGATAGACAAAAATGTACTACACAAAAAAATGTAGATCTTTTAAAAGCATACAATTTATTTCAAATAAGTTTTTTTTGGGCATAAGCGATTTCTGAGATACCTGTTATTAATGGTTCGAATTGTTCAATACCTAGCCATTCTCTTGAAGTCTTGTTGTATTTCAATTGTTTCTCGCGATTGTTTGGAAACAATGGATTTTAAGCATTATAGCATCCATTTGTTAAACATTTGACTATCACTGTTCCCTTTGTATCTATAATGAAATGTATAATGCAGCCATTTCTGCAAAGGTTTATTTGGGTTAAAATGTAGTACGCAGAAAAATAAGCTTTAGTAAGAATAGTTTGTATACCCATTAATAAATGATAGAGGGTAGAGAAATTTATGTGAATTTTTTTTATCTACTTTATGTTAGTCAGATGTTTTAAAGCTAGTCCGGTATATGCTGGCCTTGAAATTCCATACTCTTTCCATGACATTGCGAGAAACAACTGTACAGCTACAGCACTTTAAGAGCAATATTGAAAAATTTAAAGCAGTAATAATGAATATATTGGAAATGGCTGATGTCACAGAAGTTTGTTTAAATAATTTGTGTGTCTTAAAGAGTTCTCCATTTTGTGTCTATTACATTTTTGTTTATTTCTTACAGTTTATCCATTTTACAAACTTATGCAATATTCCTTCTGAATGAAGAGGATTTCATAACCTATTCCCAGAAAATTCAAGATACAAAATGCATTTGTCATACAAATATCTTAAATTTATGGTATTATAATCAAAATCTCTACAGACATTTTTGAGAAAATAAAAAATATAAAAGAATTTTCCATGTAAAGTTTAGAGTAGGGGAATTTTTCTATAAAATCTTTGTCTTATATATTTGGAAGATACTGATTTAAATACCAAGTTTGTTCTCTCTCTCACTCATATTTAAATGTGGATTACCCTTTCCATGAAATCAGGGGAAGCAGTGAATGGCAACAACACTTGAAAATGACAGAAGTATTAAAAAATTCAAACCAATAACAGTAAATATCTCTGAAATGGTTGATGCCATAATACGTTATTTGAAATAACTTGTGTGTTTAATAGAGATATACAATTTTTGTGCAATAAGTTTTTGTCTATCCCTTATAGTTTAGCAGTTATTCAAAGTTATGTAATTTTTTTTTTTGAATGAAGATTTTGCAGGCCATTCCTAGAAAATTACAGATATATATTTTATTTCTCATGTAAATATCTTTAATATATGCTATTTTAATCAACATTGTTATAGCTATTTTTGATAAAATAAAAAAAATTGGAGAAACTTTTCATGTAAATGTAGTTTGGGGTGGAGGGATTTTCTTGGAAATATTTATGTCGTATCTTTGGAAGATACTGAATTTAAATACCATGTTTGGTATTTGACCAGCTGTCATTTTTTAGTTATGCTGCTCACACACACATGTACCATTTTCTATATATATATATATATTGTTTTGTTTTGTTTGGTTTAATTCAGGGGCCTCAAAATATATCATTTTGGTAACATCTCAATTTCAAGTTCTTGGCTGGAATACAGTATCTATCTACCTTCTCTTCCTACTAGGTATGTGGTGGAGAAAGTAAAAATGCATTTTTGTTTCAGGGAGGCTCAAATTTCTGGTGAGATTTTCAACATTAAATTTTTGGGTGGAATACAATACTTCCTCTAATTACTGTATGTAGTAGAGAGAGTAAGAACCTGATGTACTACATTCACATGACTTTCTCTGCCTCTGTCCTTTTATTACTTTCTCTACCGCTTACATATAGTAAGTAGAGGAAGTATTACAATCCATTCAAAAATTCAATACAGAGATTTCACCACACATACACATTTTGAGACTCCCTAAATCCAAAAATAAGCATTTTTAGAAAAAGGTGTGTGTGTGCGTGTGCGCGCGTGCGTGCATGCCAGAGAGAGAGAGAGAGAGAGAGAACAACATAACTCAAAACCTAAAAGTCTGACAAATACCAAACTTGGTATTTAAATTCAGTATCTTCCAGGGATGCAACACACAGATTTTCAAGAAAATCCCTGATCTCAACTACCCTTTACATGGAACACTTTTTCAATTTTTTTTTATTTTCCCAAAAAGGCTCTAATGACTTTTATTAAAATACCACATGTTAAAGTTAAAAAGTCAGTTTGAAGATTTATTACATTTTGACTGTTGGGGAGCCAAACTTGAAGTAGTTGCAACATCACGTATGGTAAAAATTTTCCGGTAGCCTTCACCCCAAGTTTAAAAATATTAACTTTGTATTTTTGCTGTTTCTTTAAATTTTATATATTTATGTTTGCCTCGGCTGCATCAGTATTATTGTTAGAGACATGTTTCTCTTTGCAGGGTTGTGGTGCAACTGAAGAATGTAGGCTTACACAAATTTTAAGTTTTTCTTCACTCCATTTATTAATGCTTGACACGATTTAAATAACACTTCACTGATATAGAGAGCTGTGAGATTCTTTTATTAATTGCTTGCACCTTTTTAAACATGTAAACTATTTTCTCACACAAAATACGTATTAAATTTCTTGAGGATGAATCTCGCATCTGATTAGTAACTCTGTCTACAAGCAACTGACTTCTAGATTTGTAAATTTTGCTATATTTCAGTTTCTGATTGACTAATCCTACTCCAATAGAATACCTTCATTTAACTTGAGCTTTTTTCTGGTTGTTGATAGGCTATTTTATAAACTGTCACAAAAATTACATTATTGTTGCTCCAAGAATGACTAGTAGTAGTATTAAACATTCCAACTCATTATTGCTTCAAGGTTACCTCATTTTTAACAACTTTTAACCTATTATTCTCACAGCTCCTACATTATTAAATTATGTAATACATTCACATAACATTGTACATGTATACAATAATATAAACATATACAATGACTGTATTATACACTATTTATATATTGTTACATACACATATTGCTTTAAGGTGGGCTGTTATTGAATTTATATATTATATAATTAGATTGAAATCATTTAAATGTTAAAAATACTGCCTCAAACTGAATGCTGAAAGGACTTAAGAAATGGCTTATGCCACTAAAAAACTTATTTGAAGTAAATTGTGTATTTTAAAGAGACTACATTTTTTATGTAATACGTTTTTGCCTATTGCTTAAAACTTAGCAATTGTACAGGGTTATATAAGATTTCTTCCAACTGAAGTGGACTTCACAGGCTATTCCCAGAAAATTCAGGATATACACTTTATTTGATATGTAAATATCTTTAATATATTGTATTTCAATCCAAATCATTAGAGCCACTTTTTAGAAAATCAAAAATTAGGAAAAATGTTCCATGTAAAGGGTATTTTGGGGTGGGGGATTTTCTTGAAAACCTTCATGTCGCATCCTTGGAAGGTACTAAACCTAAATACCAAGTTTGGTATTTAACCGACTTTTCATTTTTGTTATGCAGTTCACAGACACACACGTACCTTTTCCTAAAATGCTTGTTTTTTTTAATTCAGGATGCTTCAACACATGTATTTCCGGTGAAATCTCGGTATCGAATTTTTGGGCGGAATACAATACTTTCCCTATTTATACATAGTAGCAGGGCCGTATTTAAAGGGAGGGGGTTTAGGGTTCAAACCCCCCCCCCCCCGAAACTTCTGACAGTTTTATTGATTTAAATTCATAGCAAACCAATATGGGAAAATGTTGGATAACAGTAGGTCTATTGCTAGTAGCACATTTACAAGACAAAGGGAAACTTAAGATCGTCGCCTTACATAGGTAAGGTTATCATACATTCCGGTTTTCGAAGCAGACCCCTTGTTTTGTGCTGTAAGGTGCAATATCCTCATTCTGGTGAGTTTTTCTTGTCTATATAGTGTCTCCAAGCAATTTTCTTATCCATATAACGTCTATATACAGGGAGAGCCAAAAAACTATGATCCGGCTGCGCGATGTTTTACCTGTCCGCGCCTTTCGCGCTCGTTGACATCTGCCACTTTCATAGAAAGGCGCGGATAAAACCGTACAACATTTTGAAAGCTACTTTTAAAGGCTTTACTTACCAACTTTATGAAAAGAGATGCTGAAACTGGCCACCATCGTTGTCCATACATTTTTAGGCACCTCTTTACATCACTCGCCGTAGTTCACATTGAGAAATGCTGGCAATTTCCTGGCGGGTATTTTGCTTTAATTCTTCCAGGGTGTGTGGGTTTGTCTTGTACACTTTGTTTTAAGTTACCCCAGAGATAGAAATCATAGGGGGTTAAGCCGGGGAACCGAGGGTGCCACAAATCTCTACTAATAATTCTCTCCTTAAACACACTTTCAATTGTTTTCATCGAAATATTGGCTGCCGCAGAGTCTTGTTGAAAAGAAAGGTAAAATCACGCTCTCTGTCAGTTAATTCTCTAAAAACAGAGGGCAAAATTGTATTCACGTATGCATGGGCTTCAACTATCGACTCGAGAAAAAAAATTCAATTTTGTTCTACGTACCAACAATAAAATTGGTAAGTAAAGCCTTTAAAAGTGGTTTTAAAAATGGTTTCATCCGCGCTCATTGCCGTCTGCCTATAATAGCGGGAGACGGCAACGAGCGCCGAGGACGTGGAAAGGAAAAACACCACGCAGCCAGTTCATAGTCTTTTGGCTCTCTCTGTATTACGGAGTAGGTACATGGTAACTGTGTGAGGTACTGCTAAGTTTAGATTTGCGGAAAACCCTCCCCGAAATTTTATTCTGGGTACGGGCATGCATAGTAGAGAAAGTAAAAATGTAATCTCGTTAAAGCACACAATTTATTTCAAATAAGATTTTTGTGACACGCCATTTTAGAGGTATTCGTTATTAATGTTCAAGTTGCTCAATACTGCCATTTTCTTGAAGTCCTGTCGTTTTTCAGTTGTTTCTCGCGATTGTATGGAAACAGTTTGAAATTTTAAGGCCAGTTTTAGCGTCCAGTTTTTAAACATTTGACTATCACTGTTCACTTTTTATCTTTAACGAAATGTGTAATGCAGATATTTCTGCAAAGGTTTATTTGGATTAAAATGTAGTAGACGGAAAAATAAGCTTCAGTAAGAATAGTTTGTATACCCACTAATAACCGATAGAGGGTAGAGAAAGTGATGTGAATGTACCACATCAAATTTTTAGGAAAAGATCCGTGTGTGTCTAAATAAAAAAAAATTGAGTTTTATTTATGGATGCTCTAACTCCTATTGCCCTTAGCGTCTTATTTTATATTAGGCGTGAAAGACCAGAATTTTTGCTCAGAGACCTGTTAAATCAGGCTTGAGGTTCTTTTACGTCCATAAATCTGCGACACAGGACCACCGGCTTTACTTCTCTTCCGATGGAAGCCATGCTAAGGATTTTTAAAATCCATGGCCCTCCGCCGGGTTTGAACCTGCGACCTTGGAAACTAGGGCTAGCATGGTACCCCTAGACCAAGGAGGACTACTCCATATATGTCTGTAAACAGCATAACTCCAAAACGAAAAGTAGGATAAATACCAAAATTGGTATTTAGGTTCAGTATCTTCCAAAGATGCGGCATGGAGATTTTCAAGAAAACCCCCCACCCCAGACTACCCTTTACATGGTAGTGTAATGGTTGAAATTGTTCAATACTTTGTTATTCTTTTCAAGCCTTTTCGATATTGAGTTGTTTCTCGATTGATGCAAAGAACGTGGAATTTTAAGGCAAGTACATAGCGTCCAGTTTTTAAACATTTGACCATCGCTATTCCCTTTATAACTACTGTAACGAAACGTGTAATGCAGGCATTTCCGGAAATAAAATGAAGATGGGAACATTTACTTCCGTTAAAATCATTTGTATAACTACTAATAAGCGCTAGAGGGTAGAGAAAGCCATGTGAATGTAACACATCAGATTCTTATAAAAAGATCCGTGTGTCTGTGAATAGCATAACTCCAAAAGGAAAAATCGAATAAATACCAGACTTTATATTTAAGCTCAGTATCCTCCAAAAATGCAACATGAAGATTTTCAAGAAAATCCCCCATCCCAAACTACACTTTACATGGAACATTTTTCGAATTTTTTTATTTTCTCAAAAGTGGCTCTAAGATTTTGATTAAAATGCCATTAAAGATATTTAGATTACATAAAATGTATATCTTGAATTTTCTGGAATAGCCTTGTAGTCTATTTCATTCGGAAGGAATTCTCGTATCATCTTCTATTATTGGTAGACGTTAAGCGATAGACAAAAATGTACTACACAAAATTGTAGATTTCTTTAAGAAACACAGTTTACTTCAAATCACTTTTCTTGTGGCATAAGCCATTTCCGAGATATCCGTTATTAATGGTTCAAATTGTTCAATGCTTTGTCATTTTCAAGTCCTGTTGATTTTAAATTGTTTCTCGCGATTTCATGGAAAAAGAATGGAACTTTAAGGCCAGCATATAGCGTCCAGTTCTTAAACATTTGACTATCGCTGTTCCGTTGGATCTATAACGATGTGATGTAGCTATTTCCGCAAAAGTTTATCTCGATTACAATGAAGATGGGGAAATAAGCTTTCGTAAGAATAGTTTAAATACCAATAAACAATAAAGTGTTGAGAAAGTCGTGTGAATGTAATACATCAGAATTTTTCTTTCCCTTTTCCCTCCTGGTCATGCAAAGAGAACAGAATTTCATTGCGACCAGTTCTTAAGAGATTTGACTATCGCTTAAGGTCTTCACCTCCTGCTGTTGCTGTTGATGCCCGGTGTAGATCCAGCCTTCCTCCACGTGACCTGACGCCAGGAACTCGAACAGCGCCACGCTAGCGTCTTAATGCTGCCCTCTGTTAAGTATCTCTCTCTACTGGGACCAGCCGATAATGCAGAAAGATGTAAGGTGCTGATTGTATTCACCTATCGGCAGACATAATGAACATGTACAGAATGGGCAAGAAGTCCCCGTATCCCCTAGTGTCGAATGCTAATTGATTTATTTTAGCACAGGTGCTTACGTATTAAGTGTCCAATATATCTGTATGTTCCCCATCTGCTGTAAACACAGTTCCATACGTTTCCATGTTCTTCTTGACATATTCTTGATGTCCGGTTATATAGTGCGAAATGCATCCTCAACAGCATTGCGCAGTTCTTCATTTGTAGCATAACGACGTGCACCTTAATTACTCCCCATAACGAGTTGTCAGGTGTGGTGGCGTCAGGACTTCTTGGTGGCTATTTCAAGGCAGCTGGTGTTGCTGATGAACCACGGCCTATCCACCGTCCTGGAAAGTGTTCATTTAGGAATTCGCGCACTGCAAGAGCGTAGTGAGGAGGTGCTCCATCTTGCTGAAACCATATGCATTCTGCGAGGCCCCTTTCCTTAAGCTGAGGTATTAACCATATTTGTAACATGTGTAAATAATTTGCATCATTCACAGTCCCTTCAAAAAAGTACGGTCCAAGCTGATGTGATGTCATCGCTGCCCATATCATTACGTGAGGCGGGTTCCTTTCTAACTCGACTGTGTAATGAGGATGCCCTTTGGCCCCAAAAGACAAATACTTCTAGTACGTGAGCTGCGATAAATGGCACATTCGTCTGAAAACATAATCTTGGCACGGTCCACTGCATTTGGAAACTGAGTTAACAAAACCAAAACGCGCTCATTTCGGTCTCTATCCGATAACTTGTTTACGAACGTCGGTCGAAAAGGTCTTTTTCATGTGATCTCGCATTGTTGTCTTCGTTATGCCGAGTTCCGAATCACGTTTACGTGTCGACTTCATAGGAGATTGTTCAATCCAAGCAGAGACTGTGGTACATGTTTCTTCTCGTGTCTTCTTCCTTCCACTCCGCGGCCTATCTTTAACACTGCCAAAAGCAAAAAAAAAAAGCATGTCTCTCCCAATCCAAAGTGTTGCTTTTTACTTTCTCTACTACGTATAGTAAGTAGGGGAAGTATTGTATTCCACCCAAAATTTCGATACCGAGATTTCACCGGAAATACATGTTTTGAGACCCCCTGAATCCAAAAAAAGCATTTTTGGAAACATGTCCGTGTGTGTGTCTGTCTGTCTGTCTGTGTCTGTGAACAGCATAACTCAGAAACGAACAGTCGGATAAACACCAAACTTGGTATTTAGGTTCAGTATCTTCCAAGGATGCGACACGAAGGTTTTCAAGAAAATCCCCTCACCCCAGAGTACCCTTTACATGGAAGATTTTTCGAAAATTTTAATTTTCCCAAAAATGGCTCTAACGATTTTGATTAAAATATCATATGTTTAAGATATTTTTATGACAAATAAAATGTATATCTTGAATTTCCTGGGAATGTCTCCAAAAGTATTCTTTATTGTGAACGACTTTTGCATAACTGGTAAACTATAAGAGATAGATAAAATTTTACTACACAAAAAATGTAGATCGCGTTAAAATACACAATTTATGTCATATACATGTTTTTAGTTGAGTGAACCATTTTCGAAATATTGCTTGTTATTTCCTTAAATTTTCCAATACTTATACTTTTTCTCAAATTCGTTATTCAATTTTTTATGTCCTGGATATGCAAACAGAATAGAATGCGCCACATAGCAACCAGCGCTTAAAAGATTTGACTATCGCTTATAACCTACCATGTTCCCCATGCATCTACAAGAAAATTAGCAATAAGATTGACATCTGGATATCTCGAGTAACATGAAGCATATGGAGAATAAACGTTTGTAAAAATGGTTTGTACAAGAGTAGAGAAAGTCATGTGAGTGTAACACATCAGATTTTTCTGGTGGAGCGTTATTAAATCTTTCCTGGAATGCTCCCATAAATGTCTCATTGTCTGTGTGTTGTCGTTTGTGCACCCACACACTTGTCACTAAGCGCTCTTCAATAGTGTTAACTATGACCGTCCATATTTCCATGTCTACAAATTAAAACTCGACTGTGAAAACATGTAACCATGAATTCCAGCAATTGATAAGAAGTAACATAGCTACATAGCATAATAACATTTGATACCGGGATACGGGGATTTCTCGCCCAACCTGTAGTGGGATGGTGACTTCTCTGCAGAATGTAGTGTTACTCGGCAGCGTAATTTATTGTGTGAGGATGGAGCCAAACTGCCCCACAGTCTAGGATGCAACACGAAGATTTTCAAGAAAATCCCCCATCCCAAAAGTACACTTTACATGGAAACATTTTTCGTTACTTTTTTTATTTTCTAAAAGACCTGCTCTAACAATTTTGATTTCCTTAAAGAAAAACCCTTGTGTCGTATCAGTGTTTTTTTTTCTCTCTTTTTTGGATGCATGGACTTCAAATTATATATTCTTATGTGAAAGCTCAGTATAAAGTGTTTGGGTGAAATACAATGGATGCGTTAGAGAAAGTGAAAATATAATAATAGCGTATTAAGCATTGTATTGCATTTAAAGTACCTAAACATTGTCAACATTGGTTGCAAAGACGTTCAGATTTGATGACTGAATAAATATATATATATATATATATATATATATATGCACTGTCTACAAATTGCTGTTATTCTTATAGTCTATGGCGTCATATATTTACTATCAGTTCTGCCGGATGTATGTTCCCGGAACAGCAGCTGGTAATATGCGGCTTATACCATGTTGAGATAAAGCGGATTAGTTTACTTTCACTTGAATAGCCGCGACATCAGAATAAGGCATTGGTGTTCCTGTAGGTGTTTAAAACAAGCACTTCGTTAGCTTGTTCTAAACAGGAGAAAAGACTAGTTTTACCTTATCTAACCGAGAGAGGTGGCGCAGCTGTAACATGTGCGACTCGCATTCGGGAGGTCCTGGGTTCGATTCCCGGTGACCCTCCACTCCGACTCGTGGGTTCTTCATGGATTTCCCGGGTCAGCAGCGGAATGTTGTGGTGGTTCATCTGCCACTATTCAGCCCCTCATTTCCTGAACCCATCATCTCCCTTGTCATTTGTTTCAGGGTTGTAAGACCAGGCGACGGTGATCAGTGGTTGCGGCTGGACAGTGGCTGTGTGCCCTGTGAAGGTTTCTTCCTGACGTCTTGCACGGACAGCTTGGTTAGGACGCGCCTCCGGGTGCTTTCAGGCAGGCACTTCTTCGGGGACTTTCCGGTTGCTCGGGGTCTATGGGTGGACAGGGCGACGTTGGATACGTTCAATCTCGAAACATTAGGGACCCCATCCATGCTTGCGCTCGTCGTCATCCGGATCCGGTCGCCCTTTGGGTCTCTCCCCTTATCCATCCTCCCTTTACTTTTTACCTTCTCTACCACTTAACCTAAGGTAGAAGAAATATCTGGACCCCCAAACCATTATATACTTGCACCTTGCCGCAGTGAACAATAAACTCAAAGACGAAGAGTCGAATAAGTATAGTCAAGCAGCCTTGAGGATGCAACCCAAAAATGTTCAAAGAATTCCACACACCACAACATCCCGCATGAAAAAACTACACACTTTTCTTCTTCAAAATGACTGCTGTGTTTTTATCAAAATATCACTGGTTTGAGATATTGCTTTAGCGAATGGAATTTATATTTTGAAAATTCCTTAAATTATTAAATTACTTCCGAAGTGCTCGTCATTCTTTGTGAACTGTGTGTAACTGGGAAAGCATGGGCATAAAATAAAAACCTATAGTAAGAAAATCATAAAACCATCAAAACATATACTTTTTACAAAATAACTTTTTCTTGGCATAAGGCGTTCACGAAATGTTCACTACTGTGTATATTTTAATCGTCCCAGGTCACATGTTTCCTTGCCAACGTTAGTCGATTTTAGTGTGTGTTTCTGTAAACGTTGATGATTTCGAGTTATAAATCGACTCCATTGTGTGGACACTTTCGGGATTCTGACTTTGAAGAAGAATTCATTCAGTTCAGCGACGATGAACAAGGTAAGATACGACGTAGTGCCCTGGCGGTTAACAGCAAAATGACATGTGGTTGTAGCTGTCTGCGCGGCAACTGTCAGGCTACATTCACAATGAAATGTAAGCGCTAACGTAATGCAGCATAAGCTCAGGCGTGAGGGAACACCATCCACTATGCAGCCGTAGAAGTAACGCAAGAAGTTTGCAGGGCTTCAAATCCTTACACTAATTGCGGAAATGTTCCGAATGCACCGTAAGTTTCAAATTGAATAATATAACCAACAATACCAAATAAGAAAGTTCACTCAATATTTTATAAATAAGAGGTCACAAAAAATACATACATACATAAATACGCCCAACAGCCGCCCATAGCGTTAGTGACATCACGACTGTTTGACCAAAAAAATTGAAAGTAGTTGTGCAAGTACTGTGGAAACTGGGCCATTATTCCGTATGTGGGTAGTGAGGACTTTCGTTATCAACATGTAACACACGCACTTGCATTATGTTAACGTTGCCGTTATGGCATTCAGCTGCCAACATTGTAACATCGAGGACCCTCAGCCTCAACGCGTAGCTAATGGATGTTTTTAGGAGAGAAGTGGAGTGACGCAGCAGCGGAGCGACGACAGGGCGTAGCCGCACGATCTGCGCGTCTAAACTCGAATGATCCACTTTAGCTACATTTTCCTTGCTTCCCGACATTCCGTTAGCCATAAGTAGAGGCGAAATGATAGTGCTTCGCCTTACCTTTTGGTTGCAGCTGGGGTCATAAATGTTGCTGAGTATACTGGAAAGCTTGACAGTTATGCAACTAAGGTTGTCCATCACCTATCAAAATGAACAATGGCATAATAAATTATGCTTTCTAACAAAAGAGATGTTATTGTCTCCATTCAATTCCCTGCGCACGTGCACTTTTAGGAAGGCCACCTGCAACAACCCCCACCGCCAGCCGCATTGTTTGACGAACACGTGCAGTATAACAATAGAGCAGGGTTGTGTTGTGCTAACAAAAGAAGAGGCGCTATTGTCTCAATTCTATTGAATTCCCGCACACATACATGTTAGGAAGGCTGCACCTGCAGCAACCCCCCTCCACCAGCCTTATTGTGTGACGGTGGGAGAGAGAGAGAGAGAGACAGACCTGTTTCCCCCGAGGCAAGTTTCATCTACCTGCTATGTCATAAATTCCCCCGCTTGACCTAGCCATCATGGCGCTGACTTTGCCCCGCGGCCAGTTCTCTCCGAGAGCACCCGAGCCTACACGGAGACCTACGAGAATTACCGAACATAGTTGCACACGCTCTCTGTTTCTGCTTCTATTGTCTCTTTCAAACAGCTATATCAAAAATGTATTTAACATATATCGTTGCTTATATTAAACCCCTGTGTATACTTAGATATCCTTAGCTCTGTGTTCGAATCTTACTACAGACAAAAGTTTAATGCTTTAATTGCTAATGAAAAATTGATACTTTGATAGGGTAAAACATTATATCATTACCCTGATTAATGAAAGACGTTCTCGGGTACCCAGAGGTCCTAGTTCGAATCTTGCCCTGCGAAACTCTAATGCTTAATAAATATTAAACTATGGGAGTATAATTAAAATGTGTTTAACAATTATAATTATTTATATTAAACCCTGGTGTATACTTAGGTATCCCAAATTGATACTTTGATAGGGTAAAACATATCATCCTGATTAATGAAAGGCGTTCACCTGTATCCAGAGGGCCGAGTTCGAGTCTTAGTGTAGTGAAACATTAATGCTTAATAACTTAAAATTTAGGAACCTGGACATACAATGGTAAATCAGGTTAATTTTTGTATATCATCACGATGCTTAATGCTGGATATTCATGTGCTCTGAGGTCCTAGTTCGAATCTTATCCCTGCGAAACTCTAATGCTTAATAAATATTAAACTATGCTAGTATGGACGGTCAGATTAATACGTACTTAACAAATGTAATTATTTGCATTAAACCCTGGTGTATACATAGGTATCCGATGCCTAGATCCGATTCTTTATTTTCTTCTTCTTCTCTGTTTTCTTTCTTTTCCCTTTTCTTTCTATCTATCTCTTTCTTTCTTCTTGACTTGCATGCATCCAAGCATTCATATATACACACGCACATACATAGAGCCATTACACATACATATGCATACGTAAACATACACCAATATACTTACACACACACACCAGTGCACGCACAAACACACACAAGCCATTACACGCACACACGCATACAGACACACATATACACACCCACCTGCTAGCATTGGAAATTATTGTCCTTTACAGAATTCAAAAATCTTTGCTTTATTTCACTGTAACCTAGCAAATTGCAATTCTTTTCAGGCTACCGCATTCACATGACTTTCACCCCAACGCATTTTTATAGCTAGGCTAAAGACATCATGGAGATACTCTCTGAGAGGGAGAGAGAGAGGGGGGGAATTGAACCACGTAGGGATAGAAATGCTGAGAGCCTCTGCGCATGCGCTGCAGGTGATTACTCCATTGGGTGCAATAATCACATGACATGTAAACACCCCTGCTATAACGATGTGCTGACATAGCCAGGGGGATTTAGATCCCTATATGAACAGCTAATGGCGCTTGCTAGAACCATTGCGAGCTTATTAACTCTACATTTAAATTTTAAAGAACTTCAAAAAATAGCAGCGTGAGGTCTTAACGAAAACCTGCGAGCATACCCGAATGCCTGTTTAAACACGTTTTTCAATATAAGAGATACCCCCATTAATAACCGTTTTATTATTAAAATTCAGTATATGATCGTTCTAAAACGGTCAGTGTCACGTCTATAATTAGGATACCGCCAGTCACTAGTCTTTATTCTGCTAATGAGTCTAGATGTGTTAACATCGTGTTCCCTCCAAGAATAATCAGCTTTCTAAAGTGTTATCAAGGTGAAGAGGTCTACGTTTCATTGAACAGAAATTAATACGTTATTACCCAACAATAAGGATGAATAACTCTGCATATAAGGATATAATTCCTATAGGATACTCTTGTAGTAAATGCGGGAAGAAATTCCTCCTAGGTTATGACAAGAGAAGGCATCAAATGAGCTGCAAGACGCTCTTCAAATGCAAGCATTGTAATGTAACCGTCACTGATGGTTATAATGGACAGTGCCACGAAGATGTATGCGAAATAAGCAGTCTTCAGAAGAAAAGCAGATTGGAGCCTACTAAGCATCAGTTATTATCAACAATGGAGGGCTGTGATATGAAAGAATATGAGAAATCGTTCGAAGGACGATTGCAAGTCGTCTTCAACTATCCAGCATTTACTTTACATCTCATTGCTATTTACCCTCCTGGATCGAATTGTGTGTGGCTAAACATTACTCGTAGCCGTAACCTAACCTTCAAATTGTTCATGAATAACCTCTTGTATTCATATGACATTTCGTTCCCTGATAATATTTGAAAACAATCTACAGTTTCTTGAACTACACATCTTTTAACAACTTTCATTTTCAATTCACCTGCTGTCTCTTTACTTTGAGAATACTCTGACAAATCTGTACTAAATTGTACTGGACTGGAGTTTTCATTTTGAACATTTTGGTACAATTTATTTCTTTGCATTACCGACTCATTCTGTATTTCTGATATTTCCCCTCTGAAATTAACTTGCGCCTCATTTACATCTACATTCATAACCTCTTTCATCTCTCTTAGCTCACTTGAAATACTACTCATTTGACTTCCTAACTCTGTACATTCTACATTAACCTCACTTTCTTTGTTACCTATTTCCTTGCTCATGTCTAGCATTTTCTTTGAAACTTCTCCTATCTCACTTACTATTACTTCCTCATTTTCATCTCTCATTTCTGACATACTACTATCTAGCTTCGTAACTTTCTTTTCAATTTCTTCACTGCTTTGATCTACTTTTTGCTCTAATACCTCCTTACTCCTACCAATACTTTCCATTAATTTCCTATGATTCCTGTCTATAGCTTCCCCTAATTTCTCAAAACTCTTTTGCATATCTTCCCTTACTTGATCTACAATTCTCTTACCAATATTTTCCATATTTTCATTAATCTTTTTTATCATATCCATAATCATTCTAGTATCAGAATTAATATTTCCTGCTATTCTATTCTTACTTTCTGCACTAACATTTCCTCCCTCCAATACTACATTGTTTGAGCTTTTTTTTGTAACCTGTATTGAATTACAGCTAACTGTTACACTATCCCCTTCCATCATTATTTCTTCTGTATTCCTAGCAGCCATTGTTTTTGTTTTCTAAAAAAAATTACTATATTCTGACCTTTTGTGACGCTGTCTGCTGATGTAGCTTTGATGTCCAGCGTTCTGCCCCATTCTCCTATGTTTGTATGTCGCTTCTGCGTTGTGTTGTGATGAATCTACGTCATCTCGATGTTTTTGCGTTGAATTCCTTGTTGCCTCGTAATCTCGGAATCTGCGTCTTGTAGATCGTTTCACTGCTGCGTTCGCCTCTTCCTGGTTATTCTTGTTCCTTTCCTAGTCGTCTAGCCCCACGTTATGGGTGCCAATTTGATGCGGATGATGCTTACGTATTCTGTTTTACGTAAATTATTATATCTTGAAGATCTTATAGTTAGCCCCACGTTGTGGTAGCCAATTTGCGGCTGTTTTAATGTTGCATATGTGTTTAACGTTAATATATAGCACCACGTTTGGAAGCCAATTTACGAGAGCACATATATGTTTTCTTCACGTGTGTTGCCATCTTGTGTGACGTCACTCCTTGTTGGTTCGTTTAACTCCATCTGGCGTAGCAATTTGTATCAATTAGTTTCTGAAAGAATTTAAAGTTTTGTATATTATCCTCCGGCTAGCTATCATATTATCTTAGTAGAACAAGTATCTCTTGCAGGGTGTGAAGCGGAAAGGAATCTTTTGTCTAGAAATGATGTTGACGAAGAAATTGGTTTTATAATCTTTATTGCAGAACACGTTCACGAACACTTTCTCAGATTTATCTAGATAATCGCCATACTGAAACTGTTTGTAATAACTTCTTATCACTTTTAACTCACGTACTTCAACTTTATATATTTAACTGTATAATACTTTATAAGATTTCTTGTAATTCTGCTACGCGTAACTTGACGAAATGAAGGACTGACTGACGATATGTACTGTACTGAGAATTCCGTTGAACTGGGGGCTGACGTGTTATGTGTTGAGAATCTTGTTACACACTGGGGAACGCTCTCTTGAATTTACACTATTTATAGGCTTACCTCAAGATACGCCTAAAGATTATAAATGAACTGCTATTGGCTAATAAAACGCGCCAACATTAGCGTCTATTTTAACATCCAATGAAAACCACTAATACATATTTCTTTTAGAGAACATTCTGGAAGCTTTTTTACCGAAAAGGCGCGAAACATTACG
This sequence comes from Deroplatys truncata, assembly GCA_030765065.1. Lineage (NCBI taxonomy): Eukaryota > Metazoa > Arthropoda > Insecta > Mantodea > Mantidae > Deroplatys > Deroplatys truncata. Next base: position 95,774,502 of record CM060984.1, on the reverse strand, counting down.
TAACTTCCTGGTTCCCGGTAACGATAAACAACTCACTCCACCGCTGCATTCTTGCGCCATTACTAACAGTTTCAGTAAAGCCTTATGTTATTATTTACCAATAATAATTACAATTAATAAACCTCTGAAATCAATGTCACATAAAAATACATATTTATATTACAATTATTATTTACCTTTAAGTAATTTGTGATACAAATTACCGTATCAAGTTACAGCATCGATCAAGTGATATATTCTAGTGTACAGAGGGAAATTAAGGAAGTCATTGAAAGATCGGGATTCGAACTAGGGACAAATGATTGGAAATTATACACAGTAGTAATTATTCATCGTAGGAGCTAACAAACATGCTTTCGTCCACACCTCTATCTCTGCTAGTTTCTAGATAATGGGGATTTAAACTTAAGGATCGAACCCTGGACACCAGGTACCCGAATATACATCCACAAGATACGACCTAATGACATAAACGTAATAGGTTTATTTGGTGCCTTTATCTTAATTGTTTCCTGTGTTATTAAATTTATAAGTAAATTTCATTGAATCGGTATTCGAACTCAGAACACCAGAAACAAAATTATTTATAAATTTAGTTTGACATGTTTAAAAGAGCTGTATGCAGTTACAACATTGTTCTAATGTAATGTAATGTCTTTACACAAATATGTATGCAGTTACAGCATCGATCGAGTGATATATTCTAGTGTACAGAGGAAAATTAAGGAAGTCGCTGAAAGATCAGGATTCGAACTAGGGACAACTGATAGGGAATTATATACAGGCATTAATTGTCCATCATAGGAGCTAACAACTATGCTTTAGTCCGTATCTTTATCCCTGCTAGTTTCTGAGATAATTGAGATTTTAAAATTAAGGATCGAACCCATGACGCCTGGTACCCTAATATACATTCACGAGAAACTACCTAGTGTCGTAAAAGTAATAAAGTTTATTTGGCGTCTTTATCTTAATTAGTTTTGGAGTTATTAGAAGATGAATTTGTAATCACTCCTAGGATTCGAACCCATGCATCCAGGCCAGTTTCGAAGAATTCGAAAATGATGCGTCGCATCCCAAGGTTATAATTAGATTTTTTACATCATTTTATTTCTTTTCATTCAGGGCATGTGCATGTGTGTGATTGCGCGCGCGGTCGTGTGCATATGTGCTTGCGTGCGTGTGTGTACGTGGGTGTGTTGGTGTGTGTAAGTGAACATGTGTATGTGTGTGTGGTTGTGTATGTGCCTGTGTATATGTGCTTGCATGTATGTGTATTGGTGTTGGCATGTGTAAGTGAACAGGCATATGTGTGTGTGTGCGTGTGGTTGTGTATGTGAATGTGTGCGGGTATGGGGGTGTGTATGTGTGTAATTGAGTGTGTGTATGTGCGCGTGTGTGTAAGTGTACTGGTGTATGTTTGTTGATGTATGTACGCGTATCAGGTGTGTGAATGAGTGTGTGTAATGGCTCTGTGTATGTGTATATGAGAACGTTTGGATGTATGCAAGTAGAGAAGAAAGAAAGAGAAAGAAAATGAAGAATCGCGTCTAGGTATCGAGATACTAATGTATACGCAAGGGTTTAATATAAATAATTATATTTGTTAAATGCATTTTAAATCTGTCCAAGCATGCTCACCTAGTTTAATATTTATTAAGCATTAGAGTTTCTGGTAAGATTCGAACTAGGGCCTCTGGGTCCCTAAGAATATCGCTCCTTAAACATTGTAATGACATATAAAAATTAAATTATATTTGTTAAATACATTTTAATCTGACTGTCCATACTCTCATAATTTAATAGTTATTGCGCATTAGAGTTTCAGGGTAAGATTCGAACTATGACCTCTGGGACAACTAAGGTTACCCTACATTAATCGGGGTAATGATATATAAAAAAATAAATTATGTTTGTTAAACACATTTTAATCTGCCCGCGCATACTCTCATGGTTTAATAGTTATTAAGCATTAGATTTTCGCATGGCAAGATTCGAAGTAGGGATCTCTGAGCCCTCTTTCATTAATTAGGGTAATGATATAATATTATCAAATCATCAATTTCTCATTAGCAATAAACTTTTGATTTCAGTAAGAATCGAACACCGATCTATGAATATCCAAGTATGCACAGAAGTTTAATGTATGTAATGAAATATATATTAAGCGCTTTTTCGGAGTCGCTGCTTGAAAAGAGACAAACAGAGAGCTTGTTAACTATGCTCGGGTATAACCGTAGGACTTCGTAAAACATTCGGAGAGAACAGCCCCTCAGGGCAAAGCCATGATGGCTGACTCTGACGTTGTTGAATTGTTTACGTGTAGCAGGTAAACTGATCTCTCTGCCTTTCACGCGAACAAAGACAGGGCGAGTTTAAAGCATCCCCCCAGTTTCTTTTGTGAAGCACGCAGGTGGTCGAACAATGGAAAGGGACCAGCTTTGTTATACAACAGTGGAATGGGAATGCCAGGTGGTCCTTCTAAAGAAGGCTTGCTTCCTTTGTTAACTGGCTTCAGGTTCTCTTTTGCCACGGCCTAATTTATCATGGCCTTTGTTCATTTTGACAGGCAAGCATTGTTCTTTTGTTAAATGCTAGTGGAATGGGAATGCCAGGTGGCCTTTCTAAAGAAGCCTTGCCCCGGACAATAGAAAGAGTACAATAAAATCTGTCCCTTTTGTTAGCTCGGGTCAGGCCTTTCTATTGTTCGCCTGCACGTGTTCGCAAAACAATGGAAAGAGACACAATAGAATCTGTTCTTTTGTCAGAAGGGTCCAGCATTGTTCTTTGTTATAGGGCAGTGGAATGGGTAGAAAAACATCTCAGCCTTTGTTACAGAAGCGTAAAATTTATCACCCCTTTGTTCATTTTGACAGGTGAAGGACAGTCTTAATTGCTTAACTGTCAAGCTTCCATTATACTCAAAAAGATTTATGACCCTCAGCTGCACCTGGAAGTACCAATGAGCTGGGCAAGGAGTGGGGGGAGTGGAGGTGGGGGACCTCATTAGCATATGAATACACATTCCTGCATATTAAGTGGTCCAGAAACCTCAATTCTATACTACTTATGCAATACATTTTCCACCTATTAGGTATGTGATAGAGAAAGTAAATATCTGATGTGATACATTCACATGATGTTCTCCATCCTTTATCGTTTATTAGTGAGTGTGGATTTATTACTAAAGCTTATTTTTATATTTACTACGTCTTAATCCAAATAAACCTTTGCAGAAATAGCTAGGTACATTACGGATTTCTTTATAGATACAGTGAGAAAGCGACAGTCAAATGTTTTTAGCACTGGACGCATATGCTGGCCTTAAATTTCCATACTGTTTCCACGCACTCGTGAGAAACAACTCAATGCTAAAACGACTTTAAAGAATGACCAAGAAATGGACAATTTGAACCATAATAACGGATATCTTAGAAATGGATTATGCCACAAAAAACTCATTTGGAATAAATTGTGTTTTTTAAAGAGATCTACATTTTTTTCTGTGGTACGTTTTTGTCTGTTGCTTAACGCTTACCAGTTACACAAGATTATATAAAATTCCCCCCGAATGAAGAGGACTTCAGAGGCTATTCTCAGAAAATTCAAGATATGCATTTAATTTATCATGTAAATATCTTTAACATATGGTATTTTAATCAGACTCGTTAAGCCATTTTTTAGAAATTCAAAACTTTCGAAAAATGTTACATGTAAAGGATAGTTTGTGGTGGAGGTATTAGCTTGAACATCTTCGTGTCGTATCCTTAAATACCAAGTTTGGTACTTATCTGACCTTTCGTTTTTGAGTTATGTTGTTCACAGACAGACACACACACACACGGACATTTTTCTAAAAAAAATATTTATTTGAATTCAGGGAGCCTCAAATTATTTATTTCTGATGAAATCTTGGTATCGAATTTTTGGGTAGAAAGTAATACCTTCTCTACCTACTAAGTACGTGGTAGAGAAAGTAAAAATATTTAACGCACACTATAACCCATAACCTCACATGGACATACGTATTGAAAGCAGCCCTCACAATACGACCGGCCCACATCCAGGATACGCCTCCTCTGCCAGAATCAATGCTCAGATCAAGAGGCGTAGAACGTTCTACTCCTCATGGCTCAGATCACAGGCTCGGTGGCACCCCAGTAACCATTCTGAAGTGATACCTGTATGTGCGGCTTCAGTCAATTCATTACACCAAATTTAATTTCCACAATTTTAGTTGCCTACACATATTCTATTCATCCAGTAGGTATGTTTCTTTTTCGCTTTTAAACCACATTGTCGACAAATCAAAACTATAAAAGCATATATTTCTACCCTGCTTGAATTATTGATATACATAACATTACCCGATCATTGCCTACTAGATCTTGTAGGCAACGGCCCTACGAAATGCAAAATTCTGAGCTATTTTAGCGTTAAAAATTTGAAGGCCGAAGTTCATTAGTTTTAAAAGGCGAAGGACCTTGCGAAACCATATCTCGCAAATATTGCTTCCTTGTAAGGAGAGCGAATCGGTGTTTTGAATAATTATCGCTCCACGACTGGTTTAAAGTGTGACATGGCATTACTGTACGTGAAAAGATAATATACAGTTTTGCCTAGTTTCGTTAGCGTTAAAAAGTGCGGCTATTGCTTCGGGGTGTGTAGTAGTTGAAAAGGGAATAAATAAAAGCAGATTCGCAAGTTCATGCAAATGTGTCAGGAGAGATCCAAGAAGGAGATTAACCCGAGTTATTACCCTCCGGCATTCTGCGAACTCGACTACTCTGTTATTACGTCACTTTTCTTTCGTTCGTTCCTGTAGTCAGACGTTTCCATCAGCAGCTAAGGTAAATTATAATCACCAATATAGAAGTATTTTGCAATGTACTCTGCAGTATAATTTCGTGTATTTTTTAAGGTCCATGCTGAAATGTTAAAGCTTCATTATGTAAACATTTTGCTTTAGTTTCAAAGTTATTTTTTTTCTTTCTTTTTCTGCCACGATTTGTTTGACACATTTTCGTTTTCAAGCAACATTATTATGCTATGGTGATTAAAATTCTTATAAGCTGATATTTAATACTTATATGTTTTAAAGTTACTCCTGTTTAAAATTATTTTTGAAACTATTTTTTAAAACTTCAGATTTTGATAGCAAAAAACCGAAGACAGAATCGGTCTTAAGGCACAGACTTTTTTGTTTTTCTTTACTCTGGGGGATGTTGAGAGGGGAACATGCTTATTATTGTTCGAACTACGGTTGCTTTGTCCAGTTTGTGAATATTTTGTTAACCCAAGAGAAAACATAATATTTTAAAATAGAGATTTGATATTTCAGGTTAGTGGCTGTTTCCCTGCTTTTTTAATCTACATTCATCCCTTCTCGTATTTATTTTGCTAAAATTTTATTACTAAATGTTGTTTCTGACAAAACTCATAAGATTTAATGCAGTGTAGGTATTATACAAGACTGGCTGATGCCATTCGATAAACAAATACTCATAAGTCCCAGAGGACTGGACAAAGAAACAATTTGATCACTACAAGACTGATAAGGGGACACACACACACACACACACACACACACACACACACCTATACCTATCATGCCGAAACCCTGCCCGAAACTTCGCGCACGCTTAGACATTTAAGTGATAAAAATAACTTGTAAATATTATATACCTTATCCTATGTAATGCACATAGTCGAATAAAGGTGCATATAAAACAGTGATGCTGCAGTCTGAGTAGCCTTTTTCGCACACAGGCAAGCTGTGCCTGTTGCGCTGGTAGTCTCCTGCGATTCCGAGAAAACCAATGGTTCACGTACCGTATACTTAAGTGTGAGCGAAAGTCGGACGATCGCATTTCACGCAAAATTATGGCTAACCTCTCACAATGGAAATTTATGGCAATCTAAATATCTCAGAAGCTACACTGGCTCTTATACAGGGTGTTAATAAGTTATAGACAAAATATTCAGGGTGTGACTGCTGGCATAGTAGGAAAAAAGAAGGAAAGAAAGAAAGAAAGAAAGAAAAACGAAAAGATTGTATGAAATAATGTTTGGAAATTCACCATAGACTCAAAGTATTCCATTAAGTGTCATAATTGCATCACAATATATATGAATCAACTACATGACTGGCATTTCAGGCATTATTGCAGTTCAAATCATGGACTGCCAAACTTTCTCAGAGATACCAGATAGTATAATGAATTCAGTAAAGATTGGTGAACAAAAATATTCAGAAATTTAATGGGCACAAGCTCCTGAAAGAGATGATCGCTTTCATGAATGAAAAACACAGCACAGTACACAAAATTTCACAATCATCTAGTGACAATGCATTGTTTACAAAAAATCTGTAAAACATAAAATATAACATTGGCACCCCAAAATAGATTCACTTTAGGGAGGCTGATAAAATCAAGCAACATTGATAAAACAGCAGCAGAAGGAAAACTGAGAGAGTACAAAATTAACTATTGTAATTGTCATAAGCTATACATCAGGAGGACAAAAAAGAGCAAAACAGATTTTCAGAAAGCAGAGAGGCAAATCAGTGATACAGTTTGTGTAAATCATTGTGACAGTCTCCCACTCCTGAAGCATATATGTGCAATAGCACTGAACAGTCCACTTGCACAATAAGAGAAGCGGGGGTCAGTGTTCCACCTGCTGTGAGCTCAAATGCAAGGTTACCTTACACATTTGTTTACAATGCGTTATGTATGTGGCTGCCTCCGAGTTCTGATATCACTTGCTCCCCACCACTCTCACCACTACTCCTCATTTCTCCTCTCATGCGCAAATGGAGTGTCACAACATTTTACACAAGCTGTAGTTGTTTATTTTGGGGAAACAAACCAATGACATAAAATAGGAACTTAGATGCTTAAAAACTACAAGCTATACAAAGGTTGGTTTCTTGTTTAATCTGTATAGCCCCCTTTAACTTTATGGTCATACCTGGGGCTTTGATTTGAAAAACAACCAATGTTATTATTATGTATTGAACTGTATGTTTTTTGCTTATTTATTTTTGCAATGAAACACACTCACATTCACTCCCAGCTGCATACTTACAGAGTCAGTAGAAGGTAGGGAAAAACTCTATTGCCCCAGCTGGAGACTGAACCCAGTACTTCTGGTTTGAAAAGTCAGAATACTCACCACTCAACCACAGAGGCAGTCAAAAGCAAACAGATTAGACGTATGGTGAAGACCTTTATGAAGATATCTGAAAAGCGAGCTATGAACTTTGAAATTCAAACAGAAGTGGAATGTTACTTGAAATTCTTCAAACTGATGGCAGAGGGATTTGGATATTGTATAGTCGGTCACTAGCAGCTAACCAACAATCTATAAAACATGTTCTGCATTACAAAATGGTGAATGAAACCTCTAGAGTCCATAATTGACTTCATTTTCATTTGAGTTGGCTTCAGTGAATAATTCCCATCCTATTTTAATGCATGCAAGGAAATTTGATATGGTTATATGTACTGTAACCCCAAGGCAGGATTTCTTAAATGAGAATAAATAGGATGATTATTTGAAACAGATTTATTATTTAAAGATAGACATTTTGTATGAAAGCTTGTCTAGAACTGCTTTGCTCATGTTCTTATTCCTTAGGTAATGGTAAATGTATACAAAACTCTGCTTCAGGAATTTTCCAAGCAAGGTCAAAAGCCTATTGATCTGAAAACTGCAATTTTTTTCTACTAGCATAGGTACATATATTGTTTATTCTATTCTTTCACACTTGCCTAATGCTTCAGCTGCAAGGATTGTGTGCTTTCAATTGAGAGGGTCAACCTTAATCTAGAGCATCATGGCCTTGTAGACCTATTTTAAATCAGCATATACAGTGCATCATTAAAAAACAAAAAAGGCACCAAACAGCTGATTCTGGTCAATATGAAAGTTCAAGAACAAGATTCATATGATTTAAGTGTCTGCTACCAATTATAAGGGATTTTGCTTGTGTCATTATATTATGCAACAAGACTATAACGATAGTAATTAAGACATGATTATGTTTATGAAACGAATGGCTGTGAGCTTCATAATTTTCATCCGAGTATCTTAATTACAATTATAGTCAGGTTTCATATGACTGTTTTTGGTCGACTACAATGTAATTTCAAAATGTTGGGTTTTTACAAAAAGATCTGACCTTGTTAATTGTGTAGTTAAATACTGATCGGATGATAGCATGATGGCAAGACGTTGAGCATGTTTGTGAGAACTAGACCATATTTATTGATTTTTTGCAAGTAATGTAAATTTAAAAATATTGATATAAAGGAAATGGACTCAATTTATTAGAATATTAAAATTACAATGATTAGAATTTATTTAGTTTTAAATACACATATTTCATTGTTTATCTGGAGAATAGATCCCAGTTGACTGCTGCTTTGAAGATGTTAAAAGGTATGGGAGAGCTGTGCATGCCATCGAGTAAGATCATAATGAGTCTTTGAAGTATAATGGATGCCATTATAGTTCAGTTATGTCACATGTAATCAGGGTATTATAGTGTGGTTGACCAGAAACACAGTTCTAGTGCCAGCTGTGTATTGCCATACATTTTTCCAACATTCATATAGTTTCAATAAAATAGGCTTCTAAATAACAACTAGCTGACAATGATTATTGTGGATGTGTTATTTCCAAATGTGTATTATGTTATGCTTATAAATAAAATACAAACATCTAGAATACTGAATACTTTTAAGTATTCTGCAATTAAATTTTAAATTTTAATGTATATGCAAAAGCATGTGTTGAAAAAAATCCACTGTGTAACATTCACATTTTTGTAACCACTAGTATTTATTTTTATATAGCTTCTTCAAAATATCCTTGGAAAATCTCAATTTTCTATATACTTTGTTCTAATTGGGATAAACTTTTAATTTAATCACATATTTTGTTGTAGGTACAAAGGGAATACAGGAGACTAAAGCAATAGCCAAATCTTTAAAGTGCAGGTAGCTGGACTTGAAATTCAGTATTCTTTCCATGACCTAGAAACAACTGAATCATGATAGGGCTTCAAAAAATGAAAAAATATTTAAAAATTTAAACCAATAGCAATGGATATCTCAGAAATGGCTGATGCCATAAAAAGAAGCATTTTCTCAAGGGTAAATAAAAATTAGTTTATGTTAAAGCCTTCCCTTGCCATTGCTGTCTTCTGTTTGATTTTTTATCAGCAATTCATAGTACTATTTATAGTACATTTCAAGTATATAAAGTGTCAACTTGCTTCACTGCCTCATCTCGAATTCTTAAGTGTAGCCTCTTTGCTTTCCTTCCAGTAACTATAGTTATTACATTTTCTGGAATTTTTTCTCTCTACTGCTTAGCTATACATAGTAAGTAGAGGAATTATTGCATTCCACCTAAAAGTTTGATATCAAGAGTTCACCAGAAATATACATTTTGAGGTTTCTTAAATTCAAGAAAAGGATTTTTAGAAAAAGGTCCATCTGTGTGTCTGTCTGTGAACAGCATAACTCAAAAAAAATGAAATGCAGATAAATACCAAACCTGGTATTTAAGTTCAGCATCTTCCAAAGTTGCAACACAAAATGTTCAAGAAAATCCCCCAACCCATAGAACCCTTTATGTGAAAAATATTTTGTTATTTTTGATTTTCTCAAAAATGCCTGTTGCAATTTTTATTAAAATAGCACATGTTTAAGATATTTGCTTGAACAAATAAAATGGATATCTTGAATTGTCTACTAATAGCCTGTGAAGCCCTCTTTATTCAGAATGAATTTTGTATAATTTTGCATAATTGGTATACTGTAAGAGATAGATGAAACCTTATTACATAAAAATTCTACATCTCATTAAAGTGCACAATTTATGTCAATTTCTTTTTTGGCAGTAACCATTACCAAGATAGTCTTTATTGGTTTGATTTTCAAATTTTCAAGTGTTAGGTAATACTTCATTTTTTTTATTGTTTTCTGATGGTAATGCAAAGAGTGGAATTTCATATTCATCACACAGAAACCCCCTTTTTAAAGATTTGACCATCACTGAACCCCCGTGTATCCTTCTTGTACCTACAACAATATTAATAATGATACCATTTCTGCAAATATTTATCGCAATTAACAAGAAGTAGATCAAAGAATAGGCTTTTGTAAGAACAGTTTGTAGTTGAATGGGTAGAGAAAATTATGTAAACATGATACATCAGAGTTTTCTTTATTCCTTATTCCTCACTCATGTCATTCAGTTCCATTAGCATATTATTCAGGATATTTTCTCTCCTGCTGTAATGCATCATGTCATCAACAAATCTTACGCAGTTTATTCTCACTACTACCATCACCTGCACCACTTCCCAACAACCACTATACCACACACATGCTCTGGAAACAGTTCATGTTATTCTCCAAGAGAGTAATAAGGGATATCCCTGTTCTATGTCTCTCTCTCTATTCCAACTTTCCCAAACTTTGGGGTGCACCCACACTGTAATTTGGCAGGGGAGCATGACATCATTACTACATCAACAGTGATAATCAGCATTATCAAATTGAGTTTATATCCCTATATAATGGGTTAGCAATTATCATAATTATTTCTGTCTTACATTATGCAGGAGGATGCAAAATTATCCAAGGTAGAAAAGGGGGCCATAAAATACTATTTTACTTCCTCTGATATATTTCCTGCTATCCTCAAAAACCATGCTTTTATTTCAACAATGACGAAAGAAGAAAAATAAAAACTGAGTTTTATTTATGGATGCTCTTAAGTACTGTAGTTCTTAGTGTCCCTTCTATATTGGGCGTGAAAGACAGGAAATTTTACTCAGAGACCTCCTTATCAGGCTTGAGGTTCTTTTATGGGCTTTAAATTTATGCCATGGGACAACCGGCTTTACTTCGCTTCTGAAGGAAACCATACTAAGGATTTTCACACTTGAAAAAAAAAATCCATCCTCCTCCACCAGGTTTGAACCCACGACCTCAGGAACTAGAGGCTAGCATTGTATCACTAGACTGTGGAGAATGACAATGAAAGAAAAAGCAATAAACTTTTGTCTCATTTTTAAATGTAATATCTGGTCCATGTATTTTAGATAGGTATTATATAAACTCTTATTTACAATAATTTACTGAAAATAATGACTTTTGATTTATGTGTTCTAGATGGCCAAAAAATCCCAGACATTATCATTATATTTATTTATTGTGCTAAGAGTTTTACAATTTGATTGTCTACTGCACTTTGTCCCTGGTCACTCATTCAGTAGACAATCACTACAGTTTATTTACATTTTACAATTTCTTGTCAATAAATTATCTTGCTCTTTTTTTTTCAGTTTTTTTTTCATGTCCCATTTCCACTTGTTTTTCGCTTTCATTTATTGATTACTTAACCATCACACATTCACTATAGTTTTCCATTCAAAGTAAGATGCGCTACCTCTTACTTTTCTCTTTCCACGGTCCAAAGCCATTTATTTTTTACTTTACACAAAAACTGTCCAATGCTTCTAGCGTCCTTGCATATCATTTCAATCAGTTATTACCTTTAATGTATTGAAATTGAATTAAAGGTTGTTTGAATCATGGGTGGAATAGGTATTGATTTTATTGGGATTATCCGCAGCCAAATGTATCTGAACCCAAGGTTTTAAAACATTCCTAGCTAAAAGGAAACAGAGTGGAATGGAAGCAGCTTTGGAGGCTCAGATTCGAGGGCTCTCACATTCAATTCCAATTGAATTGGCCACCCAGACCTTGGTTATTTTTGTGGTTTACCCAAGTTGGTAATTGAATGCTGGTATGGATTATATACTACCATGATTTTTCCTATCCCTCATTCCTCTTATTTCATTATTTTTCATCTTTCAGAGTTGCATGGCTTGGCGCAATGGTTGGTGGTGCATGCAATGGATGTGCTTTAAAGAGAAAACTGATTCTTCCCTGGCATGGAACCTTCTGCCCAAACCTATCCATGAGGGTGCTGAGGGGGACATTGAAGGGTTGTCTGGGGATGCTCAATCTGCAAATGTTAGTGATCTTTCCACCAGATGCCATCAGATCTGGCCACCTTCCTGCCTTATCCTTTCCTCCCGGAGGTTCACTAGATGCAGTAGGCCTAGTCAATCCTCCTCCGCTTCTGACTTCTAGCCTCTAGCTGAAAGGAAACAAGTGGAATCAATTTTGATGTATTATTAGTAAATGTGTTTTAAACAACTTTTAAATACACATATATTGTTAAAGTTGTAAAACTATCTTGAAATCTCATAAATATATAATAACTTTTAGTAAAGGGACCCCATCAACTACCACAGAAAATCCTAACCTTTGTAGCACTATGCTATGGCTCACTATAGGCTGACCTATGCTTTCACAACCATTAAGTATACAATTTTAAAATGCAATGGATCCAGGTTAGAATCCCAATTGGCTCAGCTTTCTGTTCAGAGTTTTTCCTCAATCCTTAGGATTGTTTTCATATAAGTTTGATGACCCTGAGCTAATGTTCGCTTTCATTTCAGTAATTCTCTGTTACATATGCCCTGTCCATTTTAAATGGTTAAAGTTTAAAATGGAGAAATAAGGAAAAGAAAAACTTAAAAAGCACAGTAACTCTCAACCTTTGTTTACAGAAGCATTAAAAGCATGCATTTAAAATATATTTTAGTCACCACAACAGTGCAGGGTACAGTTCTTGCCTCATATGCAGCCAAGGCTTAAATTCCTTTTGGGTCAAGCTATCTTCCGAGCCTTATAATCAGGTGTTTTTCCTCAGTTGTTAGGATAAGTATGAGATAGCTCAGTGCTTTAGGTCCCTGACCTCATCTCTGCCTTCATTGCATTAATACTTCACCTGTCACTTGAGAAACCTGGTGAAAATACAGTAAAGCAAAAACTAAATCTTAATACAATGTTAAGTTCTGGAATAAAAAAGTTTAATTATAGTAAAGATCTAAATTTTTTTTTGAGTTGCATATTCTATACCTGTAATACTGTCAGTAAGGGAAGTCAGATATTTAAACATGAGGAAATAACATTTTATAGATATTTTTCTTATTTATCAAAATTATGTGATTATTTGCATGAGGCATCTAGTTTTTTTGTGGTAGAGCAAAAGTTTCAGTAGTGTTTTTATGTTTTTTGTTTGTTTTTTACTATTTTATTTCATTTTTTTACACTGAAGTATAAGAGGGTTTAATGAAAGAGTATAACACTCATTTTTCCGTACACAGGAAACTCTGAGAGTAACATTGCTCAGCAACTTGCCCCAAAAAGATGTTGAACCTAAGGAACAACAGCAAATTTGTTGCATACCACTTGAACATGAACTAAGGTGGAATGGTAGTGATTGTTATCTAATATCAATCTTGCTAATCTGGTATTTCATTTGTATGAATTCTGTGAAATCTAGGCTGTGATCAGCTTTTCCTACTTCTCTACTACTTACCTTTAGTAAACATAGAGCAAGTACTGCATTCCATTAAAAATTGTATATCAAGATTTTACTGGAAATATGCATTTTGAGACTTCCTGAATTGAAAAAAACATTTTTAGAAAAGTGTCTGCTTGCAGGCAAGTATGCATATGCATGTGTGTGTGTTTGAGTGAGAGAGAGAAACAGAGCTCAGCATAACACAAAAGTGAAAAACATAAAAAGCACAATAATTAAAAAGCAAAATACCAAACTGGGTACTAAAATTCAATATATTCCAAAGATGCAACACAAAAATTTTCAAGAAAATCCCCCCACCCCAACTACATGGAACATTTTTCGAATTTTTTTATTTTCTAAAAAATGGCTCTAATGATTTTTATTAAAATACCATTATTAAAGATATTTACATATTAAATAAAATGTATACCTTGAATAATTTTGGAATAGCCTGTGAAGTCCTCTTCATGTGGAATTAATTTTGTATAATCTTGTATAACTGGTAAATGTTAAGCAGTAGATAAAAATATTTTTCACAAAAAATGTAGATTTCTTTAAAACACACAATTTATTTCAAATAACTTTTTTTATGGCATCAGCCATTTCTGATATCTGTTATTAATGGTTCAAATTTTTCAGACTTAGCCATTCTTTTAATGTCCTGTCGATTTTCAGTTGTTTCTCATAATGTCATGGAAAAAGTATGGAATTTTAAGGTCAGCTTATAGCATTCAGTTCTAAAACATTTGACTATTGCTATTCCCTTTCAATCTATAATGAAATGTGTAATGCAGCTACTTCCAGAAAGGTTTATCTTGATTAAAATGAAGCAGACAGTAAAACAAACTTTGGTAAGAATAATTCATATACCTACTAATAAGCAATAGAGTGTAGAGAAAGCCATGTGAATGTAACACATATTCTTACTTATGACTTTATTGAGTAATTCTTGAGTTTGTTTGACTTTAGATTAGTTTTTAATTAGCCTTTTTATATATGTGAAAGGTAAGTGTTTAGTTGCACTTTGAATTAAATGTGAGTTGTTTTTATTTATTTATTTATTTTTTTTTTTTTTTTTATGAAAATTGGCAGTTTCATTTCCAGCAATTCTACAGTGTGCAGGTATCCACTGCAATTGAATCATTTTCTTTAGTTTTTGAATTTGTTGAATCATTTGGCAACATTCTTTGATTTGCAACTCTATATTAATTTATTGCATTGTTGCTGCTTTAGAATCTGAGAATATGACAGAATTTTGAAATTTATTGATTCTGAACAGCAGTTTAAGCAGTAAAATATGAATAGCTGTTATTTCCACATCAAAATTTGATTTTAATATTATACCTATCTGCAGTACCTTGAACAACAAGGTACTCACAACCCCTTTTTGTGCGTACCTGTTATTCACAGCTTTTAGCACAGGTTTGGAAGTTTCAGATTTTGTAACAGGTTCTTCTAAATCTAGCTGAATGTTAATTGGTTTACAGGTTGGAGGATTTTCTCTGGTCAGAATATTTTCCTTGGATCTAGGAAGGTTGAATTCTGTTTTTATTTCTATAATTTTGGATAGAAAGATTTCTTGTGTTTTCAACTTGCTTGTAATTGTCTATTTTCCATTTTGTAGTTGTTACCCATAACATCTTTTCATGATGTGTCAGTTAATGCTTGCTCTTTTAATATAAAACATATTAAAATGTTTTGAGTTAAGCTTCCATTGCTGTGATTGGAGTTGATTTTGCTGAACTAGGTATTAGCCGTAAGACCTGGTTTTGACACACTTCAAATGGATTTAGATTAGAATTATTTACTGTAATTATTACCACCCCATTATAGAGAAGTACTGACCTGAGAAATGTTTTGTATGTGGTGTTCAAAGTCTATCAGTTGCTACCTGTTTGATTCTGGCTAATCTTTTTAAAGTTGAAAATTTTGCGGTTGTTTTGTTTACTGCTGCATCAGTGTGATTTTTCCAAGATAGTTGTGAATCAAAATTATCCCTTGATATTTTATTTGATTTGTTTGTTTCAGGTTCATTTTCTTGAACTGCAGATTTAGTTTTGATGCTTTTCTCTTCAACTTAAATAATTGAAATATGCTTTTCTGGTATTAATAGTCATCATATAGTTGTGATTTCAGTTTTTTAATAGTTACAGAGACCTTTATTACTGAAGTTTTGGATTTGTCTATTTGTGATGAAGATAGATAGATATATATTTTTATCTTTTACAGCCTGCAAGCCATAAGATAAGTCATATAAAGTTACAACTTAAAATTAATTGCATGCAAATCATAGGGGCTCATTTTGATTGAAATACTTAAAATTAGTTGCAGATTTAATATTATCAGGCAAAGAATTGAACAATTTCAAACCATAGATCATATGAGATCTATTGAATTTTGCCAAGTGATGCATGTGAGTGTTAAAATTATACCTCATACCAGCATATCATAATATGAAAATCAAAATTTCTAAGAAAATAATCTGTGTTAATAAATATCAACTCCATTAATTTAAAAATACACAATCTGTAGATCAAAATATCAAAGCTAATAAAATATTTCTTATGCGATTCTCTGCTATCAATATCCATAATACATGCTAAATGGACTACAACACAAGCATGCTTCCCAAGCCAAAAAAGAATTTAAAAGAAGAGCACTTCTTAGTGGTATTTTGGAATGCTGAACTAAAGTAAAAAATGTATTAAAAAAACAGAGACAGATAGCAAGTGGCATACTTGCTGGCATTAAACAATGCATAAATGGAAAATTTGAAATAATAAAAGAAATGAACCAAGATGACACTTCTGAAATAATAACGATAACAGCTTGTAAACAAAAACATAAATTTCAAATCTATGCTATCTACAGCCCACCCAATAACAATTACCTCAACCTGGACGTAATTGATATTGACAACTGGCCATGATTGCCTCTCAAAACACCTCTACAAGATAGGATGCCTACCTACACCCAAGTGCACTCTCTGTGAAGAAGATGTCATCCTGAACAAACAACATCTTGCCAAATGCAAAGGCCTTAAAAGTGACAACTTACAGACTTTATAGTGGGAAGCCAGATGGAAAATGATGAAGATCAATTAATCCCCAATGCCATTGGTGAACAACAATAACATATCCATAATACATTGTATAATACATTTTTGAACAATAAATACTTCCTGAATCATGGATGCTGGCCGCAGAGGCAAACACCATAAGGCAATCGAGATTCTACATGTGTGAAGTAAAGTAAAAGTACAGCCTTAACATTTAGATAGATCTCAGAACTTGACATTGATAACATTAGTTTTTAATTAATTCAGCACAATGTGGTTGCCAAGATAGATGTTCATAAAAATGAATTCCCTAAGAATTTAGTGTGCTGAAGACAATGCAGATTCTAACCAAATATATTAATACTTAATTGCTCAGGATTCCTTTGTTGATACATATGAAAATGAACGAAGCCAGTTTTATTGTTTTATTAATATTCAGATAAAGCATGCTATCATTAAACCAGGTTTTAAGATCTCTTAGTAATTCATTACATTTCACATCCAAATCTGACTTATTACTTATCTTTAACAAAAACAGAGGTATCATCAGCAATAGTTAAAAGATAATCTTTCATTTGACCAGATACGTCATTCACAAACAGAAGAAACAACACATGGCCAAGAATGGAACCCTGGGGAACACCAATGTCAACAGCAATAATATTTTAATTATAAACATTTCTAAAAGAATTGGTTGTGCAATTAATTTGAACATAATGAGCTCTATTTTTCAAGTATGAAGTAAACTAAGTTATAACTATACCATAATTTTCTGATTTAGCAAACAGCAAATCATGATTAATGGAATCAAACAACCTGTGAGATGTCTGCATGACCTGTCATCTGCAAAAATGACTGTTTTTATTTCTGTGTTTGATAATGTAAACATTAAACAGGATTGTACTCAGCCCTGTACCTTGTGGGTGGCCCACTTTTTGTTAGAATTTGGAAGTACTGCCATTATACCTTAGCACAGAGACACTGGGGAAGGAACCTGAGTGATCCAATTTAGCATGTTATTTTGAGCTTCTAATTTTATGAGTTGTTTGAGTGACATACCTCCAAGCTGAATTATGTGCTTTTACAAATCAACAAAAACAGCTAGAGCGCCTTGGTTTTTGTTGAAAGATTTTTTGACATCTTGGGATAGCTAGCTCAATTGCATTTTCTTTCGTGGTTAGGTGTTGTCTAAATCTTATTTATGCTGTTATTAGTAAGCTGTTATTTTCTATAAACCAACTTAATCTCATATGTTCTGCTGTGTTTGTAGTGCCAGTTGTTAAACAAATTGGTATTAATCATTTATATCATCAGCTGTGTTATCTGTTTTGAGAATAGGGATAATAAATTGCTTTTTTTCTACTCATTAGGTATAGTAGAGGTCCATGACCGATTAAATACTTTTAGTAGAGCATGTCTTTCCATGTATCCAAGATGTTTTGAGAACTGAACATTTATTTTGTCTGGTCCAGAAGATTTATTATCTTTTAGCTCATAGGTCGCAGAGTTTAATTCCCTTGCAGAGTATTCTTTGCTGAATATATCATTTGTTTTTGGCATCTCTTAAAAATTGTATGATCATTTTTGATCTTCCTTTGCTTCTTTTTGGCTTTAGGAGTAAGTTTATGATGAGAGCTATAGTGCTTGTGAAAAGCTTCATTAATAGATTTGTCGGAAGTGTCTTTCCGTTAAAACTAAGTGGTTCGTTTTTGTTTCTCTCCAAATGTTAGTTTACTTAAATATCTGTATACTTTTTGTGTCTTTTATATAATCAGCTTTATCAAGAACTTTTCTGAATGCATTTTCTTGGCTACAAAGATTTGTTTTTAAACTTAGTTGTTTTTCTTTGCCACTCTATTGTAACTATTAAGCCAATGAGCATTCCTACTTTTTTCCTTAATGTATCTTTGTCTTGCATCTTTCAAGGTTATGACATGAAGATTTTCAAGAAAATCCCCCCTCCAAACTACCCTTTACATGGAAAAAGTTTTGTTATTTTTTATTTCATCAAAAATGGCTCTAACAATTTTTATTAAAATATCATAGGTTAAATATACAGGATGATTTTAAATGATGGGCCCATTTTATAAAATTCGTATTTATTAAAGGACAAATCCAACATGAACAATCTGTATAACAATGAAAAGAGGAAGTTTCAAAGTTTTTTTTCGGCGGGCGGTGATGGTTTTAGAAGTGGCCGGTAGAGTGCTCACGCAATAGGCCGCCATTGCGTTTCACTGTCAGTACATAGCACAGAACACCAAACTCCAAAGTACATAGTGAGATGGCAAGGTAACTCGAGTCATGCCCGTACCCAGAAAAAAATTTCGAGGAGAGTTTTCCACAAGTAGATCTAAACTTAACAGTACCCCACACAGTTCCATGTACCTACTCCATAGTATATAGACGTTACATGGATAAGAAAATTGCTTGGAGACATTATATAGACAAGAAAAACTCACCAGAATGAGGACATTCCACCGTACAGCACAAAAAATGGAGACTGCTTCGGAAACCGGAATGTATGGTCACCGTACCTATGTAAGGCGGCGATATGAAGTTTCCCTTTTTCTTGTAAATGTGCTACTAGCAATAGACTTACTGTTATCTAACATTTTCCCATATTGGTTTGCTATGAATTTAAATAAATAAAACTGTCAGAAGTTTCGGGGGGATTGAAACCTAGAAACCCCTCCCCCTGACTCGAGTATAGGTGAAATGGCTACTGTGGAGCACAAGGTTTTCTGCGTTATTGAGTTCGCAAATTGTAGTGCAGCAGGCATTTCGTAGCAAATTCGGTATTGAACCATCAACTAGAAAAAGCATTAGCCGTTGGTTTACGCAATTTAAACAGACTGGAAGTGTGTGTAAAGGAAAAAGCACAGGCCGACCGCGTGTGTCAGAGGAACACGTTAGACGGATTGAAGACAGTTTTGTTTGCAATCCACGTAAGTCTACCCATAGAGCTAGTAGAGAACTTGGAATACCCCAACCAACTGTATGAAAAGTTCTGAGACGGCGTTTGTGTACAAGCCCTACCGATTACAACTTGTGAGGCTCTTAAACCTAAAGACAAAGAGAAGCGTCTCGAATTTTGTGGTTATGTGCTAGGAATGATGGAGGATGACGCGTTTCTACAGCGTATCATTTTTAGCGATGAAGCGACTTTCCACCTTAGTGGAAAAGTCAACAGACACAGTGTTCGCATATGGGGTTTGCAAAATCCACATTCAACATTGCAACACGAAAGAGACTCGCCGAAGGTAAACGTGTTCTGTGCCTTATCCCGTACAAAGGTTTATGGACCATTTTTCTTTGCGGAAAAAACTGTTAACTGGAATAACGTACCTGGATATGTTGGAACAATTGCTGTTCCCTCAAATTATGGAAGATTCACAGGATTTCATTTTCCAACTGGATGGAGCTCCGCCCCATTGGCACAGCGATGTACGAGGCTTTTTGAATGAATCCCTTCCTCAGCGCAGGGTAGCAAATGAAGACCTGGCTCTACGCTTTTGGCCACCGAGATCTCCTGAGCTTATCCCATGTGATTATTTCGTCCCGCCTCTACCTACAGCTCTGGACGACCTGCGGAAGCGTATCACTGCTGCCGTGCACTCAGAAGATACACTTGTGTGTGGGACGAGTTTGGCTATCGCGTAGATGTTTGCCGTGCAGCAAACGGTGGACACATTGAACATTTATAATGTATTAAACAAAACTCTGTTTATTAGTATAAAGATGGTTCATGTTGGATTTGTACTTTAATAAATACGAATTTTATAAAATGGGTCCATCATTTAAAATCAGGTAAATACAGGTATTTACATGGCAAACATCTTGAATTTTCTGCAAATGCCTATGAAGTATTCCTCATTCTGAATTACTTTTGTATAATTAAATATAACTTTCCCAATTGGAGACTTCCACCAGTTTTCTAAGGGCTTTTAAAAGCTTAGGCTTCTCTTTTAACTGATGATCTGTGGACAAAATATACTCTACAACTGCTGATTTCTCAGTTTGTTTATATTTCATTTTGCTCATGTGTTCTTTAACCCCTGAGTCCATGTTCCTCTATGTCCTCCCACCTTAAACTATCCTATAAATTGAAAATATTTTGTCATTTTTCATTTTCTCAAAAATGGTTCTAATGATTTTGATTAAAATATTATGTTTAACATTGATATGAAGAATAAATCATGTATATTGTGAATGCAGCACGCAATTACCTACAGGCTGATGGTGCTAGTACATTCTGACTCGCCTACCTGACCGGCTGGGTACAGCTAATGACCAATGGGTGTGCAAAGAACCCATTGTGTGCCACTTCCTTGCAGTTTGGATAATTATTGCCCCAGAAGATTCCATTGGGCAGGTTTTAGTAACATTCCCTTCCAGAATTTTCCACTTGGTATCAGGGGCGTATATAAGGAGCTTCTCTGTCCAGTGAATTCAGTTCAGTTATTGGAGATGTTATGAATTGAAGTGCAGTCAAGAAATTGAAGAGTTTGGATAGTTAAAATGGACAGTGCTGAGTGCAATTCAGTTGTGAGTTGAGGGAAGATACCCCTTCATTCTAACTCAGTTGTATTTAGCTATGAAATCATAAGACATGGACATAAGCTTATTTGAGGAAAAAAGTAAAGTTCTTAAAATTTACAATTTACATTAAATAATTTTATGTAGCTTTAGCTGTATAAAAGATATTTTCTGTTATTAGCTTCAACTTTCCATATTTGATACACACTTTTGAAGTGTTATGTCCTTTCTTTTGTTCTCATTAGGTCGCACAAAGAATATTCAAAACATCAAGTCCAATATATATATATAGCAAGCTTCTTTATATGCATATAACTGTCTTACTAGTGTCTCTATGCTTCTATTTTCAATGTTTTTGAAAACATTGTGATTAAAAAAGTAGAAAAACATGCATTTGTTGTGAATAATTTACAGAAGAGAGATGAAAATAAATTATAATGGATACAAAAAGTTATGTGGTCATAAAATAACAGATTCTTTTATGTGTTTTAGTGTATCAGGCCATCTGCGGATCTGAAGGGATTAATTGAAGCAAAATGAACAGCGGCAAGCAGAGTATAAAAAATCCCAACCCCAGAGCTAGTGCTAGTTTTATTTCAGCATTTTTTCTGGGGTAAGTGTATTTTGTGCTTTCTTATAAGCATACTTGAGAATAAGCTGCACGGAAAAAGAGCATAATACTCAGTATTTTCTTTAAAAAATGTATCAATATTAATTATTCATACCTACTTTCCTATTGTTTATTTAAAATATTCCCTAATCATTTATTAAAAAAAATAAGTAACTTTTACATAAATTATATGCATGCTTTAAAGCTTTATGAATTATGTCTTCTTTATTCATCTTGTCTTTCATTACAATTTAGAATAAATTTTAGCTTCAACCAAGAAGGGTTATATAGAAAAGTGGATTTAAAGGTAAATTCAAGCAAAAAACAGAAAATATTAGGTAAGATGCATTAATGTATGTGTATATACAAAGTGAGGTCCTTAAAACAATCATCTTAAATATTTCCTAGATTAACACTGATAGTGGCAAGTTATTTTCAGTGACTGAAGGTCACATAAGGGCTTACAAAACTGGCCCATAGAGAACTCATATTAATAATAACAAACAGTATTTTCAACACAAAATTATATTATTTTAAATAAAATAAGGAATTAAACTAAATAAAAGTAGAATAATAACGACATTTACCACAGGTTGCTAATAACAACAGTTATAGAGTAAATTGCAATTCAGCATTGCTAAATTAAATGTAAGTGAACAATTATTTTGGGAAGTAAGTATGGTTTTCAGCTGTTTTTTTCAACCTCTTTCATTTTAAATCAATTGTTCAAAGCTACTTTAATGTGTTGAATGTTCAGTAGCAATTTATTGTTAACTATTTGGTCTAGAAACGTTGAATGTCATTATTCACATTACAGTTAACTCAGTTTAACTGTATTGTGTAGGTATTTTGTACATGATTTTTTTACCTAGTTTTCTGTGCAAATCTGTTTTAGTAGAAAATGTATATGGTGAATAAAATGCTAAATGGATACACACTGAATTTAATTTTCAGATGGACGTTTGATATATTTGCTGAAGGCTACAGAAAAGAACTGAAAATTGAAGATGTTTATGAGCCTCTCAGGGAACATAGGTCTGACTTGCTAGGAGGAAAACTAGAAAGGTTGAATTATTACCAAATATGTGTACATATTCCATAAATAATTTTCTCGTAAAAGGATGTCACCACAGTTATTTATAATTTACAAACTGTTTCAGAATTTGGAGAAGTGCACTAAGGAAGAAAAAGAGGCCTAATTTGATATTGGCTATTACTAAAGCTTTTGGTTTAGAAATAGTACCCTATCAACTTATGATGATTTTCATTGAAGTAGCCAGGTAAACCTAATTTTTTAATTATAATTCTAGAGCTAAATTTTTCTTGCTTACGTAGGTGAGAATGGAACAGGAGGAAGAGTATCATCATTATCATCTTCATCAGGATCCAGATTCTGATGACATATCATCTTTTAATTGTTGCATCATAGGCATTGCTAACCTATACATAAAACCTTATCAGGTTCCCAGATTATGAGAATATATATTTATTAGGTTATTTTTTGATAATTTATGCCATTTTCTATTTTTAGGGCATCTGCTTTTATTTTACATCATTATTTTGTCATTTTCTTGCACTTTGCATCTTTATTTAACCATTTTCTTGCATTTATATTGAGTAAATAGAGAGTTTTATATTATTAACATTTTACATAAGGATAATTTTTCAAGCATAAGAAATATCACTATTTAACTAAGAAATAAGACTAACTTACATAATTTACTTGCATTCTTGTAAAAAAAAAAAAATTTCTTTAAATGGTTAATATGGAAAGGATTGTTTGCGAGTGGAGGTGATACTATTGTCAAAAGAGCAGGTATTTTATTACTGTTATGAATTCATGTCCCAAACTAAGAATGAGACAGACCAGTTTTCCCTATTTTGCATTAATAAGGCACATAAGTTGCTATTGTCCTTGTGTGTGTCATAGGCTGTGAAGTCTTATTCATTCTCAATTAACTTGTGTAATCTGAGAACTCAAAGGAGTTAATGCTGCTTTAAAAGTAATTTTCTTAATCTGCTTTTCAGATTCTTCAAACAAAAACATGAAACAAATAGGTATATTTTAAATTAAATTTCTAATTTTTCTCATCACTATTCTTATACCTACTTTTTCTGTTTGTATATTGATAATACCCATGTGTAAATTAATATATAATATTAATCACTAATCTTAATAAATTAAATAAATCTTAGTTTAAGGTCTTTTTTACTTTCTCTACTACATGCATAGTAGGTAGAGAAGGTATTGCATTCCACCCAAAAATTTGATACTGAGATTTCATTGGAAATACATATTCTGAGGTTTCTAAAAAAAAAAAAAACATATTTAGAAAAAGGTCTATGTGTGTTGCCCTTGCATATGTGTCTGATGTCTGTGAACAGCATAACTCAAAAATGAAAAGTTGGATAAATACAAACTTGGTATTTAAGTTCAGTAACTTCCAAAGAAACGTCATCTCCTTAGCGCAGTGGTAGCACAGCTGCTTACCAAGCAGAAGACCCAGGTTCGATTTCCGGTACTGGTGTGAGGATTTTCTCCTGCTGGGAGACCTGGCCCGAGGTGCACTCAGTCTCGTTAGGTTCCTGAGGGGCCAATTGAGGAGCTACTTCATTGAAAAGTAGTGGCTCCAGGTTAAGGAAGCTGCATATACTGGTCAGGAGGGGCCCCGCATGCTGTACTATGATACTGCACCCCACTCATGACACCTGTTATGTGCAGACATGGGGGACACAGCGGCTGGGCAGCAGGCTTTGGCTCAGCTGTTGTGCCATGGTAGTATCTTCCAAAGATGGACACAAAGATTTTCAAGAAAATCCTGCCATGGCCAATTACCCTTTACAATGAATATTTTTAAAAATTATTTATTTTCTAAAAAATGGTTCTAATAATTTTGATTAAAGTGCCATATATTAAAGATATTTATATTACACACAAAATGTGCATCTTGAATTTTCTGCGAATAACCTGTGAGATCCACTTCATTTGGAACGAATATTATATACTCTTGTATAACTGATATACGTTAAGTGGTAGATGAAAACATGCTGCACAAAAAGGTATCTCTTAAAACACATGTCAAATAACTTTTCTTGTGGCATAAGCCATTTCTGAGGTATCCATTATTGATGATTCAACTTGTTCAGTATCTTGTCATCCTTTTAAAGTCCTGCTGATTTTCAGTTGTTTCTCATGACTGCATAGAAAGAGTACAGAATTTTAAGGCTAGCGCATAGAATCCAGTTCTTAAACATTTTATATTGCTGTTCCGTTTGTATCTATTACAAAATGTGTAATGTAGCCATTTCTGTAGAGGCTTATCTCGATTAAAAAGAAGTAGATAGAAAAATAAGCTTTTATAAGAGAGTTTATATATCCATTAATAAATGAAGAGGGTAGAGGAAGTCATGTGAAGGTATCACATCAGATTTTTCATTACTTTCTCTACCCATATATAGTAGATCGAGAAGGCTTGCATTCCACCAAAAGATTGGGTACTAAGATTTCACTAGAAATACATGTTTTGAGATACCTGAATTAAAACAAATTTTTTGGAACAAGATCTGTCTCTCTGTGTATGTGTGTGCGTGCGTGCGTGCGTGAGACCAAACTTGGTATTTAAGTTCATATCTTCCAAATATGTGATATAAAAATGTTCAAGAAAATCCCCCATGCATAAGTATCCTTTACTTGAAATTTTTTTCAAAATGTTTGATTTTATCAAAAATGGCTCAAACGATTTTCATTAAAATGCCTTATATTGAATAAACTTGCATGACAAATAAAATGTACATCTTGAATTTTCTGTGAATAGGCTGTGAAGTTGTATTCATTTGGAAGGAATTTTCTGTAATTTTGAATAACTTGTATACATTAAGTGATAGATGAAACTGTACTGTACAAAGGATTTAGACCTCTTTAAAACACACAATTGTTTCAAATAACCTTCTTTTTTTTCTTTTTTTGGGGGGTATAGGCCATTTCTGATATTTCTGAGAGGTCCACTATTAATGGTTTGAATTTTTCAATACTTTATCTTCTTTTAAAGTCCTGTCAATTTTCAGTTATCTCTCACAATTGCATGGTAAGAGCATGGAATTTTAAGGCCATCATGAGGGTTGAGTTCTTAAATATTTAACTATTACTGTAAACGTTGCTAGTTTTTGAAATGCCAATAAGGGACATGACTAAATGACATTTGCTTAAGAAAACACTGAGATATACTTTATGTACTATAATTACATTTTAGGCACAGACTTTATTACAGATTTTGCTGTTTCATTTCCTATATAATAAGCTTAAACCCTGTATTTTTCTTCACTTTTCAATAATGTTGAATCTCCCTTAATCAAATCATGAAATTTTTTAAAACTATGATCAAAATAAAGTGAGACTTGAATTTCTCAGTTGCTGAATATCTATTCCTTTAATCATTCCATTTGTTTTAAAGAATTGAAAAAACTCTTTCAACATGTCTGTTCATGCCAAGTATACTTAGAATATAAGACACCAACATTATTATTAGGTACATTTGGAACAGCATCTGACTTAACTTTAGAGTAAAAATTCACCCATTTTGAGTTTACATTACAACTCTGATCACTATCAGTATCAGCATAGGTATATCTGTGGATTTACAACATGTAAAAGAACCTCAAGTCTGATAAAGAGGCCTCTGAGCAAACTTTCTGGCCTTTCATGCCCAATATATAATGGGATGCTAAGAACCATAGCAGTTAAAGAGCATCAATAAATAAAACTTAAGTTTAATTTAACAGGTATATCTAGATCCAGCATCACGTAATTAAATCTTATGGGAAGAAAATTCTTCATTAAAGCTATCCAAATTAAAAGCTGGACAAATTTCAGTAAATTTCAAAGAATTAATAATTTCTTCAAAACCAGAAAATATAACACCGTTGAATGTAAAGCCTGTAATTTCTTAAAAATATTAACATCACTGAAATCATAAACTTTCTACAAATAATTTATTGCAGCATTGTGAAAGCTCTTTTGGTTAGATTTCACTTTATTCTGAAGATTTGGAAGGAGTTAATCTACAGGGCTTTAGTTTTATGTCAGGACTGTCACTTGGAGATTTTCCACTCAGCTATTACGTGTGCATCGGTTGGCCACGCCGCTGCTATAACCGCCTCTCTAAATTAACTATTCAAGCTTTTTCTCTCTAACATATTGTTAATGCCTAATGTACAAAACTTACCTTATATGAGGTGTTAAAAATGGTGTCCTCCTGTGGCTAAACAGGCATGGTAGAGAGAAAACACATTTCAATTCATACGATTCAGTTCAGCTTCTGAAATATTTCTGACTCCGTGTGTTATGTTTTCCATCAGTTCTTCCAGTATGTGAGAATATGTTTTGTAGACTTTCTCCTTCAGGTTACCCCACAAGTAAAAATCACATACTGTTAGTCTGGGGAATGAGAGAGCCACACACCAGCACTAGTTACTCTGTCTTCAAACACTTCACTAATTTTATTAATGAAGATCGCTGCTGCGTGAGTAGTTGCCAAATCTTGTTAAAACCATCCATAAGTTTGCTCTCCTTCTGTCAACTGGCATGAGAATGGAGTAAAAATGTTATCTCAGTACCTCTTGGCTTGACTGTTTGCTCAAAGAGGATTGGATCAATTATTCTTTTTGCGCTAACACCATACCAAACTCCAATTTTCATGTCGTAATGAGGGATTTCATTAATGTGATTCAGATTTTCAGAACACCAATAGTGAGTATTCTGTGTTCACATGGCCATTTAGGTGGAACCATGCCTTGTTGGAAAAGAATACTAGCTGAGGATCAATTATTCCTTCCGTCACTGACAAAAGAAACCATTCACAATAATGCGGTCACAGTAATGTTAGGGGAGGGGTAGCAATACAGCTAATAGCTGAATAGAAAATCCCCATGGTGCTGACATAGATATAAAGCTTGAATAGTTAATGTAACAATGGGAGTTATAGCAGCAGCATGGACGGCTGATGTACACATAACAGCTGAGTGGAAAATCCTGTGTGTGATGGTTTGACATAAAACTAAAACTCTGTATTAATGGCTTTACTTCTTCACCAAACAAATTGTCATTTTTACCTACAAATTAACTTGGGCCTCAATTTTGACATTTTATAAATTTCAACAATGGTAAGTTTATTTTTTTCAAGCTCAGTTATTGTTTCATTAAACATTTTACAGACATTACTCAAAAAAGGCAGATAAAGCTTTAAATGGATTTGTTTATCACAGTTGTCTGCATCTGCCTGAAAGTACTGCTGTAGAAATTTGGTGCACTCTGAATCTGATAAACTTTTGAAATTACTAGTTATTTCATTACAATTCTGTAAAAGCCTGACTACAGCTTTGCCTTGTAGGAACATATCTCAGAAAATATACAGTCTACAAATTCAAAGAAAGATATCAACCGTGCCCTTCTCTTCGCTGAAGAAGAAAAATAGCTGTAAGGTTTTAAAATGACTGTTTCAATGTCCACATCTAACATATCACTTGCATATTTACATGAATTATGTATAAGATGAGCACTACAATTTCTTTTCACATAGTGCTGTTTTCATCTTGAAAATGTTTATAAACACTATTATTTACACCAAAATTTACATTTGCATTATCTGCTAAATAAGCCACTAAGTTTTGTGCAGAAAGATTAAATGTCTCAACACATTGTTTCATGTTTTCAAAAATTGCAGATGCAGCTTCATTGCTGTCTTCTATAGTATCCAGAACCTTAAAAAGATAAAAAGAGAATTAAATAAAAAAAATATAAAGGATCTAAAAATATAACATTTATTTACAATAAATTATCATCATCGTCATCATAATCATTATCATCAATTATTGCAGTTTGTCTTTGTATCATTGAAAACTTTTACCCATTACCCCTCTTTTACCAGTCTTGCTATAAAAAGTTTTGGAAATTTGTTATACCTTCCATCTTCATGAGGATCAAAGTAATGCTGGCAGACGGAAACATCTTCCTGCTCTCCTTGCTTGGAGCATCAGTTGCCAATGAGAAGAAATGTTTTAGAAGAGGATAAAATCTTCATAAAGTCATTCTTGCTTTTTGGTGTTAATATATTATTCACCAAAGCTTCCATTTTCATTTGACTGCAACTTAATTTTGACATAGTTGGCGAGTCATTGGTGAAAACATGCCTGGTTAGTTTCATGCTGCAATCAAATCTATTATAGCTTAGATTATGTTGAACATTGTGGTAGCAGAATGTTAATTCAGCAGAAATGACACTATTGTCATCATTTCCCTTCTTAAACATAAATGTTGTGATTTTAGAGGTTGTGTTCGTTTCCCTCACTAAACTTTTATGTAGTGAGGTTGAAATGTGTTGCTTTAAGTAATTTCCATCTCCATGTCTGATTGAAAAAATCCAATTACAAGTAACACATCTTGCCTTGAAACACTTATTGTCAATAGGTGCAATCCAGTTATACTGATCTTCCCATTTTTTTTTTCAAATAAATACAAAGTTTTTTTCTTTTTAGCTCTCCGGGAATTGCACATTATAACAACACTAGTATGAACTCTCATAGTCTCACCACAGCACAACAAAACTGCCAGCTTTAATAATTTCTGCTAAAAGGATTTGAAAATGAAAGAATACAGCACTTTGTTAATTGTTGCATTGACATAAACCAGATGCCCCATGTATTGCTCCCATGAGTCCCATGGTTGGACTTAACACTGGTGGTTTGCTTGCCTACTACATGTTTTGATCATAGTGCAGAATTGCTAGATGAAGAATAATGAACTGAAATGCAGGATTGGTAAATGCTACTGAACAAATGATAATTTCAACCATGGCAGAAGTGAGTTGTTTAAATACAGGAAAAATAGGCATTTCATATGCCTTTAAAATAGAACAGTACTTCAGGCCTTCAAATACAGGAAATCCCATATAATACAGGGTACCTGGCAACCCTAATCACTGTTTCCCTTTGTATCTATAAGAAATGTGTAATGTAGTTATTTCTGCAAACGTTTATCTCGAGCACAATGAAGTAGAAAAATAACCTCCATAAGAATAGTTTGTATACCCTCTAGTAAACAATAGAGGATAGAGAAAGTCATGTGAATGTAACATCAGATTTTTTACTTTTATTATACCTGTCCAGTGTTACACACTTTATAAAGGAAAATCAGTGATAACCTCTAGTAGTGTTTCTAATATAGATCACAGAAATATTAAATCTGGCAAAAATTGTGGAATATGTGATTTTCCAGATATTTTGAAATAACATCCTCTGTGTGAGTAAACGTTTTGGAAAATATTCAGTGTGACCCATGGAATATAAGCAACGTTTCCCAATTTCCATGAAACATCCCAATTGTTTCTGTATTCTATTACTGTTATATCTTGCAGGCTAAAATTAATTTACCTCACCTGGCTTGAAGCCCAAGAATGTCTAGAGTAAAATTAATTCTGTTGTCCCCTCTTTTGTGACAGTTACAAAGAAGTGCACAAAATGCACATGTAGCGGTATTAAGTTCTCATTTATAATGCATGAATTAGTTCTATATCAGTTCAGCTTCCATTTCTTACAGCGTAGCTGTTTTTTTGACAAGAGGCTTTTAGCACTGATTACAAGACGTAATCAGCATTAAAAGTGGCACTGCTAGAGTCAAGATTTATTCTGAGCTCGGATGCTGTACAATTTACCATCGCATTGAGAAGTCAAGAATGGCATGGGCGCCCATGAAATCAAACATTAGACCTTAATCAGGGGCTGGCATTCATGTTACCGGAATTGTCAGTCACAGTGAAAGAAAAAAAATATATGCAATTTATTGTTGCATCGTAATTTTAAATAATGAAATTTTAAAATTCTAGCAGCTGTTCTACTTTCTCTACTGCTTACTTATAGTAAGTAGAGGAAGTATCACATTCCACTCAAAAATTTGATACTGAGATTTCATCAGAAATACACATTTTGAGACACCCTGAATCCAAAAAAAAAAAAAATGGTTTATCTTATATGAAAATTTGTTAAATACCAATCTTGGTATTTCAGTCCAGTATCTTCCAAAGATGCAACGTAAAGATTTTCAAAAAAATCCCTCCATGCCTTACTACCTTTTATAGACAAACAAAATGTATACCTTGAATTTTCTGAGATTAGTCTGTGAAGTCCTCTTCATTCGGAAGGAATTTTGTATAATCTTGTATAACTAGTAAAAGTTAATGAATTAAGAATTAGATTAAGAATGTAGATCTCTTTAAAATATACAATTTAGTCAAATAAATTTTTTTTGTTATAAACCATTTGTGATATATGTTATTAATGGTTCAAATTTTTCAGTACTTTCGTCATTCTTTTAAACTCAACTTGATATTCAGTTGTTTCTCGCAATTGCATGGAAACAGTATAGACTTTTAAGGCTACTGTGTAGTTCTTAAACATTTGACTATCACTATTCCCTTTATATGTATAACAAAATGTGCAATGAGGCTATTTCTGCAAAGATTTTTCTCAACTGAAATGAAGTAGATGGAAGTATTGTGGAGCCACGTAAAGTAGTTCGCGATATGACAATCAGGCTTAAGCTCCCCTTTAATCTCTCTTTGCGCCTTTGAAAATGCTGGTGATCAGTCCAAAAATATCCCAGTTTTCTTTGTTCCTCAACATTTGCATGATAATATTATGTACGAATAGAGTCTGTCCAAGATGCTCAAAAGTTCTGATGACAAGTTGCATTCCAGTTGTGGCATTGCAGTACACTGTGTTCAGGTGTGTCTCTGTAGCCACAATAAGAACAGCAGCCATTATCAACAAGCCCCATATCATATAAATAGGTGTTAAATCGGCCATGGTCAATCAAAAATTGTATTAGGTGAAATCCTAGGTGTCCGTGCCTCCTAGTTCCCCGTTTCAATATCGGGTATAAATACCTTGGTCCACTGAGCCATTGTTTCTTCATGGTCCCATTCCTCCTGCCATATTCTCATTGTTTCAATTCTTACTGTTGTTTTAGTCCAAGGATTCTCTACCTTATCATAGGTGCATTCCTTTACTAGCAAGTAAATAAATACTATCCCCACTAACTTGTATTGCCTTCATGGAAATTGTTCTATAGGTTCTAGTTATTCATAATACAATCTTATGCTGCGCCTCTTCAGTATTCTCTTGTATATGGCCTTGTTTACTTCCTTTATTTTTCCAGGCAGGGGCACAGTAAAATATTATAGAATTCATCACATTGTCAAGTAGTTTCCTTTTATCAGATTTAGGACCATCTATATTCGGCGTTAAATGACTCAGTGCTACAGTAGTAATAGTAATTAAGACTGAAGTTATAGGCTTCCCTCTGGCAAAACTGGGGAAAATTGATCCACCTGAGGCAGCATAGAGAAGGCTGCCATCTGGCAGGGTCGAGAAGAACTTTCCAACAAGCAAGCATCCGCACCACCTGTCCGACACTAATCAACAATGCATATCCTTTAAGCCTGCCTGAAAAATGAAAGGGGAAGCAAAATGATGGGAAAGGAAATTAGTGGTTGAAGATAAACCACCTCAGAATTTTCCTTGCCAACCAGGGAAGGAAAACCATAAAGAATCCATGGTAAGAGTGGCTAGCCTCAGGAATCGAACCCAGAATGTCTCGAATGCAAACCTCGCATGTTACCGCGGAGCCATCTCATTTGGTTAGTGTTACTGTTAGTGTGCGCTTATCTATTTGGACAGAGTGGTATGTGTCAATGTCCATAACAATAACATGGAATGTTAAGGAGTAACTGATCCTTAAACCATGTGTAAAAATGCTCATGGTTAATGTCTTCATGGTAAGCCTGATATCTTAAATTGAAGATTAGGTGGCCATAATAAAAAATATGATTCACCATGGCCAATAATAAGCTTTAAGTGAAGTACTAAGTTCTCGTGAAACAGGTTGCTCTTTTTGGTTATAGTAGTCATAGATAAACCTTCTTATTGCATTTAATTCAACGATGTCAGTGGAGCTTCCCTGAAGTTAAAAGCTAGTAACAAAGTAGGCCAACAACACAGAAATAATTGAACACGCAAACAAACAGGACTTCCAGGATACCACTAAGGTGATAATTGATCCCAGAGATTCATGAGTCACAAATGTAAGTAAGCAAATAAGCTAAAGCTAGTGGCTTAAAGCACTCTTGTTTATAAACATGATATTTGATGTTGAACACCTGCTGCACACAGGATATTTTGACAATAATCATTAATGAGGGCCACATTCAAAGTGACCAACCCTGGCGCTTGCGACGGTAAATTTTGCATATTGTATGTTGCAAATAAATGTTTGTTTACATAACTTTAACTGCCCCACGTATGGGTGCCAATATGGAGTAGTATTAATGTTGTAGATCATTAATTGTAGCTCCGCGTTTGGAAGCCAATATGCGACGGTTGCTGCTTTACGTAATGTTGTTTACATCACGTGTGTTGAAGCCTCCTTGTGACGTCATTCTTTGTTTGGTTCGTAGCTCCCTCTGACGTTAGCAATTTGTATCAATTAGTTTCTAAAAGAATTTAAGGTTATGTATATTGTCCTCCGGCTAGCTATCATCTTTTCTTGGTAGAACTTGTATCTCTTGCAGGGTGTGAATCGGAAAGGAATCTTTTATCCAGAAATTATACTGACGAAGAAATTGGTTTTATAACTTTTATTGCTGAACACATTCACAAACACTTTTACAAATTAATCTGGATACTCGCCAAACTGAAACTGTTTGTAATAACTTCTCACTTTTAACTCACGTACTTCGACTTTGTGTATATTTAACTGTATAATATTTTATAAGAATTCTCTTAATTCTGTTGCGCGTAACTTATGACGAAATGAAGGACTGACTGGCGATATATAGTGTACTGAGAATTCCGTTGAACTGGGGGGAACGCTCCCTTGAACCTGGCTTATTTATAGGCTTGCCTTAAGATACGCCTAAAGATTATAAATGAACTGCCATTGGCTAATAAAACGCGCCAACATTAGCGTCTATTTTACTATCCAATGAAAACCACTAATACATATTTCTTTTAGGGAACATTCTAGAAGCTTTTTACCGAAAAGGCGCGAAACATTACGTAACTTCCTGGTTCCCGGCAATGACAAACAACTCACCCCCTTGCTGCATTATTGCGTTATTGTTGACAGTTTCAGTAGAGCCGTATATTATTATTTACCAATAATAATTATAATTAATAAACCTCTGAAATCTATGTCACATAAAAATACATATTCATATTATTATCATTAATTACATCTGAGTAATTTGTGATACAAATTACCGTATCACGCTCCATTTGTCACCACTTTCATAGCAAAAAATCTGATGTGATACATTTACATGACTTTGTCCACCCTCTATATTTATTAGTGGGTACACAAACTATTTTTACTAAAGCTTATTTTTTCTATCTACTACATTTTAATCCAAATAAACCTTTACAAAAATAGCTACATCACACATTTCATTACGGATACAAAGAGAACAGTGATAGTCAAATGTCTAAGAACTGGATGCTGTATGCTGGATTCCATACTGTTTCCACAAGTATTGAACAAACCCTTAATAACAGATATCTCAGGAACAGCTTATGCCGCAGAAAAACTTATTTTAAGTAAATTGTGTGTTTTAAAGGGATCTACATTTTTCGTATGGTATGTTTTTGTCTATCGCTTAAGGTTTACCAGTTATATAAGATTATACAAAATTCCTTCCAAATGAAGATGATTTCACAGGCTATTCCCAGAACATTCAAGATATACATTTTGTTTGTCATGTAAATATCTTTAATCTATGATATTTTAATCAAAATCTTAGAGCCATTTAAAAAAAAAAAAAATCGAAAAATGTTCCATGTAAAAGGTAGTTGGGGTGGATGTTTTTTCTTCAAAATCTTTGTGTCGCATCTTTGGAAGGTACTGAATCTGAATACCAAGTGTGGTATTTATCTGGCTTCATTTTTACTTTCTCTACTACATAAAGTAAGTAGGGGAAGTATTGTATTCCACCCAAAAATTCGATACCGAGATTTCACAGGAAATACATGTTTTGAGACCCCCTGAATCCAAAAAAAGCATTTTTGGAAACATGTCCGTGTGTGTGTGCGTGTGTGCGCGTGTGCGCGTGCGCGTGCGTGTGCGCGTGTGCGTGTGTGTGTGTGAGAGACCAGCATAAGTCAGAAACGAACAGTCGGATAAGCACCAAACATGGTATTTAGGTTCAGTATCTTCAAGAGATGCGACACGAAGGTTTTCAAGAAAATCTCCCCACCCCAGATTACCCTTTACATGGAAGATTTTTCGAAAATTTTAATTTTCTCAAAAATGGCTCTAACGATTTTGATTAGAATATCATATGTTTAAGATATTTTTATGACAAATAAAATGTATATCTTGAATTTCCTGGGAATGTCTCCAAAAGTATTCTTTATTGTGAACGACTTTTGCATAACTGGTAAACCATAAGAGATAGACAAAATTTTACTACACAAAAATGTAGATCGCGTTAAAATACACAATTTATGTCATATACATTTTTTTTGTTGAGTGAACCATTTTCGAGATATTGCTTGTTATTCCCTTAAATTTTTCAATAATTTTCTCAAATGGGAGTTCGTTATTCATTTTTTTGTCTTGGATATGCAAGGAGTATTAATCTGTGGCAAAGGGAATGGTACTGCACCTAGCAACCAGCTATTAAGAGATATGTATATGCTTAAAGGCTACTGTATTTGTATATTGTCCTTGTAAATATATATTCCCCTTACATCTACAAGAAAATTAGCAATAAGTCTGCAAATGTTTATCTCGATTAACATGAAGTAGATGGAGAATAAGCATTTGTAAAAATAGTTTGTACAAGAGTAGAGAAAGTCATGTGAGTGTAACACATCAGATTTTTTTTAGTTATGCTTTTCAAAGACAGATACACAGACCTTTTTCTAAAATCTTTTTACTTTCTCTACTACGTATAGTAAGTAGGGGAAGTATTGTATTCCACCCAAAAATTCGATACCGAGATCTCACCAGAAATACATGTTTTGGGACCCACTGAATCAAAAAAAGAACATTTTTGGAAACATACCCGTGTGGGTGTGGGGGTGGGTGTGTATGTGCGTGTGCGTGTGCGTGTGCGTGTGCGCGTGCGCGTGTGCGTGTGTGCGTGAGAACAGCATAACTCAGAAACGAACAGTCGGATAAACACCAAACTTGGTATTTAGGTTCAGTATCTTCCAGAGATGCGACACGAAGGTTTTCAAGAAAATCCCCCCACCCCAGACTACCCTTTACATGGAACATTTTTCGAAAATTTTAATTTTCTCAAAAATGGCTCTAACGATTTTGATTAAAATATCATATGTTTAAGATATTTTCATGACAAATGAAATGTATATCTCGAATTTCCTGGAAATGTCTCCAAAAGTGTTCATCATTGTGAACGACTTTTGCATAACTGGTAAACCATAAGAGATAGACAAAATTTTACTGCACAAAAAATGTAGATCACATTAAAATACACAATTTATGTCATATACATTGAGTGAACCATTTTCGAGATATTGCTTGTTATTCCCTTAAAGTTTCCAATACTTGTACTTTTTCTCAAATTTGTTAGTCATTTTTTTTATGTCCTGGACATGCAAAGAGAATGGAATGCGCCACATAGCAACCAGCATTAAAATATTTGACTATCGCTTAAATCCTACCATATTCCCCTTGCATCTACAAGAAAATTACCAATAAGATTGACATCTTGATATCTCGATTAACATGAAGCATATGGAGAATAAGCGTTTGTAAAAATAGTTTGTACAAGAGTAGAAAAAGTCATGTGAGTGTAACACATAAGATTTTTTTAAATTCAGGGGGCCTCAAAACATGTATTTCCGGTGAAATCTTCGTATCAAATTTTTTGGTGGAATGCAATACCTTCTCTACCTACTATGTAAATTGCAGAGAAAGTAAAAATCTGCAGAAAGTTGCTGGAATTTAACCATGATTTGTAATTCCATCCTATTTTCAGGTATCTTGCTCATGTTATAAGATTTTGCCACCCTGGATGATGACATGGCTCCACACCCCATGAGCCAGCCCTGCTATAGAGCAAAAATAACAGCACTGCTTTGTTATAGAAATTAGAAGTATTTTTTGGAATATGAATGAACACATGTCCTGAGACTCACATATTACAGATCTCATACACTATTTAACAGTGATTTTTTTTTTAATTAAAACAATATCTAATTTAATAATTCTGGTAGCAGGTTAAATCTTATATGCCTCACATTTTCAAAGATTAATCAGTTATGGAATTAAATCTGGTGAAATCACAACAGATACTCAATTTTAAAATTCAAGGAATGTAATATGGAGGCAGTGAAACCAAAAACAGATTTAACCCCTTAATTTAATAAAAAATTTAGAAATTATGCTTGTGCCGTGAATTTTATTACAGGAAATAATTGTAGTTCTTAGGAAACATTTATACTATTTTGAATTTCACATATCTATTACAGAGTATTTCAGCCGCTTTTACTTGGTGGACTGTTAGAGTATTTCACAAAGGATTCACATGTTACTCAAAATGAAGCCATTCTGTATGCTACTGGTATTGTACTGTGCTCAACTGTAGGGGTGTTGGTGAGAGCGCCTAGTATGCTTTATTTGCATCATGCGGGAATGAAGATGAGAGCTGCCTTAACCTCCCTAATATACAGAAAAGTATGTTGCATATCTTTTTATAAATGTAAGCATCTATAGCATAGACTTTCTTTATGTAATAAATAATATAAACTATCTGAAACTAGTAAGAAGGTAATGTATTTTTAACTGTAATTATTATGCATAACTGCTGAGAGTATGAAAGAATTTTTGTCAAAATGTGCTCTGCAAAAGGATTACTTTAAAACCTAAGTGGACTTTTGCTATGCATTATTAACTTATTTTGCAACTTAATTTATGTTGTTTTTTTTTGTGTTTTTTTGGGTGTAGGTAGATTGCAAAGGTAAGTAAACAGAAAGCTACTAGTTGGTATCTCAGCCCACATTTGGGGGGAACTGAATTAATTTCTTTGCTTCTTTTATGAAGACTTTGAACAGATTAACTTATGAATCATTAGCATGGTTATCAATGTTGAAAACAAGATCATATAACAAACATAACTTACAACCTTGAATACAAGATCCTCCACAGCAAATAAATAAATAAAAATAAAAAAGTAACAGTGGTAGTTTTTGAGAAAGTCCAAGGCAATCACAACGTCTCAATAATATGTAAAATAATGGGAAAGTAGTGACACATGTTAGGGAGAATAATACAAAATCATATTTCATGGTAAACTGATTTATCTTTTGCTCTGATATTTCACTGTACAGACATGTATATATATATGTCTGTAAACAGCATAACTCAAAAACAAAAGGTCTGATAAATACCAAACTTGATATTTAAGATGTGACATGAAAATTTTCAAGTAAATCCTCCTACCTCACAACTACCTTTTACATGGAAAAATATTTGTCAGTTTTCATTTTTGTAAAAATAGCTCTAATGATTTTGAATAAAATACCATTTATTGAAAAGATTTACCTGATAAATAAAATGTATATCTTGAATTTTCTGGGAATAGCCTGTGAAGTCTTCTTCATTTGGAAGGAATTTCATATAATTTTATATAGCATGTACACAATAACAGATAGGCAAAAGCTGCAGAAAGAATTTACGAGATCTCTTAAAAAAAAACATGCACATGATTTATTTAAAAAAAACGTTTTTTTGTAAAATCAGCCATTTCGTAGATATCTGTTATTAACTTATTGTGTATGAATTTTTCAATTTGTATAAAGTGCTGTTGCTATTAAATTGTTTCTCATAATGTTATGGAAATGTTATGGAATTACAAGACCAGCATATAGTGCCCTGCTTATAAACATGTGACTAAAGATTCGGTTTTCAATCTCCCTTGTATCTCCAGTGACATGTGTAATGTAACTATATCTGCAAAGGTTTATCTCAGTTAACACGAAGGAGATAGAAAAATAAGCTTTTGTAGGAATAATGTGTAGAAGCTATATAAAAACAAAATGATAGTGGGTAGGGAAAGCCATGTGAGTATAACCCATCAGATATTTTTTTTAGTTATGTATATTGGACGGAAACTGGGAGATCCATGGTTCATATCCTAGTGATGGCATTGAATTTTTTAGTCAGCTGATTCTACCTTCCAACCTTGTCCAACACATGGCTTGTGTGGAGGACTAATTTATTCCATTACGTATACCTTTTACCAAACACAGTAATGTCAGCATGTACTTGAGATGGATAATAGCCATTTAATACAATTTAAATTCATGATCACAAATTAGAAGCACTATCAACAGGAATGATAACAGAGTTTTCTGAATTTATAAGTTCTTACTTTCTCTACTATATAGGTATAGTAAGTAGGGGAAGTGTTGTATTCCACCCAAAAATTTGATGTCGAAATTTCACTGGAAATATGTGTTTTGAGGCTCCCTGGTTGCAGAAAAGTTTTTTCGAAAAATCTATGTGTGTGTGAGAGAGAGAGAGCAGCATAACTAAACAACAAAAATTCAGATAAATACCAAACTTGGTATTTAAGTTCAGTATCTTCCAAAGATGCAACATGACTTTCAAGAAAATTCCCTCACTCCCAACTACCCTTTACATGGAAAAACATTTTTTTAATTTTTTATTTTCTAAAAAATGGCTTTAACAATTTTTATTAAAATACCATATATTAAGGATATTTATATGACAAATAAAATGTATATCTTGAACTTTCTGGGAATAACGTGTAAAGTTCTCTTCAGTCAGAAATGTTTAATCTTGTATAAGGAATAGACAAAAATATACTACACAAAAAATGATGATATCTTTAATACACACAATTTATTTCAAAGAACTTTTTTTGCGGCATAAGCCATTTCTGAGATATCCATTATTAATGGATATTTGTCATTCTTTTAAGTTCTTGTCAATTTTCAGTTGTTTCTTGTGATTTCATTCCAGTTCTTAGACATCGCTGTTCTCTTTGTATGAATAATGAAATGTGTAATGTAACTATTTTAACAAGGTTTATCTGTGTTAAAATTAAGTGGATAGAAAGATAAGCTTTAGTAAGAATAGTTTGTATACCCACTAATAAACAATACAGGGTAGAGAAAGTCAATGTGAATATAACACATAAGATTTTTTTTACTTCTTCTACTTGTATAGTAAGAAGGGGTGTTCCACCCGAAAATTTGATACCGATATTCACCAGAAATATAAGTTTTGAGGCCCCCTGAACCCAATAAAAGCATTTTTAGTTAAAGGTTTGTGTGTCTGTGTCTGTGAACAACATAACTCAAAAGCAAAAAGTACTTAAGTACTTAGTATACTTAAGATCAGTATCTTTCAAGGATGTGACACAAAGATTTTCAACAAAATCCCCAAACTACCCCTTGCATGGAAAATTGGAAAATTTTTATTTTCTCAACAACGACTAACAACTTTTTGTTAAAATGCCACATATTAAAGATATTTGTATGACAAATAAAATGCATGTCTTGAATTTTCTGGGATAGTCTGTGAGATCCGCTTCATTCTGAGGGAATTTTATATAATCCTGTATAGTTGGTAAACATTAAGTGATAGACAAAAATGGACTGCACAAAAAATGTAAATCTCTTTAAAACACACAATATTTTTTTTTTGTGGCATCAACCATTTCTGAAATATCCGTTATTAATGGTTCACATTGTTCAATACTTTATCATTCTTTTAAACCCCTGTCAACATTCAGTTGTTTCTTGTGATGGCATGGAAAGAGTATGAAGTTTTAAGGCCAGATATAGCATTCAGTTCTTAAACATTTGATTATTGCTCTTCCCTTTGTAGATGCATTGAATGTTAATGTAACTATTTCTGCAAAAGTTTATCTCAATTAAAATGAAGTAGATAGAAAAATAAACTCTTGTAAGAATATTTGTGTACACAATAAATGGTAGGGAGTAGAGAAAGTCATGTGAATGTAGCACATCAGCTTTTTCTAATGTAGAAGTAGGTTCATTGCATATGAGATACTTTTGCATCTTTTTCAGACTCTTCGGCTGAGCAAAACCTCATTGGAAAGCACCACTTTGGGACAAGCAGTTAATCTAATATCAAATGATGTAGCACGCTATGATTACAGTCTCATGGATAGTATGTATATTTGGATTGCTCCCATTGAAACATGTATTGTTGCATACCTCATGTACAGCTTAGTGGGAATATTTTCGCTGATTGCTGTGTTCATGATCCTCGCTTTTATCCCCATAGATGGTAAGAATTTGAAAAAAAGCATGTTTATTCCTTGCATATATTACCTGCAGAAATATTTGTTTTGTAGAAGATATGTAAACATTATTAGCACATCATTTACTTCTTACTCACTTGAATGTAACTATCTATTATAATATTTGGCTAATTATGTTAGCTCATAAGTATAGTGTTCATTGGTTTAGGGAAAAAAGCCTACTATAAAATAAGTAAGTAGTTTAAAAAGAGCATAAGATAAAAAATTGCTACTTGTTGAGGATGATTTTTTAAGAAAGAACCACCTTACTTTAAAACTGAGTCACTAGGTTCCTACAAAAGTATCACTTACTTGTCATACTGTTGACTCAGTTTTAATCTAAACTTTGCATTATCATTTGTGTTTTGAAGCTTATAATTGCATGCCACAGAATATGTTAATTTATATAAGTAGCCCTTACTGAAGCTGATCCATCCGCTTAGATGCAGACAAGCTTGATAGTTCTTTCATTTCAAAAATCTGCTGCAGATGCAGTTACCTAATTTGAAACTCTTTTTGCATACAATTTTCTTGTAATTACAATTGAACCCCTCTTTTACACTTTTCATGGTACCAGTAAAAAATGTTGCAAATGGAGGCATTGGGGTAAACATTTTTTTTAGTCACATGACAACCTGATATGCACAGAAATTAAATAAAAGTCCCAATGTATGCTGCAACAGGAAAAATCTACTGAATTTTACATTCGTTACTGTTGAAGAATGCTAAAATTAAGGATATTTGAAGCATTAGCTAACGTTTCATGTATATTGGACCTATTTATAACACATGATCCAAGTGCAATACATGCTTAAAAACAAAGATTGTTGATTTGTATCTTTTTATTTGACTTTGGGGGTTCAGTATGTATATTTTATTGTGCTAAGAGATTTACAATTTGATTGTCTACTGAACTTTGACCCTGGCCACTCATTTTGTAGATAATCACTACAGTTTATTTACATTTTACAATTTCCTATCAATAAATTATCTTGCTTCAGCTTTTCATGTCCCATTTCCACTTGTTTTTCACTTGTCACTTATTGATTACTTTACCATCACATATTCACCATAGTTTTCCATTCAAAGTAAGATACACTACCTCTTACTTTTCTCTATCCACTGTCCAAAGCCATTTATTTTTGACTTTACACAAAAACTGTCCAATGCTCCTAGTGCCCTTGCACATCATTTCGATTATAAGTGTATTTCTATCCCCCTTCAACTGCTTCTTTTTAATAAATTCTCTTCTCCAATTTTCTGTTCCTTGGCACTTAAATACTATGTGTTCAATGTCTTCATTACCACCACATATCGGGCATTGGTTTTGAGGAATATCCTGTCTTAACCCTCTTAGCCTCCATACTCCGGTTCTTATTCATGCAATAGATTCTCTCTCTTCTTTATTTACTTTGTCTATATATTTTTCCGTACCCCATGTATTTTACATTTGCCTATAACAAACCAATGAGCTCTTTTTGGCAATCTTACTGAACATGTTTTATATTTCTGTATCTTCCGGTTTTTTCCTTGCCTTTTTCCAAAAATTTTTCACGTTATTTTTCTCTCCTTCTCCACATGTCTCCTAGCCCATTTTTCTCCAAAATGTTCTGTAAATTACTTACCCATCCATCATTCATTGAACTATTCTCTTGGTATATTCTATACATTGTCTTAACACATTACTTTTTCCTAAATTTAAAGTTCTAAACCAAAATTTCAAATAAATGAAAACAAAGAGTGCCAATTTAAAATGACTGTGTGTAACTTTGTCCATGACCAAAAATGATCATAAAAGTGCTCTTGGTTGCTTTAAAGTGGCACAAAATGTAGAAAATTAAAAATCTGCAAGTTTATAAATAACAAGATTAAAAATATACAAGTGTAAACATATGAAATTGATGAGACCATAAAAAGTGCTATACAAGAGTCACTAGATAAGTACTGAGACAACAAATAATGAATAATCATAGAAATATTTTGTTTAACCTAGCTTTTCTCTCTCATACCACTTCTGGAAGCATCCATGCCACTCAGTTTCTGGCACTGCAGACAACTGCTGCTCATTTGCTGCTTCCTTGGGGCTAGAAAATTGATGATCTCGAAGAAGTCAGTTCTTCTTAGTAGGAAACAGGAAGAAATTATATGGTGCCAGTTCGGGACTATAGGGTGGGTGAGTCAATTGTTTTGCCTAGGTTTTTTCAAGAAACTCCATTGTATCATTAGTGGTATGAACTGATGCTTGTCATGGTGCAACAAAATGCCCCTTTGTATGCCTTTGCGTACCATTCTTGAATTTTCTAAAACATTTTTGGAAGGCAAACTTCTGTATACCATTTTACAATAACATTTCTCTGATTTTTGACCAAAATAGTTGCCACTTGTGGAGAAGAAAGATGCAACCATTTTCTTTCCCACAATTCCTGGCTTCTTGACTTTGATGGGTGGTTGATCATCAGGGAAAATGCAATTGCACTGGCATTTCATTTCGGGATAAACTGATATATCCATGGGAATTTAGAATTGATTCGACCAACCCTCCTAGGTTTCACTCACCAGATTTACTACAGGAACATGTTTTTGTATGCTGTTGTGAGCAACAGCTTACAAAATATTCTTAACTCAATTCTAAATTCCCATTCATGTTGATTTCACTGAGTAAGTTGCTTCAAAAGTTAATTTGATATATCCATATTTCATCACCCATAACAATATCTGAAATGCGACAAACCTTCCACACTTAAATCTTTGCAGGATTTCGTGACACCATTCCAGCCTGTGGAGCTTCTCTGCTTCAGACAAATTATAGTGCACCCATCTTGAATTTTTTTTTACGTATAGGTGCTCATGAAGGATTGTTGAATCACTTGGCAAGCTAATCACTAATGCCAGCTCAGTGTCCTTGTAGGTTAATCTTGGATCTTCCCTGCCATTATGTTATTGGTCTGCCACTTGTCCCTTCATCTTTAAGAGATTGTTGCCCTCTCTTAAATTCTCCAAACCAATGGAGCACAGTAGCATGTGAAGGAGAAAAGTCCCCCTGAAATGCTCAGGTGATTGTGTTTCATTTAAGCCACATTTGAAATCATACAAAATCATGACAGAAAAGTGCTCTCTCTAAATCTTCATTGCACTTGTAAGGATGTTCATACTTTCCTCTTTTAAAACATGAAATGCAGGAAAATGAATAGCACAACAGAGATCTGCGTGCTTCCAGGGCAATACCAATGACTCAGCAATTTTTACCAAGCAAAATGCTTTCCCTAGGGGTGGCCAATGTTCTTAATACTTATCTACTGACCCTTGTAAAAATGGTAAAACATTAATTTTGGGAGCATTAAAGTGGAGTTTCAGTATACGTAATTTTGAGATCTCAGTACTATATGTATAAGTTTTTTGAGGTTAGTACTGAGTGTTTATTTTGGTCAGCTGCATATGTGGAACTAGTACTTTCTTCTTCTCTAATGTAGCAAACTTTCAAACCCACTTTGTGCACTCTGTTCATAGTTTAATAGTCATTAGTACAGAGCAACCAATGAACTGTGAACCAGTATGCAGTGTTTTGCCTAAGGGTCATAGTGGCAGTCATTGCAGACGGTAACCATACCATAATTTCCTAGATTATTTTAAAAGCTTTATTTATAAACTTTAGAAAGATGCTTAAAAACCTGGTCACCATCATTCTCTACACATTTTTGGCACGGAGGGTACTCGGTTTCAAATGTTTCACAATGTGTGAATTTATCCTGTATACATTACACTGGGGAACAAAAATTATTTTTTTCGTGGTGCCTTGAATTTTCCAC
The DNA here is from genome assembly GCA_030765065.1 of Deroplatys truncata. Classification (NCBI taxonomy): domain Eukaryota; kingdom Metazoa; phylum Arthropoda; class Insecta; order Mantodea; family Mantidae; genus Deroplatys; species Deroplatys truncata. Next base: position 95,729,658 of record CM060984.1, on the reverse strand, counting down.
CTGATTCTGGGTATTTTAATGCTGCTGATTCTGAAAATGTCTTCCATTTCATTCTAGTAGCTCTAGTTTATGAAATACTGATGATATCTTTATAAATTTCTCTTATTACTACTTTGTTTAAAAGCACCATTTTTAAATTGATTATATTATTTGCTTATACTAATTTATTTTATCCAAGGTCTATTCATGTTGTTTGCAGATGTACTTTAACTATTCTGACATTTATGTCTCCTTTTTATGGCCACTAATATGGCTTCATCATGAAGAAAATGTGTGAATAATCCTGATGTGTTTTGTTTCATCTGTGGGGAATACACATTCAGCCACCAAAGAAACCCCATAACCGATTTTGTAAAAAGAGCTTATTTGGCCTATTTCAAAGTAAAACTTGGAGACCAAGTTAAGGCTTGGGCACCTCACATCATATGTAAAACATGCACAGAGCATCTGTGACAGTGGAAAAATGGGGAGCGGAGGTGCTTGAAATTTAGGGAACCAATGACATGGCAAGAACCAATAAACCACAGTGACGATTGTTACTCTTGTTCAGTAAATGTAAAGGGCATCGATAGCAAAAACCGGAATATGTGGAAATATCCCAATCTACGCTCTGCAAGACCACATTCAGAGGAGATACCTGTTCCAATATTTATCAGTCTTCCAGAGCCATCAGAAGTGGATGAATCAGCTGAAAGCTATGCTCAGCAAAATTACAGTGATTTTGCAGGACCTTCATCAGTTGTATCTGATTTTAATCAAGCAGAATTGAATGATCTCATTAGAGATCTTAGTCTTCCAAAGAATTCGTCAGAATTGTTAGCTTTTAGGCTGGCAGAAAAAGTGTCTGTTAACGGGAACAAAAGTGACAGTCTATCACACAAGAGAGCAAGATTTCATGCTCTTCTTCACAACAGAAAACCAGTTTGTTTTTTGCATCAATGTTGAAGGACTGTTAATGAAACTGGGTATAAGAAAATACACACCAATGGAGTGGCGGTTATTGATTAATAGCTCCAAATGCAGCTTGAAATGCGTTCTTTTGCATATTGGGAACAAACACAGTTAAATACAAACTGGTCACTCAATTACTATGCATGAAAATCAAGCTACAATAGCTACAGTCCTGGAGAAGATATCATACCATGATCACCAATGGATTATTTGTGCCCACATAAAGATGATGAATTTTCTTCTAGGACAACAAGGTGGATACACCAAATACCCATGTTTTATATGCCTATGGAACTCTAGAGCTAAAGATCAACATTGGGTGACAAGACAGTGGCCTCTTAGAGAAAGCATGATCGTTGAAGAAAAAAACATCATCACAGAACCTCTGGTTGACAGAAACAAGATCATATTGCCACCACTGCACATCAAACTTGGGTTAATGAAGCAGTTCATCAAGGCATTGAATAGAGATGAAGCATGTTTTGGTTATGTGTGTACAAAATTTCCTTCATTGAGTGTGGAGAAAATAAAAGCAGGTATATTTGATGGACCACAAATCCGACAACTCATAAATGATGAGAAATTTCAAGAGTCAATAAACGATACTGAGGCAGCTGCATGGTCGTTGTTCTGTATGGTAGTAAAGAATTCCCTTGGAAACTATAAAGCTCTTAACTACAAAGAACTGGTTAAGAATATGCTCACTGCTTTTTGTGCACTTGGTTGTAACATGAGCATCAAATTACACTACCTGCACAGTCATTTGGACCGATTTCCAGACAATCTTAGAGATGTAAGCGAGGAACAGGGTGAGCGTTTTCACCAAGAAATAAGTATAATGGAAGAACGGTATCGTGGACAAGGAACATACATATGATGGCGGACTACCGTTGGAGCATACAGCGCAAATGTCCAATATCATTACATCAGAGGAAATCGCATAAATGAGGATTCATCGACCTGATGGAAGAAAATCAATGAACCTAATGCAACTGGTGTATAAATAAATTATGGTAGTTGATAGAAAGTTGCTTCATGAAAAATAATGTGCCTGATCCATCCAAATGTATTCAGTATTTAATTGTGTGCAAGTAATATAGTTGTATATGTGGACCAGTAAGGTTAAATTGGTGTATATTGTGAATAAGCTGTATCTCAAAAACTAGAGCTGATAGGGCAAAACTGGGAGCATTTTTGGAATCAGTGACCCAAATATAGTCAGAAACAGGTCAGAATTGTAAGGCATCAAAATCCCCAGTGTTATGCTTTAACTTACCCCAGAGATAAAAGACACAGGAGTTTGGGAGACTGAGGGAGCCACAGATCTCTCTTGGAAATTCTGCCCTCCATGAACACTTTCAATTGTTCTCTGAATTATTGTCTTTATGAGCTGTAGCAGAGTCTTATTGAAAAATCAGTAAATCACAGTCCCTGGCAGTTAGTTCTCTAAAAATAGGAAGTAAAATCATGTTCATCTATGTGGGGACATCAACCTTTGACTCAAAAAAAGTTTGATATGTGAAATTCACATGACTTTCTCACCAACTTCAAATTGCGGCGGTATTAGTTACCTTGTTTGTTTACCTCAGTGTTGGTGGAAGCCATTCTTGTGACGTCATACGTTGGTTGGTTCATTTGTTCTGTTTGTAGTTCCCTCTGGCGTAGCAATTTGTATCAGTTTTAAATGTCCACCGGCTAGCTATCATCTGATCTTGGTAGGCATGTATTTCTTACAGGTTGTGAAGCGGAAAGGAATCTTTTGTCTAGAAATGATAGTGACGAAGAAATTGGTTTTATAATCTTTATTGCAGAACACGTTCACGAACACTTTCACATATTTATCTTGATACTCGCCATACTGAAACTGTTTATAATAACTTCTTATCACTTTTAACTCACGTACTTCAACTTTATATATTTAAATGTATAATACTTTATAAGATTTTTCGTAATTCTGCTGCGCGTAACTTGACGAAATGAAGGACTGACTGACGATATGTAGTATACTGAGAATTCCGTTGAACTGGGGACGATGTGTAATGTGTTGAGAATCTTGTTGCACTGGGGAGCGCTCTCTTGAATTTACACTATTTATAGGCTTACCTCAAGATACGCCTAAAGATTATAAATGAACTGCTATTGGCTAATAAAACGCGCCAACATTAGCGTCTATTTTACTATCCAATGAAAACCACTAATACATATTACTTTTAGAGAACATTCTGGAAGCTTTTTTTACCGAAAAGGCGCGAAACATTACGTAACTTCCTGGTTCCCGGTAACGATAAACAACTCATCCCCTTGCTGCAGTATTGCGTTATTGTTAACAGTTTCAGTAGAGCCGTATATTATTATTTACCAATAATATTTACAATTAATAAACCTCTGAAATCAATGTCACATAAAAATACATATTCATATTAAAATAATTATTTACCTTTAAGTAATTTGTGATACAAATTACCGTATCAAAATTTACATATATCCATTATATGTGAAAGTATTCATATAAAAAATAATAATTCTATCCACATTACTTTATTCATTTTACATAGAATTTTGCTTAGGAATGATTTCAAATTAAGCAAGTTGTGCTTAATTACAACATGCAGAAACAGTACCTATTCAAAATATGCTTATTTGTGATAATAAGCTCTAGTAATGAAAAGAAAACAAAGCAGGAAATAAACAAGAATCACAAACTTTCAAGCATGTCCATTAGATAATGCTCAGGATGGAATATTTCAACATGGAGTATTATGAAAAAGATTATATTACACCAATTGTGCATTTTAATGATCTCTACATTTTTCCTGTCCTGCATCTTTTGTCTATCTTTTAACCTTTCCTTGTAATTCAAGTTTATACAAAATTCAATCAAGGGAACTTCACAGACTACTCCTGGAAAGTTCAAAATATGCATTTTATTTGTCTTAAATGTATGGTATTTTAATTAAAAACATTAGAGTCATTTTCGAGAAAATGAAAAATAACTATAATTTTTCATTGTAAAGAGTAGTTTGGGGAGGGTGGATTTTGGGAAGGGTATATTTTCTAAAATATCTTCATGTTGAATCCTTGGAAGATACTGAACTTCAATACCAATTTTGGTATTTAACCAACTTTTTGTTTTTGAGTTATACTGTTATAGACCATGGACACACCTGCACACAAAGACACATACATGCACAGACCTTTTTATAAAAATTATTTTATTTTTCTGGATTCAGGAAACTCAAAACATGTATTTCTGATGAAATCCCAATGTCAAATTTTTTGTTGTAATGCAATACTTCTTCTACTTACTACAGGTAAGCAGTAGAGAAAGTAAAAAATTGGTCCAGTATTTCTTTTTCCACTTGTGGTGTATCATACACCAATTTCTTTCATCATGGAGGGGACACCATATGAGCAGTATAATTCTTCTCAGATAATGGTTATTTTAAATTAAAATAATTGAGTTTTATTTATGGACGCTCTTTACCTGCTATGGCCCTTATCATCCCATTCTACATTGGGTGTGAAAGACTAGAAAGTTTGCTCAGAGGTCTCTTTATCAGGCTTTAGGTTCTTTTACTGCTGTAAATCTACAACACAGGTCCATCGGCTTTACTTTCCTTCCAAAGGAACCATGTTAAGGATTTCTACACCTGAAAAAATCCATCGCCCTCTTCTGGGTTTGAACCTGCGACCTCGGATGCTTATTATGTGTACGCACATAGCCATGAAAGTGGAAGGGGCTTGACTGAGGAAAATATTAAACAAAGGTGCATTTCACATATATACTGTTCAGACTCCACTCACAAAATGTGCACCTATATACAGGATCACTTGGTGGAAGAGCCACAGCTATTTTATATGGCTTTAACTTCAACAATTTAGTAGCTCTTTGCACAGAGGCACACAAAATTCCTGTTTGTTGTAAAAGATGCCTTAGCAGTTTTTAATGGAATTCTCCAAATGATGACTGATGTCATCAAATTTTTCTAATGTAAGAGAGTCTGTTAGAGAGGTTGAACACTGCCCATAGCCTGAAATTTATTTTAAAGATTATTGTTTGTTGTATGGCATGGAATGTTTAATATCTAGAGGCTTTCTGTAAGTCATAAACTTGATAAACTGACTGGGTTAACACAAATGTATCATGCATAAACATATGATGTGTGGTAGAAAATATATACTGTACCATAATTATGAGGGGCGTTCCATATTGATTTACACTTTATTTCTTTTACACTCACTAAGAACGTCTATGCCTCAATAGATATATTCACTTTCCCAACATAGCCTCCATTAAGCTGCATACACTTGAGCCACTAATGTGGTAACTTCTGTAGACCCTCCTCAAACCACTTTTTTGGATCTGTTGTACCCAACGCAGGACAGCTCCTCACAGTTCCTGGAAGCCTGCAAAATGATGTCCGCACAGAGGTTTCTTCATAGCTCCGAATAGGTGGTAATCAGAAGGGGCCAAGTCAGGAGAATACAGTGGGTGTGACAGTACTTGGAACCCCATTTCAGTGATGGCAGTGGTATTCTGATTTGTATGGGGACAAACATTGTCGTGTTTCAAGAGCACTCCTTCTGCCCATTTTTCTGGCCGTTTCTTTCCTCCAAAGAGTTTTCACATATGCTGTGCTGTTAATGGTGGCCCTGGTTCCAGCCAGTCAATGAGGAAGATTCTATCCTTGTCCCAAAAGACTGTGGCCATGTGTTTTCCTATTGAAGGCACTGTACGGAACTTCTTAGTATGAGGCTGCCATTATGTTTCCACTGCATTGATTGGGCTTTGTTCTCCAGCTCATGTTACTGGAGCCAAGTCTCATCGCCAGTAACAAGTGTGGACATGAAACTCTCTGGATCCTGGTTGTGACGTTGAAGGAGATCACTGCACGTGTACTTGCACTGTTTTGTTTATGCTGCATTCAGGGATTTGGGAACCCACCTGGCAGATACCTTCCCAAGCTTAAAGTGTTTGGCACTATGTGGCGCAGAGTGATTCTGGCAAGTCCTGTGGCCACCTCTAATTCCATGAATCTGATGCACCTATTCTCCTGAATATGCCTTTTCCAGCCATCCACCCACTTGTACACAATTTTTTGTGATGATGCAAACTCTCCACTCACTGTCACTAATTGCCTGTGAATATCCACAGCGATTACACCCTCCTTCCACAGAAACCACATCATCCAGCGCTGTCCTTGATGAGCACACTCCATGTTGTTAGCTCAAGTAATGACAGCAGTTGGGATAATGGGCTGTACTGTGCAGGGATTACACTTCTAGTAATTGTCCTGCCATCTATGGTTAGACCAAAGTACTAGATACTTGCAATTGTAATAATGAGTCAAATGGTGCACCATGTATGATGGGAAAAAATATAAACTAAACTAAACCACTGCTTAGTTGATACTGGAAAGCCCACTAACAGGACCTACATTTTACCAGGCAAGAACACATCAGTAGAAAAACAGCATAAGTGGGTTCACAATTCATTAGGTTACTTGTATAATCTTACATTAACTAATGATAGCAATGTTAAAATATTATTTCAGTGTACATTGGCAAGAGAGTTGGTACAGTGAGACAACAGACAGCAGAACGAACAGATATGCGTGTAAGATTAATGAATGAGATTATTCATGGAATCCGAGTCATAAAGATGTATGCTTGGGAGGAGCCATTTGTTCAGCGCATCTCCAAAGCAAGGAGGTATGTGCATATTCCATCCTATAAATAAAAAAATTTACAGCATATTTAACACATTTACTGCAGTGTTTTGTTGTTTCAGACATGAAGTTAAAGCCATCCGCTCATCACTGTTATTACATGGCTCCATAATTGCATTTGAAACATCTGGTCCTAGATTGGCATTCTTTATAACTATTCTGTCATATGTCTTAAATGGGGAAGGCTTATCAGCTGAAAAGGTAGAAACACCACAGTAATAGTGAGTAAAGCTTAATATTATTGTCATTACATGCTGTGCAGGGGAATAAATTAAGTTCACTGTATTTTTATGATTCTAATGAACTCATAGTTATAGCATTAAATTTCATATGCACTCTATTTTAATAGAAATCATATGGTAACTTGGATAAAAATGTTATTATTTAGAAAATTTTGTGAAGTAATATTAAAAATCATAAATTTTCTCCATATTTCAACTCAATTTGAAATGTACACATAAATTTTCTCACGTCTTGTATAAAAAATGTCAACTCTCTATTCAAGTAGTTCACCTAAAAATTAAACTTTCAGAAGTCGCTCCAAAAATGTTGTCTTTAAACTTATAAACATATGCAGAAACTTAATAAAGTGAAGTGAAGAGTAATAATGATATACTGAGTTGGATTTAAATAAACAAACTTCATTAAAACTACATGTTTACCTTGTGTAACTATAGAAACATGTTTTGGGGTAGTTACACAAGATAAATGTAGTTTTAGTGAAGTTATTCTATTTAAAATGGCTCAATGTGTTGTTGTTATTATTATTATTATCATCATTATCATCATCATCATCATCTCTATGTTGTCCCAATTTCTGACTAAATTTGATGTTGAAAAATGTTCTTCAAACTCTAATACGTAAAATTACATTCTATATCTGTAGCAGTTTATAAGATGTCTGCATACAGACGGAGAGGTGGATGGACAGACAGATGGACATAGTATGCTAATAGATGCTCTGCAGTAGCAACTGCACTCAAGAACAGAAAATGCTTTAACACTAGAATGCCCAAGTTTCAAGTATGCCCATTAGCAGTCAATTGACCGCTACTAATTCTTATGCATTTTTAACATTTTTTATTACTGAAAACCATGGAATTTCTTGCTTATCACCTTCTAGCTTGCTGCAATGTAATAGAGGTAGTGACTTTATTTCTAAACTACAAGCCAGTTTGAATCTAGTTTGCATTTAGCTTCCAGAGTAAGCGTGTGTGTTTATATATATGCACTTGATTTCTGCTCAGTATCATATACTTAAATGCTCTTTTCACACAGGCTGATGAAATTTCTTATCATTTATGGTATAGAGGGAACAGTATGACTTATAAACTGGGCACCAGGTTCAAATCCAGCTTCAGTCGAGTTTCTGGTTTTGGATATTTTGTTTTTTGCTCACATCATGCTATGTTTAGTGCTTTATGTCACTAAGCACCTTTATCTATTCATGTAATTTGTTGGTAATTCAATAAGCCATTCACTGTTTTTCATTCATTCTTTTGTTCATCTTTTGTAGTTAATCTCAGGCAAATGGTTCTAGTTAAAAACAGGGTTATTTACGAGTGCACATATTTTTATTTCATATACATGCATATGCGTGTTTTCTTTAAAAGTACAAATATTTTGTTATACAAATTGGTTTTACTCTATGCTATGTAAGAACAAATTACCTGTACAAAAAAGACATTAGTTATATAAATACATTCAAAAAATTGTTACACTGAAACATTCTCAGAGGTATTGGAATACTCAGAGGTATTTTTGCAGAGTTTTTACTTATAGAAGAACCACATACAAATATTTTGCATGTCGAACAACTGTCTCTCTCCCCCCCCCCTCTCTCTCTCTCTCTCTCTCTCTCTCTCTCTCTCTCTTTTTGCATAACCCTATTTGACATGTCTTGCATTCAGCAGCCTTAAAGTTCCTTCATCCCTATCATCATCCATGATGATGGCAAAGTAGTCAATGTGGACATGAATTCCTGTATGGCATAGCCAATTCTTCCACAACTTTCATTATGAAAGACTGTCTAGACATTGTAGAGCCAGTTATCAGCTAATACAAGGTATGAGCATTGATCATTGCTAGATCAAGAATGCCATAGAACACATGAATGGGTCAGTGCCTTATCATGGCTTTAACACTGTATTTGGTACCAATTTTCTTATTAGAAGATTCATCTATAGTCAAACTAAAATGCATAGTACTAAGAATAAGCACATTTTTCTAATCCTCCCTTGGTAAGATGTGAGAGTAATACCATCCGTTTTGTAAATAATGCTTGAATGAAGTACATATTGGCCCTTTTTTTACAGAGGGAGGCACTTCACGTCTAGGTGTATTCAAGGTACCAACAATTCTGTGCTTCTCTTTTGCAGTTCTTTCGCCAGTTTGATAGATGTGATCAAATTATCAGTTGAGACATTTTGTCCCTTTCCTAAAAAGGGTTCCATGAGATGTAGAGTAACATGCTCTCCCAGACTGGTATTCGCAGGTCTGGTTTCATCTCCTCCCAGGTACGGAAATCCATTTAGAATACATCTCACTTTAGCATTGGTAAGCAACCAGTATTTCATGCCATACTTATCGGGCTTGCTACTCATGTACTGAGTGAAAGGACTTCAACATTTTGATGAAAACAGCTGTTCATTCACAGTGATATGGCCTGTAGCATGCAGTGCATTTGTCAATGAATTTGGTCCAGATATTAGAGGTCAAACAAAACTTGTCTGGTATATATTGTAATGAAAAGAAGCTAGAAACAGTGATGTGTATTGAATTTATTTAAAGGTGAGTCGGAATTGTTACACTAACATCACTTAAGTTTACTCCCTTAACATGTTTCGGGAAACGGTTGTTCCCATCCTCAGAAGGTTAATTCGATCAGTCGAACTAACCTTCTGAGGATGGGAACAACCGTTTCCCGAAACATGTTAAGGGAGTAAACTTAAGTGATGTTAGTGTAACAATTCCGACTCACCTTTAAATAAAAACTTGTCTGTTTTTTTTATGTTACTGACGCATAGCTCTGACATCAAACTGAAGAAATCAAATGATTTCTAGAAATCTGTTTCTTGCCATTGTTTGACTGAAAAAGGGAGGTCCCCATTCACAATCCCACAAATCTCTCAATGATAGAGACCTTTCACCATATGCTGCTCGAGCGTACACTACAGCTATGAATGCTTATGCTTCTAACTCTTCCAAGTCCAAAGTCCAGTAATTATCATTGAGTACAATCTGCCTCGGTTTCAGTGCATTTCTTCATCAGTGGTAACACAGATTCAATAATGAATAACTGAAGTGTGCTTACTGGGGTTTCTTCCAGAACATAGTGTTTTGCATGCCCTATAGGAACAGCAGCTTCATGAATAACATTTTGCTGGTGTTTCTTATCTGTACAGCTAGTAGGTGCGATGCATGTCCATTATGCACTATATTCTTGGCCACTAATGTCTGGTCTTCTTTCCTTGCTATGTGCTGTACTACCTGAAATTTTTGGCATAAAGAAACATATAGATCTTATATACCAAAAATGTATATTTAATAATTTTAGTGATTACAATACTTTCTTACCTCTACCTCTCCCCTCCTTCTTTCGTGGAGAGGAACACGTGCACCTCAGATATTAAAACCATCACCTCTAACATTCGGTGAAGTATGAGGATGAAGCCCCCACCCCCCTCCCAAAAAAAAAAAAAGTTCACAATGTGTCATTTTATGTACATATTGTAGCATGGAGCTTTTCACTTACCAGCTTCATCAGTTGTGTGATCCAGGGATACCTCCAGTAAATCATTATTGCTAACATTTTGAGAAGGTATATCATACTCATTACCAGCACTTTCACTTTCATAAATGCTCTGTAGATCAACTTCATCCACTTCAGATTGCATTGGAGATATATTCCAAAGAGCTTGCAGAATGTTTGCTTCAGAAAGGCCATGATTGCAAAAGGGATGCATTTTGTGCTTAGTAAATAGCCTGTTCACTACAAAATATGTCAAGACAAAGCTTGACTACAACATGAAAGCTACATGACAATAAAAAGCTAAGTGAATTTTAGACACGGAACCAAGAGCTGAGAATGATTCACACACTACGTCACACTGAATTAGAAACATGTTTTTGTGCAGTGATGATTATTGTCAGTTTTAACTATGCAATACACGTCGTAAGAAATGTAGGTAAGGAAGCAGTCAATTGACTGCCTCAGGGAACAGATGGTAAATTTGCTATTATTTTAAAAAGTTACATCTGAAATGCAAAACAAATATTCATTAGCTAAATGTCATTGAAAGGTAATAAAACTCACAAAACTAAAGGAAAATACTTCCAAAAACAGTGATAATATGAGCATTCTAAAATCGAAAGCAGTCAATTGACCACCATGGGGCATTCTAGTGTTAAAGCTGTTGATAGCCTCCTGCTAAGTGTACTTAATCTTTAAATCTTATAAAATGTTCTGAATAATGTACCTATGTTCAAAACAAGATTTTAAAATGCTTTTATTTAGGAAGAATTTAATCTCTACTAAAAATAAGACTTTAAAAGTCTAAAGTTCAGAAAAAAAAATTCAAAGTTGTTACTGCTAATAGCTTTTAATTTGCTTAATTCATATTTCTGCAGTGAATGCACTCAGCTAATGGATGCAATACTTCCCAAACTATTTTTTGTTATTTTATTCACAGACGCTTTAATTCAAAATGTGTAACCAATTAATGAACTGTTTTAGGTATTTGTTCTTTCTGCATATTGCAATATTTTGAAACTGCTGATGACAGATTTCTTTCCTAGAGGATTTGCACAAATGGCAGAAGCTCTTGTCTCCACAAGTCGAATAAAGGTAATACTTTATCACATTGGTTTTATGTAAATAGCTAAATTTTTTGTACCAAAATATACAGGATGTTCTGTTTAGGAAGATAAAAGGATAAAATAATCATAAAATTTATAACAGAAAAATCAATTTATTTACTGCATAAGAAGAATAAATAATATACCAATGGCAGCATACATGGACATATACGGTCACAGAACAACTCTCCAGGATAAATTCACAAGATAAAACTTTGCAGTATGCATGTGATCATGTTTTTGTGTCATACCTTGCTATTTTATGCATACTTTACCATACAGGCTTAGTACAGATACTAGTGTTAAATAGGTCTATCATTTTGAAAATTAATATTGAATGGAACTTTACTCTCAACTTCACTATTGTTATGAATTGCCTTCGAATATGTTTCAGAGGCATCTTGCTTCCATCATGAGCTGTGATCCATTTATAAGTTTTCTGGTGCAGGTGTAGATGAAGGTTTAGGTCAGATGTTATTTGGAGATGAGTTGGAAAGCTGTAATAAATAAGATGGTTCCTGTTTTACTGTATTAATAGTTTTTGCCAAATGGTCAATTCAGTGGGTTTTAAATCATTTTTATTAATTCTGTTTCATTTTGTACATTATGATTTATTTCTTAGTAGTAGTAGTAGTAGTATTTATTGTGCTAAGAGTTTTATTTCTTAGAAATGATATGCTATTGCTGATTTTTCTGTTTCTTTGTGTTTTATGTGTCTCTGATGTTCCTTGCACCTCAATACCTAATTTTGTTTTGCCAATGTAAGCCTTTTTACATTCATTGCAGTGTATCTTATATACCTAACATTTCCTCAACAGGAATTTTGTATTTGTCGTAATCAGGCTATGTTTGTTGATGGGTGCCACGTTTATTTTGAATTTGTCCAAGATTTTCTGAAATCTGTCAAGTACCAGGATGGTATGAAAGTTTTTATAATGCTTTTGTCTCACTGATTTTCTGCAACATGGTGGATTTCTTTATTCATTTCTCATTTGTGAACTTCTGGATTTTCCTGTCAATGAATTCTTTCTGGTAGCCAGTCTTCTGTTCTAGTTCTAGTTCTAGTTTGAGAAGGGGTGGGTTTTATGCCCAAGCACTGTGACCTTAAGATCTATTGCACATCCCCCCTTTCATCAGTTAAGTAGTCTGTTGCTCGATATGAACTTAACCAGACTGCTAACTGAGGCTTTCGATAGTTCATCTATCTTTGGAAAGTGACTGCCAAAAGTACTTGCTCTTTGACTCGCAAGAGCAGGGCAATCACATAGTAGATGAGTAACAGTCTCATCTCCTTCTAGACATCTACTACAGATAGGGTTGTTAAACAATCCCATTCTGTATAGATTAAACTTTAGGGCACAGTGTCCTGTAATGAATCCTGTTGCCCATGCAAGTCTTCTTCTACTAAGACCGCGCAAGTATTTTGCCCGGCTGTTATCCAGGTCTGTAATGAACAACTTGGAATGTCTGCAACCCTCAATGGAGTTCCAGTAGTTCTTGTGTTCTGCTTGAGCCCAGCACTTAATAGCATGTTTCACTGGTCTGTAGGACACTCCCAGTACAGGCTCCGGACCAAAAAATGGGGTTTCACTGCCAATCTTGGCTGCTTCATCTGCTTTCTCATTGCCTGGTATACCTATATGTCCTGGCACCCACATAAGTTGAACCTTATTGTGTTCAGCCAGTGCCATTAAGGATTCCCAGCATTCTGAGACGAGCTTTGATTTTATTGATGGTGATTCAAGTGCTTTAAGAGCAGCTTGGCTGTCTGAGAGGATAAGAACACTTCTATTCTTATATCTCCTTTTAATGCTTTCCATGACACTGGCTAGGATTGCATAAACCTCAGCCTGGAAAACTGTAGCTAAGGTACCAAGACTATAAGAAATCTTGGTACCATTACCGTAAAGCCCAGCCCCCGTTCCCAATTTGGTTCTAGAACCATCAGTATACCAGATTGGGCCTTTGTTATTATGCGGTTTTACCAGTCTTTCCCATTCACTCCGCTGTGGATAGGATACCGTAAATTTCAAATCAAACTTGAGTCTTGTTTCAAGAATGTCAGTCCCCATGTTGAGTATCTGTTGAACATTCTTATCCCAAGGAAGCTTGAGATGATTAATATGTCCAATATTAGACACTTTGGTTTGGTGACAAATACGGTGATACGCGATCATGACTTCTGCCTTCATCCATATGTGGAGAGGTGTGAGCCCAATCAACATCTCCATTGCCGCAGTTGGAGTAGTTTTGAAGGCTCCCATAATTGAAATGCAGAAGGTCCTCTGTAATTTACAGAGTTCCTTTCTGCATACCTTTAAATTAAATCTAGGCCACCACATCCGTGCGGCATAAGAGAATATAGGTCTCACCATGGCAGTGTATATCCAATACACTATGCTAGGTTTCAGACCCCATGTCTTACCAAGCATACCTCTACATGTCCAAAAGACTCTGTAGGCTTTGGTAATACATAATTCCATGTGATGTTTCCAAGTTAATTTCTTGTCTAAAATAAGCCCAAGATATTTAACTTGTGTTGAATAGGGCACTACTTCACCAAAGAGAGAGAGTCTGGTTAGATCAGGCCCCCTTCTCCTGGTGAAGGGTACCACTACTGTTTTGCTTGGATTAACAGTTATATTATTCATCTTGCACCAAGCTTCCACTTTCTCAAGCGCCATTTGTAGCACTTGAGAAACTGTGTGAGGAAATTTCCCTCTTATGATTATTGCAATATCATCTGCAAAACCAACTGTGAAGTAACCATCACTATTGAGTGCGCAAAGAAGTGTGTCCACTACAAGGTTCCATAGCAGGGGTGATAAAACACCCCCCTGCGGGCAGCCCCTCTCCATGGACACATCCAGCGTCTCTCCACATAGATTCATGGTTATCTTCCTATGTTGTAAGACAAAACGTATCCACTCACAAAGAAGTGAAGGTACATCGTGTCCATAGAGGGCATTCGTCACGACAACGCAAGATGTCGTGTCAAACGCACCTTCAATATCAAGAAAAGCACCAATGGCTATTTCTCTGGTATTAAGCGCCTTCTCAATAGTCGAGACCACTTGATGAAGTGCTGCTTCCGTTGACTTCCCTGTTTGATAGGCAAATTGGTACTTGTTCAATGGATGTTCCATTAAAACATAATCCCTAAGGTGCCTATCCACTAACCTCTCCAGAGTTTTAAGCATAAAAGAGGAGAGACTTATAGGGCGATAAGCCTTGGCCTGGGCATAACTAGGACGCCCTGGTTTAGGTATAAACACCACCTTTGTTTGTCTCCAAGCCATGGGTATATATCCATAGGCTAGACAAACTCTAAAAATACCACAAAGTAGGGATTAACTGAATCAATACCATATTGTAGAAATGCAGGGATGATTAAATCTGGGCCTGCCGATTTATATGGTCCGAACGACTTGACAGCCCATTGTATTTTAGTGACATTGACTACGCTCCTGATTAGGTTCCAATCCTCTCTGTCCAAAGAAGGATGGTCCAGATTTGGTTGCCCCTTCACAGAATTGCTGTCATTGTCTACCTTAAAGTCTGGAAAGTGAGCCCTCACAAGTTGCAGGAACGTCTCAGAACCAGACTGTGTGTACGTGCCATCAGGCAGTTTAATAGTGCTCACAATTTTTTAACACCCTTTGCCATGTGTTTCATGAATCTTGCACTGCTGGGAACATTCTCCATCCCCTGGCAGTACTCCCTCCACGAAATCCTTTTGGCTTTACGTATTTCTTTGTTATAATTGGTGAGGGCTTGTCTATATGAATCCCAATCACCAGTTCTTTTTGCAAGTCTAAATAATTTCCTTGCTTTCTTCCTAAGTCTGCTTAACTCTTTAGTCCACCAAGGCACAAGCCTTGGCGAGTAAGCTACCTTAGGCTGACAATTTTGATAATAGGATAGGAGAATTGACCGTTGTATTTCATCAACGGCAAACTCCACATCCAATATCGAACGAATGTTCCTTGAGATACCCGATGTCAATGCTGATAGGTCTCGTCTATATCCGTCCCAGTCAGTTTTCCTCGGATTTCTGTAAATCACTGGTAGGGTGACTT
Organism: Deroplatys truncata; assembly: GCA_030765065.1. Classification (NCBI taxonomy): domain Eukaryota; kingdom Metazoa; phylum Arthropoda; class Insecta; order Mantodea; family Mantidae; genus Deroplatys; species Deroplatys truncata. Next base: position 95,714,042 of record CM060984.1, on the reverse strand, counting down.
GTGCTTTAATATTGAAGCATATGCATCTATGATCAGAGAGAGTGATCTCCGATGATACACGCCAACTTGAAATTAGGTTCTCAATAATATTAGTCCCTATCGTTATGTCAATGACTTCCTCCCTTCGCAAAGTTACAAAGGTTGGTTCATTACCTCGATTTAGAATATTAAGGTTTGTACTCACCAAGTACTCCATTAACTTTTCTCCTCTGGAATTGATATAAGTGCTCCCCCACAGTGTGTGGTGTGCATTGGCATCAACCCCCAGGATTAACTCCTTTCCATTCTCTCCGCAGTGGGTCACAAGGTCCCTTACCGCTATCGATGGTGGATCAGAGTCTTCGTAAGGGAGGTAGACGGAAGAGAGTATTAAAACTCTTCTCTCTCCTGCCTCCTCCACTATTGTTTGGATTGTAGTTACATCCCTGGAACAGTGCTCAGTAAGAAGGAATGCGTTTATCGCCAGTCTTCTGTACTATTTCTTTAATTCATGCAAGTTCATGCATATATTCCATTTTCCATAGGTATTTTCATCAGTCTGAATCAACTGTTAGGTCAATCAGTGTTAATTAATTGTTCTTTCATACAAGTGTGTGTAGGACAAGGTTAGAAAGGTAGAATCTGACTGAAAAATTCAATGCCATAGCTGGGATTTGAACCATGGATCTTCCGGTTTCCATCTGGTGCTTAATTACAGTTAAATAGGTTTTACACAGGTTATCATAGCTAAGCAATATACAGAACAAAAGTGATATGAATGCAAATATTTTCGACACAACTGAAAAGCATATTGTGATGCAACAGCTATGACACTAGGTTATACGGAGGTTGGCACTGGACAGTCAGAATAAATAAGTGCCACTCGCCAGCTAAACACTGGGCACGCTATTGGCAGATAACTAGAACCTTCTCCTAATTTCTTCTCCCCCCCCTCCAGAAACGGTGTCGAAATTGTTCTAGAATGTTCGAGAATCTTGTGGAAAGATTCTGCTGTCTATATAAGTGAGTGTTCTCGCGAGAGCAGTTCAATTGTGAGTCGAGTGTGAGTTGAGTGGCATCTGTCAGTCAGTAAGCAAGTAAGTTGATGGATGAATTTCCCATATGACATCAAGAGCAATTCTCCGAGCAAGTTGGTGACAACTGTTGTGATGTGCAGCAAGTGCTACTGCTGAGTGACGGGTTTTGGAGGTCCTGTGTTCGACTCCCGAGTGTAGTGAACCATCCAGCATGAAGAGGCTACGTCATGAAGAAGTGAAGTGATGAAGAATTGAACTAGTTCACCTTAGAGAAGTGAACTTCTAGTGAAGTTGAACTAGATAATAACTTAGAAAAGTGATGTGAGAACTGAGAGAAGTGACAGTTGAAAACTGAACAAAGTCACAGTAGTGTCAGAAGTTGGATAAAGCGTTACAATGGAGGCATTGATTAAACGATTGTTTATTGAAACATAGACGGTGAAATCTGTAATGCTGAAAATGAAAACTGAAATGGAGAAGATGGAGACAAAAATGGAATCCAGAATGGACAAGATGGAGACAGAAATGAAAACTGAAATGGAGAAGATGAAGAAACCCAGAATGGGCAAGATGGGTACAGAAATGGAGACTGAAATGGAGGAAATGAGAAGTGAAATGGAGAAAACGAAATCCCAACTAGGTTTTGACATTGACATTGTCAAATCTGAGATTAATGTAACAGTAAAAGACTTGAAAGGTTAACATTGCTCAGGAATTAGAGTGAATTAAACTTGCATGGAAGGAAAGATTAATGCAGTGGTAGATTGTCTAAGTCGGCAAAAAACTTTTAGAACAGAAAACGAAGGAAAACAATACGATGCTAGAAATCGCAGTGAAAGAGCATCTAAACCAACAGGCGAAGAAAAGAAGACATGACAGAGGTCGCAGTGAAAGAACACCAGGACCAGCAGACTAAGGAAAGCAAGAGGATGCTACAAAAGTGGATGTTTGTTGCCCCAATCACCGAAGAAGTTATCCTGGACATGGACGCCCTTCGGCTCTTCAATGCCAAGGTAGATGCCGGGCGCTGCATATTGTTGATGGAGAAGTACTCGACCCAGATGGGCTATTTGTCGCGATGGCACTGCTTCCTGCTCAAGAGACCATCCTAGGACAATCCTTAATGCCACCAACCAGGATTAAGGGCTGCTTATCAGAACTGCCTTGGAGAAGGGCCTCTATAATATCTGCAGCAAAAGATACTGAGGGCCGACCGAACACCAAGAAACTGAATAGTCGTCTGAGTAATCTTATCCAGGAGGCGGCTGAGAACCTCTCGCGAGGCGAGAAGAAGCACGTCCTTACCCTCTTGCGGAATTCCAGGACGACATCGTCGTCCTCCGTGGCCTAAGGGTACCATGCTAACCTCTAGTTCCCAATTTCACGGGTTCAAACCCGGCGGAGGGCAATGGATTTTTTCGAGGGTAAAAATCATAGCATGGCTTCCTTCGGAAGGAAAGTAAAGCCGGTGGTCCCGTGTCGTAGATTTGCGGCATGTAAAAGAACTTCAAGCCTGATAAAGAGACCTCTGAGCAAAATATCCGATCTTTCATGCCCAATATAGAATGGGAGCTAAGAACTATAGTTGTTAAAGCGTGTCCATAAATAAAACTGAATTTAATTTTTTTAGGACATCTTCAGTCTATCAGAAGATGATTATGGCCATACTGATAGAGTGATGCATTGCATCGATGCCGGCGATGCTCGACCAATTAGACAGCCACCTCGACGTGCCCTGCTAGTGAAGCAATAGACAATCGGATAACGGGCATGAAGACCAGGGACATAATAGAGGATTCCGTTAACCTGTGGTCATCACCGGTAGTGCTAGTGAAAAAGAAGGATGGAGATTTGCGCTTCTGCGTTGACTACCAGAAGCTGAATGACGTCACCAAGAAAGAACCACTACCCGCTGCCACGAATCGACAACACCTTAGGGGGAGTACTGGTAAGTGGCACTTCATCCTGATGACAAGGAGAAGACAGCATTTTCTACTAGACATGGTTTGTGACAGTTCACGGTAATGTCTTTCGGACTCTGCAATGTCCCCACAACGTTCCATAGACTGATGGAGTGTGTGATGAGAGGCCTCGCATACGACTCTTGTCTCCTTTATCTCGACGACATCTTTGTTATAGGCAAGACATTCAAGGGTGATCTGAGCAACCTGAGGAAGGCGTTCGGAAGGCTTCGCCAGGCCAACATTAAGTTGAATTCCAAGAAGTGTCAGCTGTTTAAAAAGGAAGTGCACTACCTAGAACACATCGTAAGTCCTTTCAGAGTTCTGCACACCCCCAGAAGCTAGAGGCCTCAAGGAGTAGCCCAGGGCAAGGAATAAACAAGAACTGCGCTGGTTCCTGGGCCTGTGCACATACTACTGTAATTTGTGGCAGGGTATGCAAACATCGCCAAACCACTGACACAGCTGACAAAGGAGCAACGGGCCTTCCAGTGGTCCGACTAAGCCGTCTTTCCAGAACCTGAAGAATGCTCTGTGCATGCCCTGGTACTAGGATACCCAATCATGGTAAAAAGTTCATCGTAGACACGGATGCCATTGGGGGAATCCTGTGGCAAGAGCAGGGTGGAAAAGAGCGAGTACTGGTCTACTTCAGTAGAACACTGTCCAAGGTCGAAAGAAACTACTGTGTGACAAGAGGAGAGCTCCTGGCTATTATAGAGACCCTGAAGCACTTCCATAAGTACCTTCACGGACAAGATTTCCTTCTCAGAGCCGACTATTTGCCCTAACTGGCTATTAGGTTTTCATAATTTGGAAGGGCTGGGTCCAACGACTGCAGGAATACAATTTTACCTCGGAACACCGGGCAGGAAGGTGTCATTCTAATGTAGACAACATTTCCCGAAGACTGTGCCAGGAAAATTGCAACCACTGTGTGAAAGTCGAGGCAAAGGAGAGTCTTGCAGCCATATGCCCATTTGCAGTGCAACCTGCAGCCGATTGGGACAGAGATTTTGAGGAGGGAGCAACTGGCGGATTGAGACATAGGGCTGATCTTGACAGTTAAAGAATCTGATGAACATCTTGTGTGGGCGGATGTCGCTCCGAAAGGCCCGTTCTATGAGAGCTATTGGTTCCAGTGGGACTAGCTGGTTGTCAGGAACGATATATTGAAGAGATTGTGGGAGACCGCAGATGGAAAAACTAAGGTGGAACAGGAACAGTGGTGCTCCTGAGGAGCAAAGTGAAAGAAGTACTCGAGGAGACCCAAGCCGGTACTACCGGAGGGCACCTGGGTGTAAATAAGACCTTGGAGAAGCTCTGTCACTGATTTTATTGGTTGCATCTTGATGTTGAATAAAATCTTGTCCAGAGGGAATATAGGTAATTATGGAAAATCTTTTGGAATCAGTTAATAAAATAGATGAAATGGAGCAATGAATAGGCAATAATCTGTACAAAATAGCTAAGGAAATAAAAGATGATGTTGGAAAAGAAACTCAAGGAATTAGAAAAGAAGTAGACAAACTGAAACTGAAAATGGAAAGAACAGATGAGAGGAGAAGAAGATTCAATTTAGTTTTTATAGGCATGAAAGAGAGAAGAGGTATTTGGCCAGGACAAGAAATATCTGAAATATTGAAAGACAACCTAAAAATGGAACTACAAAGATGGGAGATTATGGAAGCATACTGCGTAGGAATACACACAGGGAGTGAATTAAACACTCTTGAGATACTTAATGGGGAATATGGGAGATGATGAACATAGAGAATTCACATTTTTAAATAAAAATAACCAAAGTGTAATTGATTTTGTATTATGGTAAAATAATATTAGCTACAGTGAACAATTTCAAAATATCAAATATAAGTATTGATAGGGGTCATTTTCCATTAATAACTGACATAAAATTAAATTGCAAATTTAAAGTTTCCCACTGTCCAACAAGGGGAAAATAATACAGGAAAAAGAGAATATGTTAGAGTCAAATGGAAGGATGAATATAAAACTAATTTTGAACTCTGAGATAGGAAAAATGTCAGTATGGGATAATAAATAACTTCAAAGAATATGAAATTGAAAATGCAATCAGTATTCTGAATTGTATTATGTGTTGGGCAGGAGAAGAATGAAACTAAAACATAGGGGAAATAATAAGAGTGAAGATTGGTTTGATGATGAGTGTAAAGGCATTGTGAGTGTGATGCATTGTAAAGGCAAAGTTAATAAAATGGGGGGAAGTAGGAGATATCCAATCAAAAGAAGAATATCTAAAAAATATCTATAGTAATCTAAACATTACTTTAATGAATTACTAGAAAGTAAAAAAAATTGATGGAGAATAAAATATACCAGCAAACTATTAACATTATTGCTGAAAATAATCTAAGCAAAATATGGAAGGTCATAAAAGCATTGTATAAAAAATATGTAGTTAAGCCTGATATAAATCAAGAAGAATGGTTAGGTTATTTTCCAACCCTATATGGTTGGAAAAGGTATTTAATTTGGTGGTTGAAGCTAGAATGGTGTATGGCACTGAAAATGGGGTCTCAAAACTGGATGGGAAGTTGTAGATTTTGTCCACAGGATGTTCTGTAGGGAAGTTTTTGGGTTGCCAAGAGCAACAGCAATTGAGTGGCCCAAATTGAAATGGTGAGAGTAGCAAGAAAAGCATTGGTTATGGAGAGGTCCTTAAAATATTGGTATAGGATCCTGAATGTAGAAAATGGTACCAAGAAACAAGTTTGCAAAGTACAAGTTGGGTCTGTAATCTAAGAAATAACTTAGAAAATAATGGTCTAGGCCAGTGGTGGCGAAAGTGCGACTCGCGAGGCACTGTGACTCACAGGCGCAACTTCTTTTCTAGCCATCTATTCATTTGTTTTCCATGTACTGCTGAGTGGTGTAGTGCATGTTGCATATTTGGTGACCCACGGAAGGAAGGCGTTTTTGCCACCCTTGGTCTAGGCAATATTTGGAGGAAAGAGAAATAAATTACAATGGATTTTGGAGGGGAGCAAGAAAAAGATTTGAAGATACAGAGATTCAAAAATTGTTCAGTCAGCTAACAGAGAAGGGATCACTTGTGTTCTATATAACCATGAAAGGAAAAGAGAAAGGTACATAGATAACACTAGTCAGGAAAAAATGAGGGGGAAGCATGGTTAAGAGCAGGAATAAGAGAGTAAACTAGGGCAAACAAAAAGGGCACCCACAAGGGCTAAAAGGACAACAAAACAGGCACTCACAAGGTGAATGCCCATTATGTAGGGCAAACAAGAATGAGTAGGGAATCTGATATAAATAAAATTGTAGACAAAAACTGCAAGAACATGGGCCAGTATTTAGAAAAAGTTAAAAATAAATGGAAATGGACTGTTAAAAGAGAAAACGAACAATAGTTTACCAGCATTTATATTAAGAGCTTAGCAGCAGAAGTGGCAGATGATTTCTGAGTGCTTCAATAAACTTCAAATCTCTTATTGAAGTTTAATTCAGTGTACCCTCTGTGAATGAATGATTCTCTCTCTCTCTTTCTCTCTCACTATAGTCAAGGACTTTGTAATATAAATCCTTTGTTTACTACTACAAAAATCAACTGGGTACAAACTTGAACTGAAAAAGCTGGGTATTGTCTCCACATCCTGTGTACATCTAACTCTGCATGAACGAATTTGAAAATATTTCTGTCCAAGAATTTACGACAGTTAAAGTAAAATGTGTTCTTTATTACATTTGGTGCACCTTTGAATTGATAATGGATAGAGAAAGTTCTGTTACTGTTATACCTCAGATTTGTAAATAATAAATGTCAGAGTATTTGTAATTACACTGCTCCCACCCTGCATATTAGCAAGAGCTTATAACTTTTGGATTTCTTTTAAGTATCTAGTTTTAATTCTAAGTAAGATTAAGGTAAATATTTTACATGCTAATATAGCTTTATTCTTGGTGCTACTTTTATTATCTAAATGTTTAGAGTCTGTGCTAATAGCGGTAGGAGAAGGTTGTGCAGAGCGAGAGCTGACGTGACGACGGGTATAGACACAGAAACATACAGAGCATGGATAGGCAGTTTTGGGAGAAGAAAAATCATGAAAATGGGAAACATAATGATAGCTTTCCAAGTATGGGTGGCAGTAGTAATCCTGATGCTGTTAGTAATTGGTGGAGTGGAGATGAATCCAGAGCCAGTAGAAATGGACCAGCTAATGGAACCTCTAAAGGCACTTGGAAAAGAATTAGGTGAAAAAATGGATATAAATACAAGGCGACTCGAGGTTATGAAGATGCAAAGAGAAAAGATGGAACAGCAGATAATGGATCGCAGGAGGAAAATTGGAGATAAAGAGAAAAGATTTGAAGCAGGACAGAGAAGAAAGAACTACGTAATTTTCTGAGTGACAGAAGAAAACAGAAATTTAGAAGAAATAGTATGCAAGATTATGGAAGAAGGGCTAGGTATAAAAATGTTTGGTTGGGAGATAGAGGACATGTTCCAAATTAGAAAAAGAGGAAGAAAATCTAGACCCATTGTTATAAAAATGACAATGAGAAAAAAGAGGGAAATTTTAGGAAAGTCAGGAAGCTAAGAGGTACAAGAATTTTCATAGAACAAGACTACACAAGAGAGAGGAACAAATTCTGAAAAAGGAACTAATATCTAGAATGAAAGAAGCAAGAACAGATGGGGAAAATGCATCTTTGAAAGGATTAAAATTATTCGTGGAAGGCGAAGAATGGAGTATGCGACGGTATTAATGTTACAATGTGTTTAACATTATTATAGCACCACGTTTGGAAGCCAATTTGATGCGGTGTTAAGGTTGTGTTGACTTCATGTGAGTTGAAGCCATCTTGTGACGTCACTCCTTTGTCTGGTTCGTAGCTCCCTCTGGCGTAGCAATTTGTATCAGTTTTGAAATAATTTATTTTAAATGTCCTCCGGCTAGCTGTTTAGGTCGAACATTTATCTCTTGCAGGGTGTGAATCGGAAAGGAATCTTTTATCCAGAAATTATACTGACGAAGAAATTGGTTTTATAATTTTTATTGCCGAACACGTTCACAAACACTTTTACATATTAATCTGGATACTCGCCAAACTGAAACTGTTTGTAATAACTTCTTACTTATCACTTTTAACTATGTATTTCAACTTTGTGTAGAATTAACTTTATAATAATTCTCGTAATTATGCTGCGTGTAACTTGACGAACTGAAGGACTGACTGACGATGAACTGAGAGACCGACGTGTAGTGTGTTGAGAATTCTGTTGAACTACGGGGCAATTTACCTCGGACCTGGCTTATATACTCCCACTCCTCGACATGCCTAAAGATTATAAATGAACTGCTATTGGCTAATAAAACGCGCCAACATTAGCGTCTATTTTAATATCCAATGAAAACCACTAATACATATTGCTTTAGGAAATGTTCTAGAAGCTTCTACCGAAAAGGCGCGAAACATTACGTAACTTCCTTGTTCCCGGTAATGATAAACAACTCACCCCATCGCTGCATTATTGCGTTATTATTGACAGTTTCAGTAAAGCCGTATATTATTATTTACCAATAATAATTACAATTAATAAACCTCTGAAATCAATGTCACATAAAAATACATATTCATATTACAATCATTAATTACATTTAAGTAATTTGTGATACAAATTACCGTATCATATGCCCCACTAGAAACATAATTATAAATATTTACAACTTGTTTGGAAATTTTATAATTGTGTTTTTAGTCTCCTAAATCTTGGAACACACGCTATCACTTTCACTTGACACTTCACACGCATTTAACACACGACATATGTTTTATCTCGCTACTACTTACTGGCTCTGGTTTAATTAATTTAGATATTCATCTGACATCACAAATTTTTTTTTATAGCAAATACTTTACCCTAAATTATTTAATCACTGCTACCAAATTGTTTACTTTAAGTTGTTGACAAAAATTTATACATTTAAGATTTTTGTAATTATTATACATATTTACCAAAATATTAACCCTCTACACAAATATTTACATCTCTTAAATCTAGGCACTGTTTCACATGTTCTATTTATTACATAAATATTTGTTTTAATTATTTTTACCCATTTTTATTATTTTGTACTTTATTTTAACAATGTTCTTGGAATTGTATTTACGTACTTTTAATCTAATATCATATTTCAATCTTTGCATTCTTAATTTTCAAATGTTGTTACAGTTACTAAAAATTTAATTTATTTATTTATTTATTTATTTTTTTTTTTTTAAAACATTTCTCTTTTTTTTCTTTATAACTTATTTCTCTTTTCAAATGACATATATATTTAGTTAACCCTCTTAAGTTCCAATACATTGCTCTGCATTTCGCCTTTAACTATCCAGCATTTACTATTTATCATCTTTGTCTTTTATTTCACCATGATCTTCATGGTTGTATGGTTTAAGCATCTCAATATGGAACTTTCCTATGCTTTTTCGAGTTGTTGGATTACATAACTCATATGTATTAGTTCCATATACTTCAACAACTTCATATGGTCCATGGTATTTGAGAAACATTCGCCAATAAAGTTTATTTACTTTATCTGACAATTTCTTGGTTTTAACCAAAACTAAATCTCCTATTTTGATCCTCCATTCCTTTCTCTTCTTTTCTTCATGTTTAATTTTTCTTTTTATGGCCTTTTTCTTCATCCTCTCGAATGCTTTTTGGAACATCTCTTCTTCTGTTGGTGGTATCGAATGCACATCTGGAATGGCTTCTGGAATTTTTTTACACATTGTATTGATCTTCTTTCCTAACTTAAGTTCACATGGTTTGTATCCTGTCACATTGTTTACGGTTTCATTTAGTAGATTCTGAACGAAGTTCACGTATCCATACCATTGGGTGTGTTTTCGATGACATAACACCCTTAAATAATTTGAAATTTCCTTAATTTCCCTCTCCACTGGGTTGGAGTTCGGTCTGTATCTTGACGAAAAATATTGTTTAATGCCATTTTCTTTCAGTCCATCCATAAATTTTTTTCCTGTGAAGTACGAAGCATTGTCGCTCAATACAGATTGAATAGGTCCTTCTTCTATCACATATGACTTAAGTAGTCTATTCAAACATGCTAAACCTGTAGGTTTTCTCAAAGGGTAAATTCTTACATATTTGCTGAATATATCATAACAGACAAATATATATTTGTTTCCAAATTGACTTGGAGGCATCGGACCATGAATATCAATACTAATTACACATCTCGGCTTATCCCTTATAACCGAATTAGTTTCAAATGCATATGCTGCATTTATTTGCTTTGCCTTCTGACACAGGTTGCAGCACGATATAAATTTCCGAACTTTCTGACGCAATTTGGATATGTATAAATTCTCTAAAATCATAGAAGTTGTTCAGTCCGTCCCTGAGTGTGCTAACCCTTCATGAAAATTCTTAATTAGTTCCTTTTCCATTCTTTTCGGAACCATTACCTTCCAACTAGGCATTTCTTTTCCATGCTTCTTGTATAATGTACCATCTCGAATTGCTATAATTTCTTTCTTTGCCTCCTCAATCAATGGTGCATTTTCTTTAAGTTCAAATAATTTTGCATCCTCATTTTGAATTTCCGCCATATTTTTCAATTTTGTAATCATTTCTTTGCTTAAAGGAATTTCAATTGTCAATATTTTGACTTCATTTCTAGGCCTTTCAATATTTTCAGGAATTTGTGGGTTGTAGTTCAATCTTGATAGCAAATCACTGAAGGTATTATTTTTGCCAGGAATGTGGATAATCTCAATATCGAATGCAGATATTGCATGAATATATCTAGCAAGTTTTCCACTACATAATCTACACCGTTGTATGAAAGTTAAGCTGATGTGGTCTGAATATACTTTCACCTTTTGCTGATAAATATAGGTTTTAAAACGAATTAATGAGAAATATAGTGCTCCAATTTCTAGCTGAGTCACTGAAGAATTCCGTTCAATATTTGTAAGTCCTCTAGAAGCTGTACTAATGACGTGAAAGTCATTGTTGAAGTCTCGCTGTCCTAAAATTCCGGCGTATCCTTGCATTGATGCGTCGACATAAATCTCATATTCCAAATCTTCTCTGGGCCTCTCGAGTAATATGGACTTAGCAAAGAGTTCCTTTACTCTCTCAAAACATTTTTGATGATCCTCTGTCCATTTCCACTTATTGTTCTTTCGGAGTAGCTGCCGCAGTGGTTCTATTTCAGCCGAATATCTTGGTACGAACTTACTCTGAAAGTTCAATACCCCTAAGAGTCGTCTAATTTGTTTTACGTTCCTGGGTGGCGGAATTCTCATTATTGCTTCTATTCTTTTCTGATCAGGTCTTATACCTCGTTCATCCACTACATAACCCAGAAAATTTATTTCCTTGACACAAAATTTTGATTTTAGTATGTTCACAGTCATACCATGTTGTTGTAGTTTATTTAACACATAATGGACATTATTCATGTGTTCTTCAAATGTTTGACTAATAATTAGGAAGTCATCAATATACTTTATTAAAAAGTCATCTGCAGAATTTCCAAAGATACTGTGAATGGCTCTCAAAAATCCACTTCCTGAGTTTTTTAAACCAAAAGGATTTACACAAAAGCGATACTGGATCCCTGAGTACTGAAATGAAGTGTAGTCACGCACTTGCGGATCTAATTCCACTTGCCAATATGATGCAGTGAGGTCGATGGATGTCAAAAATCTCCCTCTTGAAAGTTTTGTAATTAGTTGTTCAATTCCCTCACTTTGAAAATGATCTGGTTTCATATACTTGTTGACATATCTACCGTCTAAAGTTAATCTCAAACTACCATCTCGTTTAATACTCCAGCAGATTGAATTTATATACTGAGAATTACTTTGCTCAATAATCCCATTTTCTAACATGCTATTTATTAATTGTCTAGCTTTGTCTCGAAGACTTATAGGTAAATTGTCATACTTGTGCCTATATGGTGGTACGTCTTCTACTTGAAATGTATGCTGATATACATTACATCTGCCTGGGATATTACTAAATACTGAACTATTGTTCATCAAAACATCATGAAGGATTTGTTTTTGCATTATCGTAATATTATAAGCTTCTTCACACTTGTGTATTATTTCCTCATTTCTCTTCTCTTTCCAGCTGTTGTCTGTCTCGCTCACATGGTCGTCTTTTGTTTGGGTTGTAAATTCCTCTACTTTCTCTGGCATTTCTGCTAGCTGTTGAAAATATGGCGTGGTATTCCCTTCATATTCTGTGACTACCTGCTTTATTTGATTATTTCTATCAGTTTCTGTTATTTGCACAAAAAACTCTTGGTCACAAATATTTTTCTCATCCTTTGTCATCTCGATTACAGAAACTTTTTCTTTTATAAATGGTACCTTTATTTCTCTATCTTCTTTTGTTATTTTTAACTCTTCATGTTTAAAATCTATACATGCTTCATATTCATGTAGGAAGTCACATCCTATAATTATGTCACAAATCAGATGGTTTACAATTAGAAACATAACCTCAAAATTCTCTCCGCCGATAAGTATGTGGAGTAGAGCTTGTGTTTTTATGACCTGTGTCGTTCTTCCGATTGCGACACGACAAACTAAATTACTAGTGGGAAGAGCCATAATTTTGTTACCTTCATTAATCAAATTTATGTAAAATTTCTGTGAGCAAATTGAAGCTGATGAACCAGAATCTATAGTTGCTATGATCTCTTTCTTCGCAATTTTCATCCTAACATGAGGTGACTCAAAATTTTCTCCCTTATCTTTTGTTGCTGTAATCTTATTACAGGGTGTATGTGTAGGCGTATGATTTGTATTGGTAATGGATACTGAATTATTAAAGACGTCCTGAGAACCTACTGCACAGGAGTCTGCTAACAGTTTTCCTGGTTATTTCCCTGTTCACGTACGGGACTGCCATTCCTAACAGGCGCTAAATCTATCTCATTGTCGCTACCATTGTTTTGAGTTCCCCTTCCTCGAGTTCGAAATCCTCGATTTCTGACATTATGCCCCCTTGGCACGTAATTTTCTTGCCGTTCCTCAGATCTTTCCCGGTTATTATTTTCCCTCCAGTGAGTGAAATTTCCCCTTTGTCTAATGTACCTCCTTCCATAATTTTGCCCTCTTTCAGGCAATCTTTCTGTCCTGACATAATTTATTTGTTCCTGTCGACCTGGTCTCCTATCTATCCTTGATCTTTCAAATTGTGGAACATATGATTGATACCGTTGTCTGGTATTAATTTCATGATGTCTGTCTTGTCCTCTTATTTGTTGATAACTACCTTGGTAATTTCTTCTATCTCGTACATCTAAAAATCTATGTTCCCACTCCCGAGACATATCTTCTTCCTGTTGTTCCAAAGCTGTTATTAATTCTGTCATCTCATAGATGTTCCGTGGTTTTGCAATTAATAAGTAATTTTGTATCCTTATAGGATAATGCCTTGCGAGCAAACTCACAAAATCTTCCTCACTGATTGGAGGTGACAAGTTTCTAACCTGACTTGCATGTTTTAGTAAGTAATCAGTCATTGATATTCCCTCTCGTGGATTAAATTGACCATGACTAAGCATTGCTCGAATTCTTTGCTGGACCGTAACATTCCAAAATCTGTTCATGAATAATCTCTTAAAGGATTCATATGAAATTTCACCCCCTGATACCATTTGTAACCAATCTAAGGTTTTCTGGTCCAAACATCTTTTGACAACTATCATTTTCAATGCTTCAGGTATCTTTTTAATTTGAAAATACTCTGATAATTCTGCAATGAACTGTACTGGACTGGAGTTTTCATTAAATTTTGGAAGTGGAAAATCACTTAAGATATGATTGTAATTTTGCAAATTCCCTACTCCCATATTTAAATTCTCTAGTGTAACTTGTGCACTCTGAGTTTCAGCATTAGCTATAGATGAAGCTGCCGCATCACTCACATTATTTGTTATACCTGAGGAACTACCTCTATCATTATGTTGTACATCTGATACATTCACATCACATATATTTGCCCTTGAATTCAATTCTAACCTATTTACAGTACCTTGCAGATTTTCTATTGTCTGTTCCAATTTTCTGTTATTCTCATTTTGAACATTTTGGTGTTTGTTAATTTCAGAAGTTAGCTTTTGATTCAAATCTTTAGACAAATCTTTAACTTCATCAGACAATTTATTTCTCTGTGTTTCTGACTCCTTCTGAATTTCAGATATTTCCCCTCTGAAATTAACTTGCACCTGTATTAAATCTGCATTAGTAGCCTCCATCATTTCTCTTAACTCACTTGAAATGCTACTCATTCGGCTACCTAGCTCTGTACATTTTACATTAACATGCTCTATTTTATTATTAACCTCACTTTTTTGGTTAGATATTTCCCTGCTCATGTCTAACATTTTCTTTGAAACTTCACCTATTTCATTTGCTATCATTTCTTGATTTTCATTTTTCATTTTAATCATACTACTATCTAGCTCCATGAATTTCTTTTCAATTTCTTCCCTGTTTTGTTCTAAGCTTTTACCAATATCTTCCCTCAATTCCCTATTATTCTTTTGCATATCTTCCCTTAATTGATCTGTAATACTCTTACTAATATCTTCCCTATTTTGATCTATTTTCTTTTCTAATTTCTCATTATTCTTTTGCATATCTTCCCTCAATTCTTTCTTATTCTTTTCCATATCTTCCCTTAATTTCTCATTACTCTGAGTTAATTTTTCCATATCTTCCTTTAATTCCCTACTCATATTTCTCAGCATTTCCATCATCATAATAGTATCAAGATTAACATTTCCTGCTATTCTATTCTCACCTTCTGCACTAACATTTTCATCTTCAAATCCTAAAAAATCTGGGCTATTTTCTGCAACCTGTATTGAATTACAACTAACTGTTACATTATCTCCCTCCATAATTATTTCTTCTGTATTATTGGTAGCCATTGTTTTTGTTTTCTAAAAAAAAATTACAATCACCTGACCTTTGTGATGCTGTCTGTTGATGTAGCTTTGATGTCCAGCGTTCTGCCCCATTCTCCTATGTTTGTATGTCGCTTCTGCATTGTGTTGTGATGAATCTACGTCGTCTCGATGTTTTTTGTATCCACTTATCTGCGCCGTTTGTCGCTCCTCTAGTTGTTTCTTGAATCTGCGTCTTGTAGATCATTTCACTGCTCCATTCATTCCACATCCTGGTTAATTCTGCTACTTTCCTGGTTAATTCTGCTACTTCCTGGTTATTCTGATCCTTTCCTGGTAACTCTTGTTCCTTTCCTGGTCATCTTGCCCCACGTTGGGCGCCAATTTGCGACGGTATTAATGTTACAATGTGTTTAACATTATTATAGCACCACGTTTGGAAGCCAATTTGATGCGGTGTTAAGGTTGTGTTGACTTCATGTGAGTTGAAGCCATCTTGTGACGTCACTCCTTTGTCTGGTTCGTAGCTCCCTCTGGCGTAGCAATTTGTATCAGTTTTGAAATAATTTATTTTAAATGTCCTCCGGCTAGCTGTTTAGGTCGAACATTTATCTCTTGCAGGGTGTGAATCGGAAAGGAATCTTTTATCCAGAAATTATACTGACGAAGAAATTGGTTTTATAATTTTTATTGCCGAACACGTTCACAAACACTTTTACATATTAATCTGGATACTCGCCAAACTGAAACTGTTTGTAATAACTTCTTACTTATCACTTTTAACTATGTATTTCAACTTTGTGTAGAATTAACTTTATAATAATTCTCGTAATTATGCTGCGTGTAACTTGACGAACTGAAGGACTGACTGACGATGAACTGAGAGACCGACGTGTAGTGTGTTGAGAATTCTGTTGAACTACGGGGCAATTTACCTCGGACCTGGCTTATATACTCCCACTCCTCGACATGCCTAAAGATTATAAATGAACTGCTATTGGCTAATAAAACGCGCCAACATTAGCGTCTATTTTAATATCCAATGAAAACCACTAATACATATTGCTTTAGGAAATGTTCTAGAAGCTTCTACCGAAAAGGCGCGAAACATTACGTAACTTCCTTGTTCCCGGTAATGATAAACAACTCACCCCATCGCTGCATTATTGCGTTATTATTGACAGTTTCAGTAAAGCCGTATATTATTATTTACCAATAATAATTACAATTAATAAACCTCTGAAATCAATGTCACATAAAAATACATATTCATATTACAATCATTAATTACATTTAAGTAATTTGTGATACAAATTACCGTATCAAGTATGAGCATACAGAGGAATGAACGAGAAGAAATGAGTGAACGTTAACAGAAGCAATGGCCCAGAGCACATTCAAGTCAAAGAATTGGGCAAACAGCTGAATTGGTAGCTGGGGGAAAGGAGGGAAAAACATTGGATGAAACCTCAGATTTGGCAGGCACGAGAATCAGCCAGGGAAGGAGTGCAGAAGAAAACAGGAAGAAAGGATTACAAATTTATAAATAAAAGTACCAGTAAAAAGCACAAGAAAGGAAGAGCTTCAGGAGGAATTGGTATATTTGTTAGAAAAGACATGGGCATAAGTGTTGAAACAGAAGTGATAGAAAACAAGGCTAACAAGGTTCTATGGATGTTAATAAAGCAAGAGTAAATAAGATAAATGTAAATATTGGAATCGGTGTAGTATATAAACTCCTCAAAAACATCAGACTTTTATGAGAATAATTGTATAAAATTCTAGGTGAGGACATGCAATAAATCAGAAAAAGTGGCCAGACATAGAGTTTATTATAATGGGAGACTTCAATGCAAGAATAGGGGGAAGGGGGAAGCTGTAGATTACTAGGAAGTGTCATGATAAGGGAAGGAGAAAAAAACAAAGCAAGAGAAAGGAAAAGCAGAGATAGTGTAATAAATAAGGAAGGATAAATGTTATTAGAATTCTGCGAAATAAACAATCTGTTAATATGTAATGGGACAATAGGAGAATTTACTTTTACAAGTGCAAGTGGACAAAGTGTGGTAGACTATATAAAAAATTGCTTTTTATTTATGGACGCTCTGTAACTGCTGTGGTCCTTAGTGTCCCATTCTATATTGGGTATGAAAGATCGGTAATTTTGCTGAGAGGCCTCTTTATCAGGCTTGAGGTTCTTTTATGTGCCATAAATCTACGGCATGAGACCACCGGCTTTACTTCCCTTCCGAAGGAAGCCATGCTAAGGATTTTTACACCCGAAAAAATTCATCACCCTCTGCAAACCCACAACCTTGGGAACTAGAGGCTAGCTGGTAACCACTACACCACGGAGTGCGACTAATGGACTATATGTTATGTGGTGAATCAGAGGAGAAAATTGGGAAATTTAAAATCAGAAACGAGATTGTAAATAGCAACCATTTCCCATTAACAATGGAACTAAAGGTAGGAGAACAGGAAGTAGTAGATAAAGGGGTAACAAAGATGAGATTAAAAGCCTATAAATGGAAGGAGGAACTAGAAGAAAAATTTGCAAAAGATTTAAATTCAAAGGTAAGCCAAATTATAGAATAGGGAATAAAGATGAGCCTATATGAAGGAAAAACAGATAAAGCACTAGAGTTAATGGAAATAATAGTAAAAATGCTGTTAGAGACAAAGAAAAAAGAATGGCAAGAAAATATGGAAAATAAACTAAAGGGGGCAATCGAAAAGAAAGATAGTAAAAATATATGGGAAATAGTAAGAAGGGTGAGCAGAAAAGAAAGGATAAAAACAAATCACACCAATTGAATTGGTAGAATATTTTAAATACCTGATTGGGGAAAGGATAGAAATAAGGTTAGAGTATAGAAATTTTGGTCAAGAGGTGATAACAAACAAAAACTTATACAGAGAAATATCAACCCAGGAGGTATATTTACAACTAAGAAATATAAGAAAGGGAAAGCAGTAGGAATAGATGGAGTACCAGAAGAATTTTGGAGAAAATATGGTGAAACTCAAAAAGGATTAGAATTAATGAAGCAATTACTAAACAAAATAAAATTAAAAAATGACATACCGGAAAGCTGGAAAACAAGTATGATGGTACCAATTTAAAAAGGAAGGTAGGAGTAAATAGGCCTGAGAACTATAGAGGAATAAATCTACTATCTATGTATATTATGGAAGGTGTATACAAGAATTTTGGCAGACGACTAAGGGAGTGGGTAGAAACTAAAAAAAAGATATCAGAATTCCAGGCAGGTTTCAGGGAAGGAAGACAGACTGTAAATAACGTATTTATAATAAAGATTATAATAGATAAATATTTGAGTAGGAAAAGAGGAAGGGTATACATGTTTTTTGCGAACTTTGAAAAAGCTTTTGATAAAATAAACAGAGAAGGTCTGGAATACAAACTAAGGGAGAAGGGAGTAAGTAACAAATTTATAAGAGAAATTCAGAAAATATATAAAGATGTAAAGTTTGGTATATGCAATGAAAAAAGCAGCATCACAGAGATGATTCAACAACAAATAGGATTAAGGCAGAGATGTAAGCTGACTCCAATATTATTTAACCTATTCATAGATGATATATAGAAAGAGTAAAAATAAGAAATCAACATTGTCCAGTAATAAGGGATAAGGAAATTTCAGGTTTATTATATGCAGACAACCTTATGGTAGGTGCTATATCTATAATAGGTTTACAAAAAGCAATAAATGAAATTCAAGAATTTTGTGAAAATGGGGAATTAAGGTAAATATAAACAAATCCAAAGCGATAGTTTTTTTAAAAAAAAAGGAAATAAACTGAGGAAGGAAGAAAAATGGTTTCTAGGTGGTCAAGAACTAGAGGTAGTCAAAGAATATGGCTATTTAGGAGTAAGGTTGAGTAATAGCAGGGAATGGGGAGCACATGGTAGGAAGATGTTAGGTAAAGAAAAGACAGCTATGATAGGAATAAGAATATGCAAATATAAATTTGAGACGGTAATTTGTATCACAAATTACTCAGATGTAATTAATGATAATAATATGAATATGTATTTTTATGTGACATTGATTTTAGAGGTTTATTAATTGTAAATATTATTGGTAAATAATAATATACGGCTCTACTGAAACTGTTAACAATGGCGCAAGAATGCAGCGATGGGGTGAGTTGTTTATCGTTACCGGGAACCAGGAAGTTACGTAATATTTCGCGCCTTTTCGGTAAAAGCTTCTAGAATTTTCCCTAAAAGTAATATGTATTAGTGGTTTTCATTGGATAGTAAAATAGACGCTAATGTTGGCGCGTTTTATTAGCCAATAGCATTTCATTTATAATCATTAGGCGTATCTTAAGGCAAGCCTATAAATAGTGTAGATTCAAGGGAGCGTTCTCCCAGTACAACAAGATTCTCGACACATTACACATCGTCCCCAGTTCAACGGAATTCTCAGTACACTACATACAGTCAGTCAGTCCTTCATTTCGTCAAGTTACGCGCAGCAGAAGTACGAGAAATCTTAAAAAGTATTATACAGTTAAATACACAAAGTTGAAGTACGTGAGTTAAAAGTGATAAGAAGTTATTACAAACAGTTTCAGTATGGCGAGTATCCAAATAAATATGTGAAAGTGTTCGTGAACGTGTTCTGCAATAAAGATTATAAAACCAATTTCTTCGTCAATATCATTTCTAGACAAAAGATTCCTTTCCGCTTCACACCCTGCAAGAGATACAAGTTCTACCAAGAAAAGATGATAGCTAGCCGGAGGACAATATACATAACCTTAAATTCTTTTAGAAACTAATTCATACAAATTGCTACGACAGAGAGAACTACGGACCAGACCAACGAATGACGTCACACAAGATGGCAACACACGTGAAGTAAACACACATATTTGCTCTCGCAAATTGGCTTCCACAACGTGGTGCTATAAACATTATATGTAACAATATTTGTTCTCTTACAAATTGGCTCCAAATGTGGGGCTAACAAAATACAAAAACACAAATTACGTAAGCATCATTTTCCGTTACAAATTGGCTTCCAAACGTGGTGCTATAATAATGGCAAAACATTAAAACCGTCGCAAATTGGCACCCATAACGTGGGGCGAAGATGACCAGGAAAGGATCAGAATAACCAGGAAGTAGCAGAATTAACCAGGAAAGTAGCAGAATTAACCAGAATGTGGAATGAATGGACCAGTGAAATGATCTACAAGACGCAGATTGGACATCGTAATTCCGAGATTACAATGCAACAGGATAATTCAACTACAAAAAAAACATCGAGACAACGTAGATTCATCACAAAACAACGCAGAAGTGACATACAAATCTAGGAGAATGGGGCAGAACGCTGGACATCAAAGCTACATCAACAGAAAGCATCACAAGGTATCGTAATTTTTTTTTAGAAAACAAAAACAATGGCTGCTAGTAATACAGAAAAAATAATTATGGAGGGAGATAATGTAACAGTTAGTTGTAATTCAATACAGGTTACAGGAAATAGCCCAGACTTTTTAGGATTTGAAGATGAAAATGTTAGTGTAGAAAGTGAGAATAGAAGAGCAGGAAATGTTAATCCTAATACTATTATGATTATGGAAATGCTGAAAAATTTGGATGAGGATATGAAAAAGTTTAATGAGAATATGGAAAAGAATCATAGGGAATTGAGGGAAGAATTAAGGGAAGATATGCAAAAGAGTTTTGAGAAATTAGGGGAAGCTATAGACAGTAGTCATAGGAAATCAATTGAAAATATTGGTAGGAGTAATGAGATATTAGAGCAAAAAGTAGATCAAAGCAGTGAAGAGATTGAAAAGAAAGTTATGAAGCTAGATAGTAGTATGCCAAAAATGAGAGATGAAAATGAGGAAGTAATAGTAAGTGAGACAGGAGAAATTTCAAAGAAAATGCTAGACATGAGCAAGGAAATAGATAACAAAGAAAGTGAGGTTATGAATGTAGATGTGAATAAGGCGCAAGTTAATTTCAGAGGGGAGATATCAGAAATACAGAATGAGACAGTAATGCAAAGAAATAAATTGTACCAAAATGTTCAAAACGAAAACTCCAGTCCAGTACAGTTTAGTACAGATTTGTCAGAGTATTCTCAAAGTAAAGAGATAGCAGATGAATTGAAAATGAAAGTTGTCAAAAGATGTGTTGTTCAAGAAACTGTAGATTGTTTTCAAATATTATCAGGGAACGAAGTGTCATATGAATACAAGAGGTTATTCATGAACAAAAATTTGAAGGTTAGGTTACGGCTACGAGTAATGTTTAGCCACACACAATTTGATCCAGGAGGGTAAATAGCAACGAGATGTAAACTAAATGCTGGATAGGTAAAGATGACTTGCAAAGAGATGTATTGGAACGTAAGAGGGTTAACTAAATGTATATGTCATGAGAAAACAGAAATTTAATATAAAAAAAAAATGCAGAAATAAATATTTTAAAAAAAAAAAAAAAACAATTTTTAGTAACTGTAACAACATTTGAAAATTAAGAATACAAAGATTGAAACTTAATATGATATTAAATTAAAAGTACGTAAATACAATTCCAAGAGTATTGTTAAAATAAAATACAAAATAAATACCATCGCAAATTGATTGAGAAAACAGAATTAAATTCAGAACAAACATAAATATAAAAAAAAAAAAATACTTATGTAGCAAACAGAAAAGGTGAAACATTGTCTAGATTTAAGAGATGTAAATATATGTAGAGGGTGAATATTTTGGTAAATATGTGTAATAATTACAAAAATCTTAAATGTATAAATTTTTGTCAACAATGTAAGAGAGTAAACAATTTGAAACAGTCATTAAATAATTTAGGGTAAAGTGTTTGCTATAAAAAAATTGTGATGTCAGATGAATATCTAAATTAATTAAACCAAAGCCAGTAAGTAGTGGCGAGATAATAAAGAAAACATATGTCGTGTGCTAAATGCGTGTGAAGTGTTAAGTGAAAGTGATAACGTGTGTTCCAAGATTTAGGAGACTAAAAACACAATTTTAAAATTTCTAAACAAGTTATAAATATTTATAATTATGTTTCTAGTGGGGCATATGAGACGGTAATTTGTATCACAAATTACTCAGATGTAATTAATGATAATAATATGAATATGTATTTTTATGTGACATTGATTTTAGAGGTTTATTAATTGTAAATATTATTGGTAAATAATAATATACGGCTCTACTGAAACTGTTAACAATGGCGCAAGAATGCAGCGATGGGGTGAGTTGTTTATCGTTACCGGGAACCAGGAAGTTACGTAATATTTTGCGCCTTTTCGGTAAAAGCTTCTAGAATTTTCCCTAAAAGTAATATGTATTAGTGGTTTTCATTGGATAGTAAAATAGACGCTAATGTTGGCGCGTTTTATTAGCCAATAGCATTTCATTTATAATCATTAGGCGTATCTTAAGGCAAGCCTATAAATAGTGTAGATTCAAGGGAGCGTTCTCCCAGTGCAACAAGATTCTCGACACATTACACATCGTCCCCAGTTCAACGGAATTCTCAGTACACTACATACAGTCAGTCAGTCCTTCATTTCGTCAAGTTACGCGCAGCAGAAGTACAAGAAATCTTATAAAGTATTATACAGTTAAATACACAAAGTTGAAGTACGTGAGTTAAAAGTGATAAGAAGTTATTACAAACAGTTTCAGTATGGCGAGTATCCAAATAAATATGTGAAAGTGTTCGTGAACGTGTTCTGCAATAAAGATTATAAAACCAATTTCTTCGTCAATATCATTTCTAGACAAAAGATTCCTTTCCGCTTCACACCCTGCAAGAGATACAAGTTCTACCAAGAAAAGATGATAGCTAGCCGGAGGACAATATACATAACCTTAAATTCTTTTAGAAACTAATTCATACAAATTGCTACGACAGAGAGAACTACGGACCAGACCAACGAATGACGTCACACAAGATGGCAACACACGTGAAGTAAACACACATATTTGCTCTCGCAAATTGGCTTCCACAACGTGGTGCTATAAACATTATATGTAACAATATTTGTTCTCTTACAAATTGGCTCCAAATGTGGGGCTAACAAAATACAAAAACACAAATTACGTAAGCATCATTTTCCGTTACAAATTACAGATATCAACAAAATAGTTGGAGAGAATGTACAAGGCATTGGTAGAATCAAATACCAAATGTATAGAATGTTTTGTAAAGAATTAACTGGACTACCAAGAGCAGCACCAGGGGAGGTTGCATTAGTGGAACTAGGAAGAACTAGGAGGAAAGGTGTAATAGTAGAAAGAATTTTTAAAATGTTGGTTTAGATGTATGACAATGGAGGAAGGTGAAATCTTAAAGATATGCATGACTCAGCAAAACATTCTAAGAAGCAAAAACAGCTGATGGAAGGAAACCAAAAAACTAATGGAGTTAATTGGAATGGGGGATATATGGGGCCTAGAGGAAAGAAATACAAATGGTTTTTGGAAAGTTGCAAGAAATAGAATGGAAGATATAGAATGACAAGAAATATGGGGAAGCCTTGAAGATAAAAAACTTTTTAAGCTTTTATAAATTGATAAAGAAGGGGTGGGGAAGAGAGAGGTACATTGATTGCTGTAATAGACAAGAAAGGGAAGGTTTAGCATGGATGATAGGATCAATGTATTTAAGAGGGATGAGAGGTAGCGGAAGAGGGATATGTGAGCTGTGCAGAGAAATTACAGAACATTATATGACGGAATGTAAGGAAATAAGGAGCTGAAGGGAAAGAGTGTGGGGAAAGAAGTGGGGAAATATGGATACGAAAATAGTAGCTATAAGGATGTTGACAGGGAAAGAAGAAAAGAAAATAAAGGGCATGGGAGAATTTTTAAGGAAGGTCAAGGAAAAATGGTCTAGAAAAGTAAGAGAGGCAAAGAAAGAAGGTCCGCGCAATGAATGATAAGGCCTGGGAGCCAAGCAATCTGAGTGGCTCAATAAGAAGATAAGCACCAGACAAATTGTGCGGGGTACAAGTGATATATATTGTATAAAAATTGTAAAACAAATTGTACAATAAATTCATTAATTCATCTAAATATTCATTAGAATATAAAATTTGTAGAAATATAATTTTGATGGAAAAGTAAAGTTGGGGATATGTTTAGGATCTTTCCTAATTTGATCCTTTCATCACATGCATCATGACAGCTTCTCGGTGGCATCATTAACTAATTTGGGCAAGAAACAATATTAAAAGGATAGATGTCAGCCCAAGTGGCATCTCTTTAATAAGCATTTTATTCAAATACATGAATAAAGAGACGGCGGTGCCGTGGCCGAGTGGTTAGACCACTCGCCTCCCACTGAGGCAGACCGGGTTCAATCCCAGGGACCTGCATGCGGGATTTGTGGTGGACGAAGCGGCGTCTGGGCAGGTTTTCTCTGGGTTCTCCGGTTTCCCCCGCCATTCATTCCACCAACTGCTCCATCATCACCTTTCCTTTCATCCATTTCACCAACATTTCGCTTCATCTACTTCCTTCACCCCATACCAGGCATCGGGCTGATCACCCATCCTGGATGTTCTGTCTGATCCATGAGTGTCTGCTCCTCGACGGGCCTCTGACCCCAGGCACCTGCCTGTAAGTTCTGGGGGATGTAAGTCCTACATAAGAGGAGGGTAAACAGATAATGAATGAATGAATGAATGATTCCAAATTTGGATACTTGGATGATGACTTAGGTAAGACAGTGGTGGTTGTGACATTGACAGTGTCAGCAGTGGATGGCATTGGCATTGGTGATAATGTTAAATCTGCAAAGTATATTAACAATTATTCATTTTAATATGAAGATTACTGGAAAGAGGGAGTAAAAAATTAGGTAATACTGCCTCTTGTAGCTATCATAAATGGTACAGCTTTTATACAGAAAACTATGCTGGAATTTCATTATTAATTCTAAATATACAATCACTGTCTCTGTAGACTATAGTTGTTAAAATGGATGCTAAGCACTTAAAAATAAATAAAAATCAAACTCCACACTAATTAACTTCTTATAAATAAGTGCTAAAGAAATGTGTCCATTATTTGGGAACAAAAATGGCAGTTTTGCTGAAAACTTTTGCTGTCATTATTTTTATTGTTTATAATATATTTATTTATTTATTTTTGTAACATCCTTTAACAAGTGGATCATATTGGATGGTGAATGAAAACAGTTGAATGATGCTTAAATGAGCCATGTGCCCATAGGGCTTAGAGTTACCTGGAGTCTGACTTCTTAGGAAAAGCTAAAATACCATAAAAATACCACATTTGCATAACTCATTCCAGTCAAGATTTGAACTTGGACCCTCCAGAATATGTGATAGAATGCTAACCCTACATCATGGAGGTAGACCTTGGTAAAAGTTTTTGAATAATTTTTTTTATTATTTATTCATTTTTTCAAGTTGCTTGTGCTTTAATAGGTGAATGTTGATGATGTTGTGTAATGATGATCTTTCTAAGTCTTTCTATTAACAGTCATTGACCTAAACATTTTTCCTGTTAGGCTTTCTTATTGCTTGATGAAGTGGACACATCCTCCAGTGTACAAGAAGGTGATGACAAACCTAAAGAACAACAGGGGAAGCAGGAGAATCATATTGAAATAATCAACATGACTGCAAAGTGGCATCCGGATTTACCTGACAACACACTTACAAGAATTAACCTAGATGTGAAACCTGGACAGCTATGTGTTGTCATTGGTCCTGTAGGAGCTGGAAAGGTAGTTATAATTTATTGCCTTTTGATTGTGCAATGATTATGCAATCATGCAGAAAAAAGTTTCTTAGTTTAGTATACCTACCTTATAATTTTAATAAGTACCTACCTATTAAGGGGAGACTAAATGCCTATCCCACCAATGTTAAATTTACCATATTCATGACCGATTATTTCAGAATCTATTGAAGATAACAGGCTGAAATTTTTACAGGATGTAGATGCATGTCTGTTAATTTCACTCATTCACTTTGTACAATAAGATTGGAAGGAGGATATATTTTTCTTAATTAGGCAAATTTTTTATTAAAAATTATCTGCAATTAATTTGTTAAGACATAACCAACAACTTATTAACTCCAAAATAGATCAATAACACCACTGAGTTGTTTTTTTACTTTCTCTACCATGTAATAGTAGGTAGAGAAGGTATTGCATTCCACCCAAAAATTTAATACCAGATTTTACCTGAAATATATGTTTTGAAGTACAAATAAAGCATTTTTGGAAACACATCCATGTGTGTATCTGTCTGTGAACAGCATAACTCAAAAATAAAAAGTCCAATAAATAACAAACTTGGTATTTAAGTTCAGTATCTTTCAAGGATGCAACATAAGATTTTCAAGAAAATCCCCACCCCAACGACCCTTCACATGAAACATTTTTCGAAATGTTTGATTTTCTAAAAAATGGCTCTAACAATTTTGCTTAAACTACCATATATTAAACATATTTACATTACAAATAAAATGTTTATCTTGAATTTTCTGGGAATAGGCTTTGAAGTCTTCTTCATTCGGAAAGAATTTTGTGTAATCTTGTATAATTGGTAAACGTTAAGTGATAGACGAAAATGTACTACACAAAAATGTATATCTCTTTAGAACACAAAGTTTTTTTTCAAATAAGGTTTTTTTTTTCCATGGCATAAACTATTTTCGATATCATTATTAAGGGTTTGAATTGTTCATTTCTTGGTCGTTCTTTGAACTCCATTCAAACATTCAGTTGTTTCTCATGATTGGGTGGAAAAACAATGGAATTTTAAAGCCCGCATACAGCAACCAGTTCTTAAACATTTTACTATCACTATTCCTTTGTATTGCTACAGTGCCCTTCCCTTTTGTTCAGGCTGGGAGATGTAGTTTGAAATCATACTAAACCCAATTAGAGTGAGTTACTACTGGAAGCATTACTAAATAATGACCCCCATGGAAAAGTGAATGAGGAGATTGCAGTTTATGGAACATACTGCATAAACATAATTAAATTACTTAATTGGAATATATATAATTATATTGAAACTTTAAAACAATTGCACTAATTTAAATTTCTGTTTGTGAAACAATGCTAAAGTTGAAAGATACAGTGTCAGCAATCTCTCATTTTGAACATTGTTCTGATACATTTCTTTTGGAGTAATAGAATCCTCTGGATGAGGGTAATACTACAGCCATCCCATTATTCTATGCCATACTGAATGTGCAAATAAATTAAGCCATGATTTATAGTTTTGAGAACCTTTATGCTACATATTTTTGCAAACTATCTCAACAGGTACAGGCCTTTACTAATTTTTTTACATAGGTTGTCAATGTGATTAGTCCATGATATGTATTTATCAACCTGTATGTCTAAGAATTTGAGTGAGGGGGTTTTCTTTATTACTGTACCTGCAAGGTTAATATGAAGCATAGCATGTTTTCTTTTTTTTAGTTCAAATTTAATTATATTAGTCTTTTCAGAGTTGTTCATGAGGCTAAGGTTTTGAAAAAGTTATCTATCCTAAGCAGTTCTTTGGTAGCTAGTGACTGAAGGTCACAATCATTATTTGCATTACAGATAATAGTGGTGTCATCAGCATAACTTATAATTTTACAATTTTCTGAAGCATACATGTCATTTATGTAAAGTATAAAAAATAAAGGGCCAAGCACTGAACCCTGTGGTGCACCATGTTTGACAATTTCTGCAGCAGATTTAACTTTTGCTGTGTTAATTCCCTGTTTGAAACTTATTTCTGTGTATTGTATTCACCCTTTTAGATATGATGAGATTAATCTGTTAGCAACCCCCCTAATTCCATACTTTTCTAATATTAATAGCAATATATCATGTTGGGACACAATCGAATGCCTTAGATAAGTCTAGAAATATACTAGCAACTTTCTTTTTGTCATCCAAATTGCTTAAGATATTGTGGACAAAATCTACCAGTGCAGTGATAGTTGATCTTTTAGCTCGAAAACCATGTTGAAAGTCACTGAGAACATTATGTTTTTCTAAAAAAGTGATGATTCTTTTCATCAGTATTTTTTCAAACAATTTTGCAATTACAGGAGTGAGACAGAATGGTCTATAGCTTTGCATAATTCTTTTGTCACCTTTTTTGTGTATTGGAGTAACAATGCTGATTTTTAAGCAGTCTGAAAATATGCCTTGCCTTAGCGATTCCTTTATCAGATAGACCAAGGGGATGATTACAGAATGTTTACATTTTTTCAACAACTTGGAATTAATGCCATCCCATCCAGTGGAAGTTTTGTTCTTAAACCCATTAATTAAAGCTAGGATCTCATCTGATGTAGTATCATGTAAATAAAGAGAGTTTACAAGACTATTTTTAGTTTTATGACCTGAAATATTAGGAATATTTTGGGTACTATTTTGTGTACTTGCAACATTTATAAAGTAGTCATTAAAGTGATTACAAATTAGCAGTGGATTTTGTTCTAGCATGCTTTGTTCTAGATTTATATTTTCTTGCTTTATATTTTCTTTTTTCACGCTGTTAATTATCGTCCATGCCATTTTTGTGTAATTGCTTGTTTCTGCTCATTATTTTTTGCGACTTAATGTTTATCAGCTCACCCTCATATGCTTTTTCATACTGTTTATATTTATGCTTATAGTGCTCAGCTTTTGTTGATTTAGCTAGCAGGTACATGTCTTTCATTTTATTTCTTAGCATCATAGCCTCACTAGAGATCCTTACCCTGAGTTTATGATAAAGTTTCCAAGTTTTATTTACCATAGGGCAGCATAACTCAATGTTATGGTTTAGAATATTGTAGAACGTATTCCATTTATCATTTATATTTTCGATGCTATACAATATCTCCATGTTTCATTAGACAGACAGTTTTGTAATTTTAGAATATTTGTTTCCGTAAATTCCCTGCAGGTTCTTTTTTCAATGGGATCTGATTTTGCTAATGTGCAAATAATTATGTCTAAATATTGAGCATGATGATCTGATAAGTAATTAGTCATGTTACCAGGACTAATGTTACATATTGACCCTCCCTTAGATTAGTGATTATATAGCCAATAACTGAAATAGAATGTATGGTTTCCCTAGTTGCATCTAGTTTTATATTTTTTGTATTAAATGAGTGAAACACATCCTTTAGAATTTTTAAGTCCCAGTTCACATAGTCTGCATGTATGTTAAAGTCACCCATTATTATCATTATCATTATTATTATTATTATTATTATTATTATTATTATTATTATTATTATTATTATTATTATTATTTTGCTACTGTGTTTTAGACAATAACTTAACACTGTATACATGCATTCAATAAATTGAGTTACATTGGCATTTCGTGATCTATAAACAGCTATGAGCATAACCTTTTCATAATTAACTTCTATTTGGGCCCCTGCAATCTCATACCATTTCAACACTGAATCCATGTATTTTTACTTTCTCTACTACGTATTAAGTAGGGGAAGTATTTTATTCACCCAAAAATTCGATACCGAGATTTCACCGGAAATACATGTTTTGAGATCCCCTGAATCAAAAAAAAGCATTTTTGGAAACATGTCCGTGTGTATGTATGTCTGTGTGTGTGTGTCTGTCTGTCTGTGAACAGCATAACTCAGAAACGAACAGTCGGATAAACACCGAACTTGGTATTTAGGTTCAGTATCTTCCAGAGATGCGACACGAAGTTTTTCAAGAAAATCCCCCCACCCCAGATTACCCTTTACATGGAAGATTTTTCGAAAATTTTAATTTTCTCAAAAATGGCTCTTAACGATTTTGATTAAAATATCATATGTTTAAGATATTTTTATGACAAATAAAATGTATATCTTGAATTTCCTGGGAATGTATCCAAAAGTATTCTTCATTGTGAACGACTTTTGCATAACTGGTAAACCATAAGAGATAGACAAAATTTTACTACACAAAAATGTAGATCGCGTTAAATACACAATTTATGTCATATACATTTTTTTTGTTGAGTGTACCATTTTCAGATATTGCTTGTTATTCCCTTAAATTTTTCAATACTTATTTTCTCAAATGGGAATTCGTTATTCAGTTTTTTGTCTTGGATATGCAAAGAGTATTAATCTTGGCAAAGGGAAAGGTGCTGCACCTAGCAACCGCCTATTAAGAGATATGTATATGTTTAAAGGCTACTGTATTTCTATATTGCCCTTGTAAATATATATTCCCCTTACATCTACAAGAAAATTAGCAATAAGATAGAGTCTGCAAATGTTTATCTCGATTAACATGAAGTAGATGGAGAATAAGCGTTTGTAAAAATAGTTTGTACAAGAGTAGAGAAAGTCATGTGAGTGTAACACATCAGATTTTTTTTAATCTGATTATGTTTTGGTTATTATTAGCCAATAGTGTAATTCCATCACCCCTATGTTCTTTCCTGCTAAACATATCAATTATGAAATAGTTATCAACTTTACATAAGAATTCCTGATTTTGTTTGAGGCCATACTCTGATACCGCTACAATGTCAGCTCCCACTTCGTTAATGAAAGTTTCAAAGGATTCCTTTTTATTAGATAGGTACTGTATATTTTGATGTACAAATCGAACTGTCATTTTTGGTTGTACTTGCACAATTGCCTCCTGTTTTCTGCCAGTTTTGTTTTATGTTTAGCTGCCCTAGCCATTGGTATCACTTTATTTCTTTTTTCATCATCTGTATTCCTTGCTAGTTTACCGGATTCATCATATATTAATTACACCATTTATCATCTGACCTAAAAGAAATGAACCCTTTCTGTTCAGGTGTAGTCCATCTCTTCCTAAGCAATTTTCATCTAAAAACTTATTTGTATCTACAAAAATTGCATGCAGTTTATCACAAGCCCAACATATCCCTTTGTTTATGGCCTTAGGAAACCATAGTATACCTAATATCCCTTCTTATAGTGATTATATTTATGACTACCTTTGCCCTAGGATGGTACTTTTTGGCACTCCTAATTGCATTGTATACCTCTGCCATGACCTCGTCTGGGGACCGGGCTAGTTTTAATGTCATTTGTGCCAGCATGAATCACTACTGTTTTAATCTCACTTTTAACCTTATCTTTGTTCAGAATATTTAGTAGATATTCTGGTTTCATTCCTCTGAAAACTTTCACTTTTACTTCTGGGTTATTTATCACAACATGTTTTATTATTGAATCACCATATACAATTCCTTTTCCCATCACTTCTTTCTTCTCACACTTCTTGCTTTTGGTAAAGTGACTTTGTTCAAGACTTTTTGTTCACTTTGGCTGACTGGAGAGAGGGGAGGATGAGGAGCAAATCACAGCTTGCTGG
Source organism: Deroplatys truncata (assembly GCA_030765065.1). Classification (NCBI taxonomy): domain Eukaryota; kingdom Metazoa; phylum Arthropoda; class Insecta; order Mantodea; family Mantidae; genus Deroplatys; species Deroplatys truncata. Next base: position 95,682,710 of record CM060984.1, on the reverse strand, counting down.
GTAAACTCGACCATGAGGTGCTGTGATCAAGACTAGCGACTGTTCAGAGAAACATGCTCTCATCGCATGGTAGCCAACATCTTGAGGCATAAGCAGAGATATACAACTCTACTCTCTGGTTCACTCTGTTATTAGCGAAGCAACAAAACAGAGGATTGCTTACTCTGATTTCATTACAGTGAAGATACGTCCGGTATAGTGATGTACAATCATCACAGTATCTATAATGAAATATGTAATGTAGCTATTTCTGCAAAGGTTTATTAGGATTAAAATGGAGTAGATATTAAAAAAAATATGATGTGTTACACTCACATGACTTTCTCTACTCTTGTACAAACTATTTTTACAAATGCTTATTCTCCATCTACTTTATGTTAATCAAGATAAACATTTGCAGACTCTATCTTATTGCTAATTTTCTTGTAGATGTAAGGGGAAAATATATTTACAAAGGGCAATATAGAAAAGCAGTAACCTTTGAGCACATACATATCTCTTAATAGTTGGTTGCTAGGTGCAGCACCATTCCCTTTCCCACAGATTAATACTCTTTGCATATCCAAGACAAAAAAATGAATAACGAATTCCCATTTGAGAAAATAAGTATTGAAAAATTTAAGGGAATAACAAGCAATATCTCGAAAATGGTTCACTCAACAAAAAAAATGTATATGACATAAATTGTGTATTTTAATGCGATTATATTTTTTGTGTAGTAAAATTTTGTCTATCTCTTATGGTTTACCAGTTATGCAAAAGTCGTTCACAATGAAGAATAATTTTGGAGACATTCCCAGGAAATTCAAGATATACATTTTATTTGTCATAAAAATATCTTAAACATATGATATTTTAATCAAAATCGTTAGAGCCATTTTTGAGAAAATTAAAATTTTCGAAAAATCTTCCATGTAAAGGGTAATCTGGGGTGGGGGGATTTTCTTGAAAACCTTCGTGTCGCATTCTTGGAAGATACTGAACCTAAATACCAAGTTTGGTGTTTATCCGACTGTTCGTTTCTGAGTTATGCTGTTCACAGGCAGACACACACACACACAGACACACACACGGACATGTTTCCAAAAATGCTTTTTTTGGATTCAGGGGTTCTCAAAACATGTATTTCCGGTGAAATCTCGGTATCGAATTTTTGGGTGGAATACAATACTTCCCCTATTTACTATACGTAGTAGAGAAAGTAATAAGCTTTAGTAAGAATAGTTTGTATACTCACTAATAAAAATAGAGAGTAGAGAAGGTCATGTGAATGTGTCACTCAGAATTTTATCATATCAAAATTTAATTTACACATCTTCAATGGTTCCTGAGAAAATAGGTCATTTATATCAGAAAATGTCTCAGAGAAAATGCCATTTAAAGTAAAAATGGCGGAAAATAACCTTACATATATTTAGAAAGCAAAAATCACATTGCTTGAACATGCAGAAGCTGCCATATTTAGAAGTGGTACCAATTTTTGGAGCTTTGCCTAAAAGATTAGCTAAAAGTTTTTCTCTCTACTATAAAGAGTATAAGAATTTTAATGTGAAGTGATGCAGAAAAAGTACAAAATGGCAGATGCACTACCATTTTTAAAAATATTTTTAAAATATAAGTATTGTGCCTACAGTGATAAAATATATATCAAATTAAAGAGAAAATTCCAATTTATAAGACTACACAAAAAATTTAAAATGTCATTTTTGGCAACTTTTGCCATTTAGTCTCCCCTTAAAGCAAATTGATGGTCATACATAATAGGTACCTAAAACTGTTATGTTGTGGTAGAATGGATATTACTGTTCACTGAAAGAGTATTATAAAATTAGCGAATTGAATAAACATTTTCAATTATTAATGTACATTTTTTCAAGTATCAAATATAAGATAAACACATCCCTGATATGGTGGACATGATAATCTACTCAAATCTTGATATTTTTATTAATTCTCACAAATTTCTGATGTTTGGTAATAAAACTTGGTACGTAACCAACATTTTAATGCTTTGTAGGAAGTAATTGAAAGAATGCATGTGTTATACATAGTTACCAGACAGAAACACTAGTGCAGTTCTAGTATTTGTTGAGGTATATATATATAAAAAAACCAGCAACTTACGAAGTTTGAAATGTAAAATACCATGTTGTACATTAAGTATCTCATTTCTACGTAAAATGTCAATGATTGCATCTTACAATTAGATGCCTCTTTAAGCCATTAACCCCCTTAGCAACACAAACTGATCACTGCTGGAGAGAGCTGGAGGGGGCACCCATATAATTTCCAGATCCCTTGAAAAGCTACTCTCTCTGGTCCCTCATCTATCATAAAGTTTCGAGAGCAACACCCACCCCCTGTCATTTGCCACTAAGCCACACTACTTTTCATAATAATGAGAAAGTAAGTGAGATATGGATGGGGAAGAACAGCTAAAAATTATATACATAATTTAATGAACTTTAATTATATTCCATTAAACTTCTGATTGTCTGAAACAATGGACCTCCCAACATGTGTTCATGCTTACCCGAGTCCTCTTACAGGTGACACTGTGTACTGCAGATAAAGTTAAGTTTAAAATGCTGTATTGAAACACTGGGCATAAAATTGTGATTATTTTCTTAATAAACTAATAATATAAATGAAATATCTTGCAACTTTAATAAGCAATATATATCAACACACTCACTGTATTTATTTAAATGTTATTAGAAACCATTAATATACTATGTCTTAACACAAATTTCTAAAGGAACAGAAATGCTCAAAATCATCTTTGAAACCAGCAAAAAAGTCTCCTTTAGGAATCATAAAATGTAACAAGCAACAAGAAGCTGTTGGAAGCTTTACCTTTTCAGTCATCACTTCTACACACAATCCTTGGGGAGCTGAAACCAGATGAAGGCTTGGTTATAGTGAATGGTACCATTTCCTATGCATCACAAGAACCATGGATATTTGAGGCTTCCGTGCGTCAAAACATCCTTTTTGGCGAGTTGCTGGATAAGCAGCGTTACAGGAGGGTAATCAAAGTATGTGCCTTAGAGAGGGACTTTGCTCTGTTGCCCCAAGGAGACAAGACTGTAGTAGGAGAGAAAGGAGCAACATTAAGTGGAGGGCAACGAGCACGGATAAACCTGGCAAGGTAGAGATATCCTACAGTATGATTAACAATTCTGAATAGCAAAGTAACATAAAAAATAGGGATGGGGCCTTGATACCATGATACTCTCGATACTTGGTGGCATTGAAGTGTCTAATACTTTGAGATAAACCCTTGATACTTTTTCAATACTTTTAATTTTTTAAGTTTTGCATTATTGGAAGTTGTTGCATATTACTTTATGCTATATAAGGAATGAAAGGAATCAAGACTTCTTCATGTTACTGCCTCATAATTGCCCCCAAAAAGTTGCTGGACTATAGTTCATGATACACCTTGACTGTATTGCATGCAACATTTAGACTCTTGTGTCTAAATGAAAACATGCAAAACAATAGGGGAAGGATAGAGGTACTCATGTAACATGCAGCGTTAAATCATACCTTAGTGCATCAGCTAAATCAGCTGATGCACTAAATCGTATTTCTGCAATAGCCTGGCTTGGTGACTCACTCCCAACCATTATATTTAACTGCTCTGGTGACCAAAATCTGTGAATCCAGCAGAAACAAATCAGAACTTAGGACATGAGATAATACAGTGCATTAAAATATTAGTTCTTTCCTTCCATCTGTTAGTTTGTGTTTATGCAAGTCAAACTCAGGTTATGAGTAGCTTACAGATAAATCGTATGACTAATTTTCATTTAGAAAATCCTTTAAAAGAAAGTTTTCAGCACAAATTATAGTTACACAAAAGGGGAAGCAAAGGAATTATCATTATTATCATCGACATCATCATCATCACCATTATTATTATTAGCCATGAGTAACAACAGGGGATATGTTATAACCTGTGACATTATCAAGATAAAAAGGTTGCTGCCAATTGAAGAATGTCAAACAGGAACAATTCCGGAATTAGCATACAATACAAAATTCATTACATGAGTTTATACACAGATAAGAACATACTTCAGTGAACAAGCAATTGCCTTTACAGTTTTTTTTAAATGAGTATCAAGTATTGGTATCCAGTATTGAGTATCGAGAAATAGCAGTATTGTCCCATCACTAATAAAAAATATTAATAAATATATATTTCAAGTATTTACTAGAAGTATGTGGGTACTTGAAGTGTGTATTTGAAGTTAAGTCTACATCAATCCAAATACCCAAAACATTTTTGTGCTGTTCATTTCCATATTGCTACCAAAAATTTGAATTCTGATTTGGTTATAAAAACCAATCTTATGATATTGTAGAGTTATAGAAAATCAGTTCATTTTTGCAGGACTGTATACAGAGAAGCTGATATCTACCTCCTGGATGATCCATTGTCAGCAGTGGATGCTAATGTTGGAGCAGTTCTATTCAATAATTGCATCAACACATTCCTTCGCAATAAAACACGTATTCTGGTCACACATCAACAGCAGTATTTGAACACAGCTGATTTAATTGTGGTTCTTAGCAATGTAAGTGTTAATTTATAATGAAACATACTTTATCTTTACACATATGCTTTCACCATAACATTTTACAGATCATGAATATTTCAGATGGCATCCCCTCTTAGTGATGTGTGCATATTGTCACTATTTTGTTGGTTTTTACTTTCTCTAGTATCTACATAGAGTAGGTAGAGGAAGTATTGCACTCCACTCAAAAATCTGATATCGAGATTTCACCTGAAGTACATGTTCTGAGATCACCTCCATAAAAAAAATGTTTGGTTCCTCTACTGCTTACCTATAATAAATGGAGGAAATGTTACATTCCACACAGATATTCAATAACAAGATTTTACTAGAAATACATGTTTTGAGGTCCCCTAATAATAAAAACAGGGGAAACTGCGTGCATGCATGTGTTTTTTTTAAAAGATACCAATCTTGGTATATAAGTTCAGCATATACCAAGTATGCAACATGAAGATTTTCAAAAAAAAACACCCCACCCCCACACTACATTTTACACAAAAAGTGTTTCCTTATTTTTGGTTTTCTCAAAAATGGCTTAACGATTTTGATTAAAATAGCATACATTTAAGATATTTACATGACAATAAAATGTGTATGATGGTGAACTCCTCTTCCTTTAGAATAACTTTGATATAATTGGTAAACCATGGGAGATAGACTAGATCTTACTACACAGAAATGCAGATTCAACACAAAACATTGTCCTGCAAAATACATTTTTTTTTATCAGTTTGAGATCTGAAAGGTGATATTAACTAATTTTGATGTGTTAAATTGAATGGTGGTTCTATTTTTCTCTATCACGTAAGTTTTTTTTTTACAAATTACAAAATAATATAATGAAAATAGTGTTTTGATGTAAAAAGCGTGCGTTATAAAATAAATACAGAATGCAAAATGTCTCAGTAATAATTAAAAATGAATATCTACATACCTGTAAAAGAAGGGTGATGTTACTTCTTCCTTGGCCAGAAGGATGGCTGCGTTGATTTATGTTTATGTCCTGGTTGAGCAACTTCCCTTTTCAAGCACCAACAGTAGTACATCGCAATGTTCCACCAACCCTGATGTCTCCTCTCCATCCCCTTGATTTCTTGATGAAATCTTTCACCTTGTTCATCACTGAGGGATCCCAAATTATCAGAAAAATAGTCTAGATGAGAATAGTAGATGTGAAGTTTTAAACTCATTTTACATCTGAGAGCTCATAGCTTTTGTAACATATTTTTCACAACTTCATATCGCAAATCTTTTATATTTCCATGAAACTTATAGACTACCTCTTTGAAAGCACACTGCAGTGCTTGGAGTTCTCTGTCATTCATGGTGTCCAAAAATGCACTATTCTTAATTTTATTAGCTGTCTTATCTGAGGTCCATCAAATATATCCTCTTTTATCTTAGCTTTAGACATCACAGAAAATTTACTGCTCAGGTATTTGAAACACGAACCATTTTTGTCCAGTGCTTTCATAAATTGTTTTATATGCAAAGGAGGCAATAAGATTTTCTTTGGATCAACTAGACTGGCAAGAATGATGTTTTTTTCTCCTGGTGTTACATTTTTTATCTTAGGCCATTCTCTTGTTGTCCAATGTTGTCCAATAGGGATACCTATTTCTACTATCCCATTCACATAAAAGCATGGGTATTTTGTATATCCTCCTTGCTGTCCTAGTAAGGTATTGGATACCTTTAGGTCTCCACACAATAGCCACTTATGCTCCTGATAATTAATTCTTTCTAAAATGGTTTCAAGATTTTCATATGATTATTTTAGAAATACAGAATGTGCAACTGGTATTGAGGGAAATTCACTTCTATTGTCCAATAAAATGGATTTTAGATTTATTTTTGAAGCGTCAATAAATAAACACCAGTCATTACTATCAATGTAGGTCTTCCCAGTTGTTGAAATAAACCTGGTACATTACAATAAACAAGCTGGTCTTCTATCTTAACTGGTAAATTCTTTTTCTCTATTCCTATACCAGGAAAATGTGATGTCTGGAGCCAGCATATTATTCTCTTTCAACCTTAAACCAAGTAATTTGTTCTTGTCCTTGCCAAGACTTAAGTCTCTTACTAAGTTGTTCTATTCTTCTTGGCTAAAATGCTGTGATTTAACTGAGAAATGCTCATCTATATTGGAATTTTTTGTTGACCCAGAGATTGAACTCTCAGTATCCTCTAGTTGAGTTGTAGAATAGGGATAGGGACATCTACTCTGCATAGCACAGATCTTATAGCTGATGCAAGACCATTTGTGGTAGTTAATTTTTGTTTTATTGTACCCTGATACTTTACACATCTAAAAGTAACAATCATCATAGTGATTTTTTTATTCATGCTACAATATAGGAATGGCAAACCTGTTTTCCATTGTACCACTGCCTTAGCCCTTCACTACATGTTCTTCAAATAGTATGTGGAGCTCATGTTTAACTTTGATCTCCTAGCTGAACTTTAAAATATGCAAAATACACTTTCTTAAGAAATGTGTAATGTTAGTTTTCTGTCTCCATAACGGGAAAGAACCACATATGTAACAAAAGTTATTTGGATTGTTCATACATTTTCTCCTAGAAGAGGTGGAAGCCATTGTTAACAATGTATCACTACACAACAAGAACTAGAAACATAGCAATGATAAATCTTTTGCGTATACCGCACTACCGATCACCGCAAGTTATTTAAAGCAACTAAAGTTCTGAGATGTTATATTAAGACACATATGCCTCTATAAGGGTAAGTGTTTTATCAATGGCTGTTTTTCTAAGATGCAACAGTTGAAGGTTTTATTGCCTGCACAGGGTCATATATTGATAAATAAATACCAGCCATTTGACACTCAAGCTATCCATCGCCAGTCATGAGCTCATCACATAGCGAAACACACACGGGGTGGTTTGTTTTATAAATATGTATATATGCCTGAAGATCCATAATGTGCATTAAATTATTCATCTTTTGCTGTAAAAATATATTTATAATCATAATTACATACATAGTGTCCAGTATACATGAGTAAAAATATGGAATTTAATAAAAATGGTAGGTGTTATGGGAAAACTGTTATCATTTATGAGATCAGCACATTTTTTTTCCATATAAGTAGCCAATGTTCATCAAATCTAGGAAACTGTCGCAGGACAGTGTAATTTATGTGAAATAAATTTTTACTCTCTCTGCAACATACGTAATAGGTGGAGAAGGTATTGAATTCCACCCAAAAATTTGATATCAAGTCGTTACCAGAAGTACATGTTTTTAATACCTGAGCATGTGCTCGCGCGCGAGTGTGTGTGTGTGTGTGCATGCGTGAGAGAGAGAGAGCGAGAGAGAGAGAGAGAAACTTAAAAGAAAAAATTGGTTAACTACCCAACTTGGTATTTAAGTTCAGTATTTTCCAAAAGTGTGACCCAAAGATTTTGAAGAAAATTCCCCCAAACCCCAACTACCCTTTACATGGAACATTTTTCAAAAATTTCGATTTTCTCAAAAATGCCTCAAATGATTTTGATTAAAATGCCACATGTTTAAGATGTTTGCATGACAAATAAAATGTGTATCTTAAATTTTGTGGGAATAGCTTGTACAGTTGTCTTCATTCGGAATAAACTTTTTATAATTGGTAAATCGTAGGAGATAGATAAAATCTGTTGTTGTTGTTGTTGTTGTTCACCAATGTCACTGGAGATTAATTGATCTGCATCATTTTCCCCTCTGGCTTCCCAATATAGTGTCTGTAAGTTATCACTTTTATGGCCTTTGCATTTGGCGAGATGTTGTTTGTTCAGGATGACATCTTCTTCACAGAGAGTACACTTAGGTGTAGATAGACATCCTATCTTGTAGAGGTGTTCTGCGAGGCAATCGTGGCCAGTTGCCATCCTAAATAAGGCCACTGCAGTCTTCCTTGACATTTTTTGTATATCAACTCTATCTTTAATATTCTTATAATCTCTATCCTTTATCTTCTTCATCAACTCTCTGCTGTCTTTTGAAATGTTGTTTAATGTTATTTAATTGTTTATTTATTTCTATTTGTCCTACAGGTTTTATTTGTTGTATTGCACCTTTCTTTGCTAATTGATCTGCATGTTTATTGCCCAAAACTCCAACATGAGCTGGGATCCATTGTAGAGTGACATGATTTCTAGTTTCAACTGCTTTAATTAGGCTTCTTATTTTTTTAATATTTCTTGTTGTTTTATTATTGTAATTTACTTTTCCATCTATGGCTGATTTTGAGTCTGATAAGATGACTATTTTTTGTTTTATGTATGGTCTATATAAATTATTCTGTAATGCTGATTTTATAGCTGTTAATTCTCCATCATAGTGGTTTGATGTTTCATCTAATGTTAGATACTGTGCAAAATGTTTACAGTATACTCCTGCACCAGCATTTTTTTTATTGATGACGGATCCATCTGTATATATTCGGAGCCATTGTTTTCTTGGGTATCTTTCATTTTCCATAGCTATTGCTAGATAAAATCTTTCTACACAAAAAATGCAGATGTCATTAAAGCACACAATTTATATAAAATCATTTTTTTTGTGGAGTTAACCATTTCCAAGACATTCTGTATAATTGGTTTGAATCTTCAAATATTTAAACTTTTCTCAACTGGTCATTTGCTTCTCCCCTCCCCCACCTCATGGTCATACAAAGAGCACAGAATTTTAAAAGCAATTAATTTAAAATCTGACTGTACCTTAGACTAATGTATCCTTCTTATACTTACAATGAAATGCATAATTGCAAGCTGGAGACAGAACAATAAGCTTTTGTAAGAATAGTCTGCAGAAGAGTAACCAGAGGAAATTATGTGAGTACAACACATCAGATTTTTTCAAGCACTAAGTTGCAATTTATTTCTTCTCATGGTCATGCAAAGACTGGAATTTCAAAGATATCACACAGTGATCCACTTTTTGAAATTATGACTCACTTCAGCCTACTTTACACTCTTATACCTTCAACAAAATGTGTAATGAAACCATTTCTGTAAATGTTTATCTCAATTAACAAGAAGTAAATAAAAGAATAAGCTTTTGTAAAAACAGTTTCTAGAAGAATGGGGAGAGAGAGTCATGTGAATGTAACACATTAGCTTTTAAGGAAGAGAGAGAGAGAGTGAGAGTGAGTGAGTGAGTGAGAGAGAGTGTGCGTGCATGCGTGTGTGTGGCGCGTGCTAATGCATTTCGTGAATATAAACCTCCATAGTAATTGAAATGTTGATACAGCTAGAGAAACATCTTTGTAGATTGCATCAAATAACAAAGTAAGTCTGTATCATCATCATACATATTGAAACATAGTTTTAGCTAATCATTACTAGTAACCATTAATGTAATGTAAAAGCAAACGTGATAACCATGAAAAGAAATAACTTAATCGTTACCAGTAACCATTATATGTAACCGTTAACGCACTGTAACTGTGACAGTTATAACCATTACTCAAAAATAATGGTTTGTCACATCCCTAACGCAAACACACACACACACACACACACACACACACACACACACACACACACACACACCTTTTTCTAAATTTTTTTTCTTTCTTTTCTTATTCAGGTAGTCTCAGGAACTGCATTCCAGTGAAATCTCGGCATCAAATTTTTGGATGGAATGTAATATCTTCTCTACTTACTATAAGTACATAAGAAATAGAAAAAGTAAAAGTAAACAACAATAATGGCTAGAGAAAGTCAGATTTTTTATCCATTCTAATTGTAGTATGATTTTACCTGGCTCTTGGGTTTTTTAATACTTTAATTGACCAAAGTGGCTCTAACAGTAGAACTTCTTGATACAAGGATAAAGAAATCAGCTTTAGAGATCTGGTAACAATATTTTAAGTGCTGAAACTGAAGAGTTAAGTTTTAAAGAGCAAACAAAACATGAAATATAAACAATTTCACAATTTCAGACAAGCTTAAAATCTTCTATTCTTTTTTATGTATTTACCACTTTTACTTTCTTGTTCCTCATTTGTAAATAAAGAAACTTGCGAGTATGCAAGTATAAAAGTCTTCTTGAAGTATCCAAAACAACAGATAAAATGTGTAAACTAAATACTTAGAGAACCAAATCACTACTGTTTATGTTAACAATTTTGAGCATGCAAAAAGCATGCCATATGATGGTGTATTTTACATTTCTGTCATTTCCTAACAAATTTAGTATAATGCTTCTCCTTTTACTCTATACATAATTACATTTGCATTCCATTCAAAACATAGACAGAACTATTACTTTTAAAGCATTGTTTTTTAATAGCTTTATTCCATATGATTTTAACAGTCAATATATTTTATTACTGAAACCAAACACTCACCTAACTTTTCCATAATGTATCTTCTATATATATTACAACTTTCTATACAAAAACGGTATATCTCATTAAAATACACAATATATATAATTGCTCCCATCATCAGATGAGCACCCACTTCTGATGATGGAAGCAATTAGCTCTTGAAACCAGTCAAGTTGTAAAACATGTAAGTAAAGTGTTTCAACTCCGATTCAAATTTTCTATATAATTTCAAATTCACATTACTGTTACTAGCTTATCCATATTTGATACCATTCATTTATTTCTTCTGATGTCATGTAAAGAGTATAGAATTTCAAAGACATTTGGATACCCAAAAGAAAACATTATATTTAGAGGGGATTTCTTACAGGGATCTGTTAAAGCACTGGGAACATTTGAACAACTGCAGGACATAGGACTAGATATTGCAACAAATATTCAATCTGAAGAGAAGCAGCAGGTAACAAGCAGATCCCGGACTGTTAGCAGTGCAGCCTTATTGGCAGAGGAAACTTATTACATGACATCATTAAGTGTAAGTATATTAAGCTCAGAAACTCTTTGGATGAAAATACATTAAAAATAAGATACAATTCTCTCCCAAAGACACTGGTAAGATATAAAGTCATACATAAACTTAGAGAGACTCTCTGAATGAGTATAGTCTAATGCCAGGGTTACTTCTGAAGGAAAAATATGCATGTAAATAGAAGATGAAACACATGGAATGCAGATGAAAGTGTAAATCAAAGTTGAATCCAAGGAACAGAAAGTTTAACCCAGCATTTTCTTGAATATAATAAAATGAAAACTACACTAAATCTTAGGTGTTAATAAAATATGAAGCTTCACCTCCTGAACGTGAATTCCAAGCATTACTACTGTGACTAACTTGCTCATTCTTATGTAAAGATGCATGAGCAATGAACTAAAGGTACCACCACTACTGCTACTGTCACCACCGCCACCGCCACCGCCACCGCCACCGCCACCGCCACCGCCACCGCCGCCGCCGCCACCACCACCACCACCACCACCACCACCACCACCACCACCATCATACATTTTTCAATTTTTGAGAAAACAGTGGAATATTTTCTATCCTTTAAAGAAATGAAGACTTTGTAATAAATGTTTTTACAGTTTTCTAAATGAGTTAATTAAGTAAATAATTCTTATAACATGATTGCTCTTTTTATGAGAAGAATTAAAAAAAATGTACTAGCAGGTGCAATAAAGTACATTTTAATCTTCCAATTAAACATTTATTTAGCTAATTGTGATACGGTAATTTGTATCACAAATTACTTAAATGTAAATAATGATTGTAATATGAATATGTATTTTTATGTGACATTGATTTCAGAGGTTTATTAATTGTAATAATTATTGGTAAATAATAATATACGGCTTTACTGAAACTGTCAATAATAACGCAATAATGCAGCGATGGGGTGAGCTGTTTATCATTACTGGGAACAAGGAAGTTACGTAATGTTCGCGCGTTTTTTCCGTTGAGAACCTTCTAGAATGTTTCCTAAAGCAATATGTATTCGTGGTTTTCATTGGATATTCAAATAGACGCTAATGTTGGCGCGTTTTATTAGCCAATAGCAGTTCATTTATAATCTTTAGGCATGTCGAGGAGTGGGAGTATATAAGCCAGGTCCGAGGTAAATTGCCCCCCAGTTCAACAAAATTCTCAATACCTTTCACGTCGGTCGCCCAGTTTATCAAAATTTCTAGCACGCTGTCTTCAGTTCGTCATAAGTTACACGCAGCAGAATTACGAGAATCTAAAGTATTATACAATTAAATATACACAAAGTTGAAGTACGTGAGTTAAAAGTGAGAAGTTATTACAAACAGTTTCAGTTTGGCGAGTATTTACATCAATATGTAAAAGTGTTTGTGAACGTGTTCGGCAATAAAAGTTATAAAACCAATTTCTTCATTAAGTATAATTTCTGGATAAAAGATTCCTTTCCGATTCACACCCTGCATGAGATAAATGTTCGACCTAAATAGCTAGCTGGAGGACATTTAAAGTGAATTATTTCAAAACTGATGAAAATTGCTAACGCCAGAGGGAGCTACGAACCAAACAAAGAATGACGTCACAAGATGGCTTCAACACACGTGATGTAAACAAACATTTGTAAGAATCTCATCGCAAATTGCCGCATCAACGTGGGGCTTAAAACATATACAATTTGTTCTCTTACAATTGTGATATGCTTTGATTGAATTTGGTATAAAAGAGAAAAAAAATTAATAACATAAGATTTAACTTTTTTAATTTGACAATGAATCAAGTATAATACATTATCAATGAATAAAAATTCAGTCAGATTCTATTCTTTGATAATAATTATGTCACTGTACACACCTTCCAAGTATAAGAAGTATTTATAATAATTGCTTTATCGAACTTATAACATTGAATTAAGGACAATGGAAAATAATGCAAGTTAATACTATAAATGTGTAACATAATATGAGAGAAAATAGCATAGATCACCATGAAAATTCTAAAAAGTTAGTGCTACTCAGTCTTTTTTGTTTGTTTTAGATTTTTCAAGGCCATAAATAGCATGTAATAGAGTATTAGCCTACAATGGGTTTCTCTACAAAATGTTGTGATTAGATGATTATCCTATGAAACACCAAATCCAATAAAAACAAACTTTAGCAAAAAAATTTATAAAAGTTTCTGAAATAAATAATTTAAATTATCTATTTAGCAGAATTCAGAGCGACAAAATAGACAAATGAATTGTAAGATATTTGTAAGTTAATGAAACCTATTGTAAATTCTGATTCAGTTATCATTGGTTCTGAAAATGGCATATTATTATTATTATTATTATTATTATTATTATTATTATTATTATTATTATTATTATTATTATTATTATTATTATTATTATTATTATTATTATTACTGTTATTGCTGTTATCATTATCATCAACATTATTAGCATTATCATTATAATCATCATTATTACTAATATTATTTATTGTTGTCATTATTATTATTATTATTATTATTATTATTATTATTATTATTAACTTAATACATATTTATTGTTTTAGGACCTTACAGATTCCAGATGTGCTCTATCAAATGAAACACAATATCTTGGCAAAGTGAAGGCAGATGTATATATTTCTTATTTTGATGCTGCTGGAAGTTGGCACTATATAACCTTTGTTCTTTTTGTTGCTATCTTTTGTCAAGCTACAGTAAGTGCAGGCGATTACTGGATGTCAAAATGGTAAGTCGTAACAAACAAAATAGCTAGAAACTGATATAATGAAAATAAACTAAAATGTGTGTAATGTACAATAAAGTATTTGACAAAAAATAGGAAAATTTGATATTTCCTAATCTTACAGGCACGTTTTACAGCTCTTCATACTTAAACTCTAGTGCAAAGCTTGCTCTCCTAAATTACATTATCAGGACAGGCACATTTTAACTATCTATGGTAAGTAGAGGAAGTATTGTATTTTACAGAAAAATGTTATATCAAAATTTCATCAGAAGTATATGTTTTGAATTACCATGTGTGTGTATGGGAGAGAGAGGGGGGGAGGGAGAGAGAGCAACATACTGAAAAATGAAAACTCAAATACCTACCAAACTTTATATTTAAGTGCAGCATCCTTCAAGCATGCAACACAAAAATTTTCAAGAAAATTATCTAAACCCAGGCAAACCTTTACGTAGTAAATTCTTTGTTAATTTTTATTTTCTCAAAAATGGCTCTGAGGATTTTGATTACAATACCTTCATAAAAATATTTAAGATATTTTATGAATAGTAAAATGTATATATTTGGAATTTTCTGCAAATAGCCTGTAAAGTACCTTCTTTCTGAAGGAATTTTGTATAATTTTGTATAACTGATAAATCATAATAGATAGACAAGAACTTACTATACAAAAAATGTACATCTCATTAAAATATACAAGAGAGTTGCTGATGGAAGGCACTTGCAAACAGATGGGTTTAGTCATGCATTAGCATAATGACAGAAAATGGGAATTCAACTTGAATTGTATAGAGCTAGAATTAGGCATTTAATAGATCCAAATTCACACTAGGAGGTGGTGCTTCAGAAGAAAGGCCTGCAATGTTGTCATGGTTTGTATTTGTGTCATCGGTGGAGTTGAGCTTAACTGGGACCAGAGATGGATAATATAATGGGAATGTTAAAATGTATTGCGGACAACATTAAAATTTAAAAGGAATGGAGAAGAGAGAATAGACAGAAAATTTAAAGAAATCGAAACCATGTGGGGAAAATTTGAAGGAGAAGTCAACAGAGAATTGGTAGAATGCAATTGGAGGATTATATATTTGGAAAAAGCAGAGGATAGGGGAAGAAAAATGAATGTGATAATTTTTGGAATAGAAGAGCTGGGAGAGAAAAGAGTATAGGATCAAATTGAAGAGATCTTTCAGGACAAGTTGGGCATAAAACTGGGCAGATGGAAATAATGGACATCTTTAGAGTGGGTAGAAAATGTCTGAACCCAATACCA
This sequence comes from Deroplatys truncata, assembly GCA_030765065.1. Lineage (NCBI taxonomy): Eukaryota > Metazoa > Arthropoda > Insecta > Mantodea > Mantidae > Deroplatys > Deroplatys truncata. Next base: position 95,667,227 of record CM060984.1, on the reverse strand, counting down.
GTAATTGTTAAACTGAACACAATGAAAATAAAATGCACAATTCTATCAAACACCAGAAAACTAAAGGGGACAAAAATATTTATAGAGCAAGATTATGGCAAAAAAGATAGAAATATAACAATCATGTCACTTAGAGAAATGAAAATTGCAAGAGCTAGAGGAGAAAAAGCTTTTTTAAGGAGTCTTGACCTGTAGATTAATGAAAGGAAACAGGATATGCATCAGCTCAATATGAGACTTATGTCCGAAACAGAGCATCAGGCATGTGGTGGTAAGATATTTGAGAGGTCTAGAGAAAGGCCACCAAACGCCTGCAGTATGAGAGGGGGAATGGAGAAAGAGAGGAGGGAAAGTGAGCAGCATACATCGCCACCCAGGAATATATCACCATTCAAACAGGTTGTAACAGAGACCTAGATGATTGAAGATACATGTAGATTGGCCTTGGGAGCAGTTGCGGGAATTGACATACGGAAGGACACTGGACTCAACATTGTACCATCACCTGGAGGCAGCATTATGCAAGTGGAGGATTATGTGGATGAGAGAGCAGCTACCGACTGAATGACAAGGAGTAGGAAGAAATTGCATCAATTTAGATTTGAGAGAAAGGGATCTGAATAGGGAAAGGAACTGGGGCTTATATCATGGAACATTGAAGGTTTGTGGGAAAAGTTAAAGAACGGGGAAATTGCGTGAATTTTAAACGTAGCAGATGTGACTGGAATGGTTGAGACTTGGCTGATACGTGATACAAATGTGAATTTGAGTGGTTTTGATTTTTATGGAAAATGTGGTAGTAAAAGGAAAGATAAAGGTCATTGGTCAGGAGGTTTAGGTCTGTTAGAAAGAATTTACAAATTAAAATGAAAGTGTGTAAGGATTTAGCTAATAAAGCAGCTCTGTGGTGTGTTCTAAATGGTTTATGGAAGAAGGAAAGTGTTTGTGTTGCAGTAGTATATAACCCATCAAGTTTCTCGGAATTCTATGACCCTTAATTATTTAATAAGCTAAGACAGAACATGGAGGAACTACTAAATAGCCATTCACACAAAGGATTTATCATAATGCGTGACTTTAATGCAAGAGTTAGGGAAAGTCAGATTCAGTTAATAGATTTTGAAAGCATGATGGAGGGTAAAGTGAGTGAAATGGTTAAAAGAAAGAGCAAAGATAAATGTACAAATAGCGAAGGCAAGAAACTAATAGAATTTTGTGAGGAGTTTAATTTGGTGTTGTGTAATGGAGTGAAAGGGAAAGATGATGAAGGGGAGTTTACATCTGTAAATAGGAATGGCCAAAGTATTATAGATTATATTGTATACTCTTCGGATCTTGAGTAATATTTTAGTCATTTTGAGGTTATGAATATAACCAATCATTTATATTTAATCATTTCCCAATATTTCAGTATACAAATAAAAAAAAGAAAAGGTCTCAGAACAAGAAAGAATTGTAATCCAAAAACTATAAATGAAGGGAAGATGAAGCAGAAGCATTTAAGGAAGAGGTGGGAAATAAGATAAGCTGGCTAAGGATAATTGGTGTAGAGGATATGTTGAAAGAAAATAGAACTGAGGAAGCAGTAATGAGGCTGAGGGCTTAATGAAACAGATAGGGGCAAACGAGAAAGAAAGTTTTAAGGAAATGAAGGCATTTACAGAAAATAGAGAATTTTATAATTGAAAGGTAAGGATATAAACATCTTATGGAAGGTAAAAAGAAGAAATGGGGGGAAAAACATGAGCCAAAAAATTTTGGAGGCGGAAACAAGAGCAATGATACAAAAATATTATGGTCTTTAGTGAAAAGAACATTCAGGGAGAGAGCTAGTGAAAACAATATAAGCCCAGAAGTATGGTGCAATTACTTTGAAAATCTTTTAGGGTCAGAGCAACCGAATAGGTCATGTATAAGGGAACTAGAAAATATAGACTATATCCAGCAATTAGACAGCCAGATAGAAGTAAATGAAGTATGGGAACAAATAAGAAGATTAAAAAGGAACAAAGCAAGTGGTATAGATGGAATACCAGGAGAATTTTGGAAAACGTTTCGAAGGAGGTAGCCAAAGAGAACAGCTATTGTAGTGCCAATATTCAAGAACAAGGAGGACGTAAACAACCCAGTGAACTATAGGGGAATTAGCTTACTATCCATCCTAGGCAAGATTTATATGAGGGTTTTGACAGAAATGGTCCAAAAATGGGCAAAATAAGAGAGAAAATGTTCTAAGTTCCAAGCAGGTTTTAGGTGAAATAAGAAAACAGTAGATAACATTTTTGTGATAATCACATTCATAAATAAGTATTTAACAGAAAAGAGAGGGAGATTATGCATATTATTTGTGGATTTTGAAAAGGCTTTCAATACAATTAATCAGGAAGCACTACGGTTCAAATTGAGCAAAAAAGAAATGAGGAGCACTAGCTTTATTAGAGTTTTACATAGAAAATACACTAACAATAATTTCAGTATAATTGGTATAATAATATAATGGTGCTGCAAGGTTCAATCCTTGGACCACTATTGTTCCTTATTTTCATAAACAATCTTCCATTGAACATTCCAAAAGCGAATACAGTAATGTTTGCAGACAATACAAACCTAGTCTTTAGCAGTGAAAACTCATTATCCCTCCAGTATGTAGTAAATGAAGCAAATAATAGCTTACTATGTTGGTTAACAGAGAACAAACTTTTATTGAATGTAGAAAAAAACAATATATCTGTATTTCTATAACCAATCAAAAAACAATAATTTAGACATATATAAATCAAACTCCCATAGTTAAAAAATGCGTAACAAAATTCCTGGGAATCTGGATTGATAACAAATTCTCATGGGAAACCCATATACTACAACTGTCAAACTGAACAAATTATATTTTTTTCTTCAACTCTCTTTATTTTAAATTATGACACATCACTGTTACTAGCTTCTAAATCTTCAAAATTAATTAATAAACAAATTATGTTATGCTGTTTAAATTGGCTAATGTGTGCTCCAAAGTAATACTAAAGATAGTGTATCACAGCTGTGTTGAGTCCCAAATTAACTATGGCATCCCCTTTTGGGGTTCCTCTCCAAAAGCAACACATATTCTCACAATCCAAAAAAGAATTTTAAAGGCAATTTTGAAGGTACCCATAAGAACGTAGATACATATTCAATGAACTTAAAGTTTTGCCTATCCCATTCCTATATATTCTTGAAACCTTAAACTTCATTCATAATAATATAACTATATTTCAAAAGAACTCAGAATATCATAACTACAACACAAAATCTCAATAACTTACACTTAGATAGCCACTGGCTTACAAAAAGCCTAGCAAGCATTTCCCATCTGGGTATCTTAATGTATAACAAACTAGATGCTTCAATAAAAAACTTAAATAAAGAATCTTTTAAACGTACTTAAACTAAGAAAGCTACTTCTAAAAAGGCAATATTTAATATAAATGACTATTTAAATGAACCATCTTTTCCATAATCACATAATTAAAGTACATAGATTATTTAATTTTGTTCATAGATCATTTAATTTTGTTATTCTGTAACATAGTATTTTTGTAAAGAAACAAACATGTACTTATTTTAGTATTACTTGCTGTAATGTAAAAGTTCTACATCTCCAATCCTGATGTGTCTGAAAAACAATGTAAGTTGTTTCCCAAAGGATGAAATAAATTGCTAATAATAAAGTAACTAAAAGTATTCAAAATAATAAAGGTCTAAAGCAAGGTTATAGGTTAAATCCTGTATTGTTTAATTTGTTTATAGATGATATTATTGGGGCAATTAGGGTAAAGAACAGGCATGTGACAATATTAATAACAATTAAATACCAGAGAGTTGAGGGTTGTTACACTACATCACTATGATAATGTTACAAGCTTCTAAATCTTCAAAAATTGAGATTAAATACCAGGTTTGTTATTTGCAGATGATTTAGTGGTAGGATCTATTTCCAGTGTAAGAATAGTTAAGACAATCAGTGCAATAGATAGATTTTGTAAGAAATGGAATGTAAGAATAAATTTAAGTAAAACAAAAATTATGGTACTATTTAAAAAGTGCAACAAGTTAAAGAGAGATGAGAGATGGTACTGGCAAGGAAGAGAAGTTGAGGTAGTCATTAAGTTTGATTAGGAGTAAGATTAAATAGTAAGGATACCTGGAGTGATCACAAGAAAATGGTACTAGCTAAAGCAAAACTTGCATTAAAAACTGTAAAAGCATGTATGGATGAAATACCAACGATAAAATAAAATGGTGAGGAAAAGCTTATATAGTAACTGTTGAGGCAAAGATACTCTTTGGGGTGGGAATTTGGGTATTGGAGGAAGGATGGGCAAAGATATGATACATAGAAACTTCTGCAAACAAATTTTGGGATTGCCAAGAGCTTCACACAAGAGGTGGTACAAGCAAAATGAGGAAGAATTGGAATCAGAGGAAAAATAGTGGAAAGAGTCTTGAAACATTGGATTAGAATGAGAAAGATAGATGAACATAATGTTTTACACCAGTGTTTGGTAGAACAAGAAAGGCTTAATAAGAAAGATACTTGGCTAAATAAGATCAAGGAAGTTATGGTGAAAACTGGTTTTGGAGATATGTGGGGAAATAGGAAATTGTTACAAAATGGTTTATACAAAGAAATTAGATTGAAACTGGAAGATATTGAAAAACAAGAAATATTTGCAAGTTTTAATTTGAAAAGTTCATTGGGTACATACGGAGAGATGAAAGTGGGTTGGAGTAGGAAAAATGATGATGAATGACAAAGCAGTGAGAGAAGGCTTTGCATGGGCTAGAACAGGGGTGATGAAATTGAAAGGCTAGAATAGGGAGTGATCTAGAGAAATGCCCTTTGTGTAACATGAAAGATGATATCTGGCACATTAATTTGGAATGTGGGGAAACCAAGATACTTAGGCAGAGAATTGGAAAAAAACAAGTGGACAAATCTACCAAAAGAAATTCAAGGGAAAAAGCTTATGAATGTAAAATTGAGAAAAAACATAATAGAAGGAGGAAGCTTTTCAGGCAGAGTAAGAGCCAAATAGTTGAGGAAAATTAACAAGCAAAAGGTAGAAGAAAGTTAAATAATAGTAGGTATAGAATTTTAAGCTATAAGTAGGACCCAATAGCTCGACCGCCACAGGGTAAATTGTAAATGTTGTATTATGGTTTATGTTGATATCATTATTCTATTTGTATCAAGAAACTGTGCTTGCAGTATCACAATAAATTACATACTTACTAAAATATACAATTTATGCAAAATAAATTATTTTCTGGCATTAACCATTTCCAAGTTACAATTGGTTTGATTTTTATCAGTGCTTTACATATGATGCACTATTTGAACTGCTAATTCACTATTCAGTTGTTTCTTTCAATGCCATGCAAAGAGTATGGAATTTCAAAGTTTTGACCAATGCTTCTGCTTTCTGTATGTCTCTTGTTCCTACAACAAAATGTGTAACGAAACAATTTCTGTGAACATATATCTTGATTAACATGAAGTAAGTAGAAAAAAATCTGATGTGTTACACTCACATGACTTTCTCTACTCTTGTACAAACTATTTTTACAAATGCTTATTCTCCATCTACTTCATGTTAATCGAGATAAACATTTGCAGACTCTATCTTATTGCTAATTTTCTTGTAGATGTAAGGGGAAAATATATTTACAAGGGCAATATAGAAAAACAGTAGCCTTTAAGCACATACATATCTCTTAATAGCTGGTTGCTAGGTACAGCACCATTTCCTTTCCCACAGATTAATACACTTTGCATATCCAAGACAAAAAAATGAATAACGAATTCCCATTTGAGAAAATAAGTATTGAAAAATTTAAGGGAATAACAAGTAATATCTCGAAAATGGTTCACTCAACAAAAAAAATGTATATGACATAAATTGTGTATTTTAACGTGATCTATATTTTTTGTGTAGTAAAATTTTGTCTATCTCTTATGGTTTACCAGTTATGCAAAAGTCGTTCACAATGAAGAATACTTTTGGAGACATTCCCAGGAAATTCAAAATATACATTTTATTTGTCATAAAAATATCTTAAACATATGATATTTTAATCAAAATCGTTAGAGCCATTTTTGAGAAAATTAAAATTTTCGAAAATATTCCATGTAAAGGGTAATCTGGGGTGGGGGGATTTTCTTGAAAACCTTTGTGTCACATCCTTGGAAGATACTGAACCTAAATACCAAGTTTGGTGTTTATCCGACTGTTCGTTTCCGAGTTATGCTGTTCTCACACACGCACGCATGCACGCACGCGCACACACACACACACACACACACACACACACACACACGCACGCACGGACATGTTTCCAAAAATGCTTTTTTTGGATTCAGGGGGTCTCAAAACATATATTTCCGGTGAAATCTCGGTATCAAATTTTTGGGTGGAATACACTACTTCCCCTACTTACTATACGAAGTAGAGAAAGTAATAAGATTTGTAAGTAAATTTTTAAAACTATTTTGGGGGACTTACAGTGAAGTTTTTATAATGCACAAATTAAGGTTTTTATTATTCTAGCTTCACTCTTTCACCAGAACTTACTGGGACATGTTTTGTCCCTTGTCTCCATCATCAGCCTGGATTCACTCTGTGCTTCCTCTTGTGACTAGTAGATGGCATTCTCTGGTTGGATGTACTGTGTAATGAGATCCTTTTCACATGGAACATCAAAGTTTAATACATTGTGCTTCTTCTTATGAATGAATAACTTTTCCCAAATGGAGTATTCTGCTGCTCTTCTAATGGCCTTTAAAAAGTTTGGCTTTTCTTCTAGCTGATGATTTGTGGACCAAAAATGCTCTGCAACTGCTGATCTTTCCGTTTATTTATATTTCATATTTCTTATGTGTTCTTTAAACCCTGTGTCTGTATTCTTCTTTGCCTTCTCTATATACACTTTCTTGCAATCCTGACATCCAATTTCATAAATATTAGAAGTTTTTCCCACTGGAATTTTTTCCTTTGTATTAGACCTGAGTATATTTTTTAAGGAATATTTGCTAACTGGGGGTATATCATATTTTTACTTTCTCTACTATGTATAGTAAGTAGGGGAAGTATTGTATTCCACCCAAAAATTCGATACTGAGATTTCACCGGAAATACATGTTTGAGACCCCCTGAATCCAAAAAAAAGCATTTTTGGAAACATGTCCTGTGTGTGTCTGTCTGTCTGTGAACAGCATAACTCAGAAACGAACAGTCGGATAAACACCAAACTTGGTATTTGGGTTCAGCATCTTCCAGAGATGCGACACAAAGGTTTTCAAGAAAATCCCCCCACCCCAGATTACCCTTTACATGGAACATTTTTCGAAAATTTTAATTTTCTCAAAAATGGCTCTAATGATTTTGATTAAAATATTGTATGTTTAAGGTATTTTCATGACAAATGAAATGTATATCTCGAATTTTCTGGGAATGTCTCCAAAAGTATTCTTCATTGTGAACAACTTTTGCATAACTGGTAAACCATAAGAGATAGACAATATTTTACTACACAAAAAATGTAGATCATGTTAAAATACACAATTTATGTCATATGCATTTTTTTTGTTGAGTGAACCATTTTTAAGATACTGCTTGTTATTCCCTTAAATTTTCCAATACTTTTTCTCAAATGGGATTTCGTTATTCATTTTTTTATGTCCGGGACATGCAAAGAGAATGGAATGTGCCACATAGCAACCAGCGTTAAAAGATTTGACTATTGCTTAAATACTACCATATTCCCCTTGCACCTGCAAGAAAATTAGCAATAAGATTAACATCTCGATTAACATGAAGCATATTTAGAATAAGTGTTTGTAAAAATAGTATGTATAAGAGTAGAGAAAGTCATGTGAGTGTAACACATCAAATTTTTTTAATATTTTTGTGAATTTTGGGAAGGCCCATAGGAGGAAAGTGAATTTTTTGAATTTTTAGTTTCTTTAATGTTTTTTAGTATGGTGATTTCCTTTATTTGTTTCCCCTTTCAGAATTTCTTTATCTTCCTGTCTGCTATCTCTTTGGTGAAGCCATTTTTATGTACAATTTCCAAGATCTTGTTTGCTTTATTGCGCTAAGAGTTTTACAAATTTGATTGTCTACTGCACTTTGACCCTGGTCACTCATTCAGTAGACAATCACTACATTTTATTTACATTTTACAATTTCTTGTCAATAAATTATCTTGTTTTTTTTCAGTTTATTCCATGTGCCATTTCCACTCGTTTTTCACTTTTCACTTATTGGTTACTTAACCATCACATATTCACTTAGTTTTCCATTCAAGGTAAGATGTGCTACCTCTTACTTTTCTCTTTCCACTTTCCACACACACACACACACACACACACACACACACACACACACACACACACACACACACACACACACGCACACGCACACGCCCACGCGCACGCGCACACACACACACACACACACACACACATATATTCTTTTTCTAAAACTGCCTTTTTTGGATTCAGAGAGTCTCAAAATATGTGTCTATACAGTGGAATCTCAATATTGAATTTTTGGGTTGATTGCAGTACTTCCTCTACTTATTACAGGTTTGTAGTAGAGAAAGTAAAAATGAAAAATGGGAAACATGATTAAATAATTTAACCAAAAAGCTAAATGCAGACTTACAATAAGAATCCTGGCATGTTATACAGACATAAAAGCACTCATTTTTCAAATGTTCACTCCTTTTAGTACGGTATCATCTTCTGAGATAACTCACCAGCAAAACCAATTTTCATAATCTGAAAAGTCTGATGTGCTACATTCATTTGACTTTCTCTACCCATTCTTCTATAAACTATTTTTATGAAAGCTTATTCTTCAATCTACTCCATGTTACTCATCATAAACGTTTGCAGAAATGGTATTATTACTCATTTCACTGTAGCTACAAGAGGGACACAGTAGGCTGAAGCAATAGTCAAATCTTTTAAAAGTGTGTCGCTTTGTGATGGCTATGAAAATTCATTCTGTGCATGACCACAAGAAAAAAATGAGAAGCAACTTATCACTTAAAAAAGTATAAAGTATATAAGTATTCAAACCGATAAGAAAAAAAGTATCTTGAAAATTATTAATTCCAGAAAAAAATGTATTTGATACAAGCTTTGTGTTTTAACAAGAATACATTTTTTGAGTGGTAAGGTTTTGTCTATTTCTTATCATTTGCCACTTATACAAAACTATGAAAAATTCATTCTGAATGAAGAGGTCTTCAAAGGATATTTACAATAACTTTCAAGATACACATTTTCTTTATCATGCAAAACTCTGGAATTTTTATCAAAATTGTTAGAGCCATTTTTGAGAAAATCAAGAATGATGAAAAACTTTACATTAAGAGTAGTTTGGGATGAGCAGATTTTGTTGAACTTTTTTGACACATCCTTGGAGAACACTGAACTTACATACTAAGTTTGATATTTAATTGACTTTTCATTTTTGATTATGCTATTCCATACACACATGCGCACACACACACACACACACACACACACACACACACACACGCACGCACCAGACGTTTTTCTAAAAATGCTTTTTTTATTTATTCAGGGGACCTCAAAACATATGTTACCAGTGAAATTTCGATTATGACTTTTTGGGTGGTATACAATACTTTCTCAACTTACTATAGGTTGAGGACCCCAAGGTTAAAGATGTAAGCTAGGGCTCTGGAAACGAGTCATTCATAATTAAAGTGTAAGTGACAGTGTTACAATGGCTCTACAAAATACAAACGTATAATTTAGATGTTACTGTTACTAAATTCTTCTAAACATTAGTTATTTTAAATCAGGTTGATTAATGCAGTAATAAGATAATGCAGAAACAAGTCAGAATAATGAATGTTCAACACTTTTATTCGGATACCTTTGTTCTAAAAAATAGCTAATCACATTATTTTACACCAAAGGATGTGAAAAGCAGACTTTCCTGATGTTTGAAATAATACTGTTACTTATTATGAAACTATTAACATTAAAGTATTTCTTACATTTATATCAATTTGCTGATATCACATCTGATGCTCACAAGCAACCTAAAAACTACATTCCCCAGAAAAAGCTTTAATATCTCCATCCACAAAACTAGAACTTACAAATTTTTGTAAAACTTTCAACATCTTTAGGAATAAAGTGTAACAAAGACTTCATATCACTCAATTTCTGTATGCTTATTCGTTTACTCTGGCTGAGATTTCAATAGTTTTCTTTAAAAAACAAACAAACAAAACACCATTGATAGATTTCCTTCCCACTTGCTTTCCAAGGGTCATCTGTGTGTATTTGTGTGTGTGTGTGTGTGTGTGTGTGTGTGTGTGTGTGTGTGTGCGCGCGCGCACATGTGTGAATAATTTATTTCTGCATATTTACATTAGATACATTAATTTTACAATATATTCCAATATTGTTGGAGTACTTGTTATTTTAGTATCCTACACAATTAACAACCTGGTTGTTGTATATAATGGATCCTGCTTGTCTGTAAATGTACATTTTATTAAATTAATTTTCCATCTGTGTTTCTTTGCTTTCTTCATTATCTCTATCATTACATTCTTCCTTTGCTTTAATGACTTTCCTCTACCACTTCCCTTTACCTTCACAAGTAATTGCCAAATTTTTCAAGAAATTCCTTTCAGCCAATTCCAGAAATTTTTATGTCAAAATTTCTGCCTGTAAATTTTCCCAATTCCTGTTCCATGCTTTCTCTTCCTATACTTTAGTTCTGGATATACTTCTATAGAATATAGATTTTTATCTATATTTACACATAATGGACGTGCTTCATTTGTCATTTTTAGCCCAATTCTACTTATTTCTGCTCTGCTCCACTAAGTTTTAACACTTTATAGAAAATTCTGTTCCATAATGTTGGTTATTCAACTTCTTTTACTGAAGCTTGAGAGGGGCAGGTACTGGAGAAGGGTAAAATTGAGAATTGAATATATTGAAAGACAAGAAATTTTAGGTAGTTTTAATTTTAAATCTTCTTTATGTATATATGCAGATTTAAAAATGATGTGGGAAAGAGAAAAATATGTCGATATATGTGACAGATCAGCACGAGAAGGTTTTGCATGGGCGAGGACAGGAGTGATGATGTTAAAAGGCTTAGGGGAAAGAGAGAACCAAGGAAAGTGTCTGCTATGTAATAGAAAGTATAATAACTATTGGCATTTAATTCTAGAATGTGAAGGAACTAAGGAATCAAGGGAAAGATGGCAGAAAAAGAAATGGGACAATTTACCAATTGAGATTATAGGTGGAAAGATGTTGGGTGTTAAATGCAAGGGGAACATATTAGAAGTAGGAAAATATTTAGGTTTAATTAGAAAGAGATGGCTGAAGAAATATAGGAATAAGGAGTAAGAAGAAAAGTAGTTATAGAAAAGTAGATTAGTAAAAAGGTTTCAATAGCTCAATAACCATGGTGTTTGAGCTATGAACCCATGGAAGCATGGTAATTTAAGGAAGAACAGAAAAGGTTATGATAGGAGTAGACGTAGGTTACATATTCAAGCAACTATTGAATTGTAATAAATCTACAAAGATTAATAAATATTTATTTATTCAGTCAAGTAGGGCCCATTGACTCAGTAACCACAGTGTTGGAGGATAGGGGCCCTAGGAAACCAGCAACTCGGTGAAGTCTGTAAAATGAAATATGTATGTACTATGTATTTAAAGTAAATAAATATCTATCTATCTACTGAAGCTTACATTTCAACCACTAGAATGGAGTAATTCTCAAAAATGACAATGTTTTTGCTTGGTCTACCATTGCATAGGTACATTCAGTTCTTGGACCAACAGCGATATGTTTGTGTAGGCAAAATTCAGTTGGTATTTGAACCTTGGTAGTTTGCTCTGATGTGCACCTATTTTATTGGTATTTAAAAATTTAAATACAGGCACTTGCATTTAGATTACAGGTTATTTTATCATTTAAATATCTAAATACTTATATGTAAATTTAAGAAAAGGGTTTCAGCATGACAGGAATGTGTGCTTCCTCTGTCATTGTCTGCATACCTTTGGGAAGAAAAATAAAGCTGCCTGGAGTTTCTTAGAACATACATAAAGCTGTAGTAATCCTTTTATTTAGCATATTCTGCAGTGTTTAAATAATAGAAAACCTAGAAATAGTGATGTGGTTCTGGTTTTATTGCAGGACAAATATAGAAGCCACCAGATCCAACATCACTGTGAATGAACATGAGCTGGATAGAAACTCATGTATTTATGTATATACTGGTTTGATAATTGGAACTGTGTTACTACCTCTGGCTAATCTGCATTACAATGTTCAACTGTGCATGAGAGCTTCCATGACACTCCATGACAGAATCATGGCCATTATAACACATGCAACAATGAGATTCTTTCACACCAATCCGGCAGGTAAAACTAAGTTAGTAGCAAAATTAGATATTGAGAATAACATTATACAGTAATTCATATCACTAATTTGTTGCTGCTCTATTATAGGAAACAATGAAATATTATTGTTAACTAAATATTTTCATTACTATTAGCTTAAATTAAGAGTAAAATAAAAAATTTCTGGTTGGAGAAATAAAACAGCTTACTTGCTCACTTCTTTCTCTCTTTTGCAGGACAAATTATCAATAGGTTTTCAAGAGATATTGGTACAGTGGATGAGCTCTTACCAAAAAGCCTTATGGATGTTTTGGTGGTAAGTTATCCTGTAATGTCTACCTACTGCATTATGAAGTTAAAAGCTGTAGTATAAGAAATACACTTGGAACTGGTGAGTGCTGACACTAACTCCTCATTTCTGTCTTCATCTTCAATGTGATCTCATTTATTTTGAAACAAAATGCAGTAGAGGATCGATTATCCGAATACTGAGCAATCAAAATTTCCAATTAACTGAAATCATTCCAGTCGTCAAATCTAAATTTGCACGTGCACCATGTAGTTCTGATAGGGGGAAAACAATTCAGCAACTCTACAAAGAAATTGAAGGATGCTGTCTACATGACAGCAGAAGTTTGGACTACTGTCAGGGACACTACACTAGCAAAAGTTTGGAATAAGCTTCTTCCATCAGATGAATCTATCACTGCACCTGAAGAGCCAACAAACAGCCAATTTGCACTAGGACTAGCTTGGGTTGTTTAAAAATCCTCTGGATTTGAAGAATGTAAGCAGAAAAACATTCAAGACTGGCTCAAAGGTGGTGTAGATGACCCTGGCCATCAAGTACTGACGAACAATGAAATCATTGCAGTGTCATCAATGACCAAGATCCTTGCGACAATGATTGTACTGAAAAAGGAGCATCCAGTGAGGAAGTTATTTACTGCCTTGAGATGGCTAAGCAGTAGTTGGAACAAGAAGAAGAGTATGATGCTGTCAATTGCTGTCTTTAAAACATTTGTGAGATTAAATGCAAAAAGAAAGAAAGAATAGAAAGGGAGAGAAAAAAAAGCTTCTTTTCCTAAACTGTAGGCCTACTTTAAAGGCCATTTTGAACTTGTCAAACTAGGCTAGTTAATTCTCTGTGTCATTTGTGAAACATGTGATACAAAATATATATGTACATTTTTGGGTTTAATATCAGTAATTGTTTCATATTGCTTCTATAACATCTGGTACAATTTGTTTTCATAAATAATAATCAGTTATTCAAACACCCCTGTTCTCCAATTGTTTCAGATAATCTATGCTCTACTGTAATATAAACATTGAATCTGTAATGTAAGGTTATGGAGAAATGTAATTTCACTTTTCTTTCTTACTCTTCTACCACATACTTCTGGCAAGTAGAGAAGTATTGCATTTCGCCCAAAAATTGACATTAAAAGTTCACCAGCAATGCATGTATTGAGATCCCCTTAACCTAATAAAAGTATTTTTAGAACAAATTTATGTATGTAAGAGAAAGAAAGAGAGAGGAATAGATAGACAAACAGAACAGTAAAAAGCACCTTATATAATGCTATATGCTGAACATATTTATTTTCTCAAAAACAACTCTAACAATGTTGAATAAAATATCTTATGTTAAAGATACTAGGTGCACATATAAAATGTAGGTATTTCTTAAATTTTCTGTAAATAACCTTGGAAGTTTTTTTTCGCACACATTGATTTTTATATAACTGGAAAATAATGACATGCAGGCAAAAACTTGCTACAGGAAGAATGGAGAACTCATTACAATATGATTTTATATTGAGTAACTATATTTGTAGCGGAATTAATTGTTCCTTCACACAAGCCGTGTGTTGGACACGGTTGGAAAGGTAGAATCAGATGACTGAAAAATTCAATGCCATAGCCGGGATTTGAACCACGGATCTCCCGGTCTCCGTCCAGTTGCTCTAACCACTGAGCTACCATGGCAACATGCCAACACAACATTAAATTCTCCAACTGATTCGCAATTTCCCGGTAAACCACAAGGAGATCTCAAATTGTATTGAGATGTCATACCCCAATGGCGACTTACATTCTTTGTAAGTACTTAAGTCCCGGGCTTTATAGTACAACCACTATTAGGTCAATTAATGGAATTAATTGTTCTTTCACACAAGCCATGTGTTGGACAGGGTTGGAAAGGTAGAATCAGATGACTGTAGGTCGCCATTGGGGTATGGCATCTCAATACAATTTGAGAGCTCCTTGTGGTTTACCGGGAAAATGCGAATCAGTTGGAGAATTTAATGTCGTGTCAGCATGTTGCCATTGTAGCTCAGTGGTTAGAGCAACCGGACGGAGACCGGGAGATCCGTGTTCAAATCCTGGCTATGGCATTGAATTTTTCAGTCATCTGATTCTACCTTTCCAACCCTGTCCAAAACACAGCTTGTGTGAAAGAACAATTAATTCCATTAATTGACCTAATAGTGGTTGTACTATAAAGCCTGGGACTTAAGTACTTTTTATTGTGCTAAGAGTTTTACATATTTGATTGTCTACTGCACTTTGACACTGGTCACTCATTCAGTAGACAATCACTACAGTTTATTTACATTTTACAATTTCTTGTCAATAAATTATCTTGCTCTTTTTCATGTACCATTTCCACTTGTTTTTCACTTTTCATTTATTGATTACTTAACCATCACACATTCCCTATAGTTTTCCATTCAAAGTAAGATGCACTATCTCTTACTTTTCTCTTTCCACTGTCCAAAGCCATTTATTTTTTACTTTACACAAAAACTGTCCAATGCTTCTAGCGTCCTTACATATCATTTCAATCATAAGTGTATTTCTATCCCCATTCAACCACTTCTTATTAAAAAATTCTTTTCTCCAATTTTCTGTTCCTTGGCACTTAAACACTATGTGTTCAATGTCTTCATTACCACCACATATCGGATAATGGTTCTGAGGAATACCCTGTCTTAGCCCTTTTAGCCTCCATGCACCGGTTCTTAACCATGCAATAGATTCTCTCTCTTCTTTATTTACTATGTCTATATATTTTTCCCTACCCCATGTATTTTTCATTGGCCTATAATAAACTAATGAGCTCTTTTTGGAAATCTCACTGAACATGATTTGTATTCCTATATCTTCCAGTCTTTTCCTTGCCTTTTTCCAAAAATTTTTCACGTTATTTTCTCTCCTTCTCCATATATCTCCTAACCCATTTTTCTCCAAAATGTTCCGTAATTTACTTACCCATCCATCATTCATTAAGCTATTCTCTTGGTATTCAATACATTGTCTTAACACATTACTTTTTCCTTGATTTAAAGTTCTTAACCAAAATTTCAAAGCTCTTTCCATTATCTTCCCCTTAGTTGTCACCCTGCCCATCTCTAGTTGTGCTACCTGCCTTACAATTGACTTCGGTAGCCCTAGTATTTCTCTACATAACATCCTGTGCACCACATCTATACTTTCCCATCCTCTATCTAATCTCCATATTTCTATACCATACATCATTTTTGCCTCCACAACCATCTCATAAACTTTTTCCAGCCATTTAACATTTATATTAGGTACTTTATATTTGCAGCTTCTAATTGCTGCCATCGCCCCTTTACCTTTTGCCAATGCAAACTTCTTTTGTTTCTCCCATTTATTACCTCCATCTATTTTTACTCCTAAATAGATACAGTCACGCACTACCCTGTAATCTTTGTTCTCTCCCTTCCACTTTTCATATTTGCTTAATTTTCCCCCCTTTTTGAAAACCACAATCTGTGTTTTGTCTTGATTCACTTTTAACCTCCATTTTTTACAATATACATCAATTGCTTGTAATGATTGTTTTAAACCACTTACTGTAATAGATCCTACCACTAGGTCATCTGCAAAAAGAAGTCCTGGGATTTGGATGTTGTTAATTACTGGTGCACAATTATTATTCCTTCCAATTTCTAGTAAGACATCATCTATGTATAAATTAAATAAAACTGGGCTTAACTTACATCCTTGCCTAAGGTCTTTCTTTTGTGGAATTTCTTTTGTTACACAGCCTGTCTCCACCCTTACACAGAAGGTATTCTCAGAATACAGTGCTTTAAGAATATTCACCAATTGCTGACTTACTCCCTTACACACTAATTTATGCCACAGAAGTTGTAGCTCAATTTGGTCATAAGCTTTCTGTAAGTCTACAAAAGCCATATACAATTTACCCCTTTTTTCTTTTAAATATTTGTCTGCTAATGTCTTTATAATAAATAAATTATCAATTGTTCTCCTTCCCTTGCGAAAGCCCATCTGGAATTCCGAAAGGATATTATATTCTTCAACCCAAAATTGTAGTCCTGCTGCCAAAATGCCCGCAAAAAGTTTTCCTATATTCGATAATAATGCAATACGTCTGTAGTTATTAGGTTTATCGACATTGCCCTTGCCTTTATATATAGGATGGATGATAGCTTCCCTCCATCGTTTAGGTACATAACCCTTTCTAATAATTACATTAAGTAAATCTAATAAAATTTTCACTCTTCCTGTTTCATTACACCACTCCTTAAGAAACTCTGTTGGGATGCCATCAATTCCAGTAGCTTTATTTTTCTTCAGTAACTTAACTTGTTTTATTATTTCCTCACTCCTAATTTCACCATCCAATATCTCTACAAAAAGATTCCTTATTTCCAAAAATCCCGTACTTCCTATACTCCTTTCTTCCCCATATAATGTTTTAAAATACTCCATCCATTGTCCTGGCTCAACATTGGGTTTAGTTACACATTTATTATAGGTTGACTTAAGAACCTGCCATACCTTATTAACATTATTTTCATTTAGACATTTTATCAAATTCCTTTCATTGCATTCTCTCCAGTCCATTTTCTTTTGCTCTAACAATAAATTATGTGAGTTCCTCCCTTGCATATAATCGTCCCTAGATTTTCTATCACCTAATTCCCTCCACCTAACCAACAGTTGTTTTACTTACAAAGAATGTAAGTCACCATTGGGGTATGACAACTCAATACAATTTGAGATCTCCTTGTGGTTTACCGGTAAAATGCGAATC
Organism: Deroplatys truncata; assembly: GCA_030765065.1. Classification (NCBI taxonomy): domain Eukaryota; kingdom Metazoa; phylum Arthropoda; class Insecta; order Mantodea; family Mantidae; genus Deroplatys; species Deroplatys truncata. The sequence goes on along the minus strand of CM060984.1, from coordinate 95,649,663 downwards.
AGTTGGAGAATTTAATGTCGTGTCAGCATGTTGCCATGGTAGCTCAGTGGTTAGAGCAACCGAAGGGAGACCGGGAGATCTGTGGTTCAAATCCCGACTACGGCATTGAATTTTTCAGTCATCTGATTCTACCTATATTTGTAGCATTAGCCATTTCTCAAATAAGTATAATGCTTTTTAAATATTATGTCTATCCTGTATTTTTTATTGTAACTGTATTACTTACAAATGTTTATTGACATCAATGTTGAAGCCATCTTGTGACGTCATTCATTGGTTTGGTTTGTAGCTCCATCTGGCGTAGCAATTTGCATCAGTTTTGAAATAATTCATTTTTAATGTCCTCCAGCTAGCTGTTTGGGTCGAACATGTATTTCTATTCAGGTTGTGAATCGGAAAGGAATCTTTTATCCAGAAATTACACTTAATGAAGAAATTTTGTTTTATAATTTTTATTGCCGAACACGTTCACTAACACTTTTACATATTGATTTAGATACTCACCAAACTGAAACTGTTTGTAATAACTTCTTACTTATCACTTTTAACTCGCGTACTTCAACTTTGTGTATATTTAACTGTATAATATTTTAGATCTTTAATGATTTTTGCTGCGCGTAACTTGACGAAATGAAGGACTGACTGACGACGTGTAGTGTACACGAAATTTTGATGAACTGAGGCGACCGACGTGTAAGGTATTGAGAATTTTGTTGAACTGGGAGCGATCTACCACGGACTCGACTTTATATACTCCCACTCCTCGACATGCCTAAAGATTATAAATGAACTGCTATTGGCTAATAAAACGCGCCAACATTAGCGTCTATTTTAATATCCAATGAAAACCACGAATACATATTGCTTTAGGAAATATTCTAGAAGGTTCTACCGAAAACGCGCGAACATTACGTAACTTCCTTGTTTCCAATAATGATAAACAGCTCACCCCCTCGCTGCATTATTGCGATATTATTGACAGTTTCAGTAAAGCCGTATATTATTATTTACCAATAATAATTACAATTAATAAACATCTGAAATCAATGTCACATAAAAAATGCATATTCATATTACAATCATTATTTACATTTAAGTAATTTGTGATACAAATTACCGTATCATCATTAACTTATATGTATAGTATACCATATTGCCTTACTTTTAAACTGTATACTATCACTCAAGTCTCTTCTATGTGCCTGTGTTCCTTTAACAAACTTATATGGTACCATCAGATAAAGCAGCAATGCTGTTAGTGGCACTGAGTTATGATCACATGCAGCTTCCCTCTTGAGACTCCAGTCCCTGCTATTGTGCCACTTCCCTCATACATCAAAGTCCACTACATGATCCTATGGTCAGTGTTTGGTGTGGCTAGAATAATTGGCCCTATTTTCTTTCATGAAACAATTAATGCTGCATGATACCAAGCATTAATTTTGGAGTAGATTTTCCCTCAATTGACAGATGAGGAAATGCACAATTTATTTCAACAAGACAGGGCTACAGCTCATTACAGCTCAGATTTCTTTGGATACAATTGCTGACATCTTTGCTGATGGAGTGATTAGTGTAGGGGCATGGCCTGCTTGATCCCTAGGCCTCGTGTCCTGTGATTTTTTAATTGTGGGGAAATTACAAGCCAAAATGTATAACCAAAATCCCCAAACATCACAAGAACTACAAAATAACCAAAATATCCCAAGAAGAGCTGCATTATATGAACCATAATCCATTAAGACACTGCAATGCCTGTCTTTGAGCACAAGGAGAACATTTCCAACATCTATTTGATAAGTTAAGCAATGTAAGGGACATGAAATATTGCAATTTGCAAAATAATAATGGTACTAGTTTGCCTAGTCTGTTTATCCTAATTGTTTCGATGCATATGATGGTTCGTGCAGAGAAAAAGTTTTGGCAGGCGAGTGGCATGCACCTGCAACCTAGGTGCCACTAGCAGCGTTGCTGCTTAATCTGATGACTCTGTAGAAATATTTTCTGACAAATATTTATTGTGGTTAGTAGGTATACAGAAATATATACTTTTGTATGAATAATTTATAGAACACATACAAAAATTAAATGAGAACTTTGAGAGAAAAATGTGTGACTGCTATACATCAGATTTTTATTCTTGGATGGCCTTGGTAGCTTTTAAATGCAGGTGTGTATTTCTCTCTCTTCCTCTCTCTTTGAGTTTAACATCCAGTTCATATCATGAAATGATGCAGAATTGAACCCAAAGTCCGGAGAGTTTAGTGTTACCTGACATTTGCCTTCTGAAAATAAGGAAAAACCCTGGAAAGAACCTTAAATAAGTAACTCACCATAACCAGATTTAAACTTAGGATCTCTTGAACATGAGGAAGATATGCTACCCCATACCATGCAAGTGGGCAAGGCTATTATGTATTTAGGTCAGGGCCATAAAATTGTAGAATAATAGCAGTGATAATGAACAATTTTTGTGCCCTAGATCTAGATTTTTATAACTCTCATCATGACTACCTTGTCTTCTTCCATCATTAGGTTACAATATTACTACATATAATATGACAAAAGAACAACTATTTACCCAATTTATTTGAAATGTTTTAATATACAATGATAAATTAGAGCTTCAATACCAAAATTATTTAAGGGTTACTAAGAAAGAAGAATATTAAATGGATTTGGATTATTTTATGGTGATGGTATAATTTCTGCCTGATGTTCAGTTTCTTCCATAATGGTAAGAACTACAAGAGCAATTATGCACTGATTTTCCAGTGTCTATTCACCTTGCTGAGCAATACTACATGTGTTGCTAATTCTTTTATATTTATGATTAATGAGAGGACATGTGTCAGTAGTAACCAAGAAGCTGTCTTTTTTTAGGGAGACTAAATGTAGAAACTCTAGAAATAAATCTGAACTTATTAGCTTGTTTGTGCAGCTAAGTCTCTCATATTAGATTAAATACTTATATGGAACTGAAGTGGGTGCCTCTTTAACCCTTCATTTGAACTTAAGCTCCAAATATGCCATCGATTAGAAAATTAGTCACCATAGTTATATATAGAATGAGCCAGAAAAACACTCAATAATTTTAAGGTGTGATTAAGGGGTTATATTTGGTATTTTCTTATAGGGAATATATGCCTGTAAACGTCTTGTTATTGAGCTAGTGCATATTAATGTTTTTCAAATGCCACATTGGCTTAGATGAAATTATGTGAAATAGATCCCTGTTACCCATGACATTGGAGTATCGCTTATTTTTTGTTTTCTTTGCATTTTGGAATATTGCTTGTGTTGTGTTTTTAACATTCTTAACATAAGATATTTTTATTCATCCTTTAAATACAAGATTTCAAGGACACGTCAAAAACAATTTTATATACATATATACGGTTTTACATATCCCAATACATAAATTCTTCTAGACTATAAAATGCATTCATTATTAAGAACTTTTTTTTATTTCTTTTGTTTATATTCTGTTTTATTAATTTTTTTTATTTCAACAGGTAACTTGTTATAAAGCTCTTTACCCATGCTTATACTGCAAGGATTGTTTACTGTTCCCCTGTATACTGATCTAAAATAATCCTCATTATTTCTTAAACTATACTTATGTATACACTGATTTTTTGGTTCTTTTTCTTGTAAAATAATTTTTATTGTTTCATATATATATATAGCTACAAAAAAAGCTATTCAAATAATTGGAAAAATAAATAGTAGGCATACATGCAGATTAAAGTTTAAAGAGTTCGGTATTTTAACTGTTTCATCCATCTTTAAACTTTAATCTCCATGTATGCCTACTATTTATTTTCCCAATTATTCAAATAGCTTTTCTTTGTAGCTTGAAAACCTTTTTTACTTCTGTTGCAGTAATGCTTCCCCATAGAGTTATCCCATATTTTATGTGTGAGTAAATGAACGCTTAGTACACTTGTTTTAATGTTTCATAATGCATATTCTTTCTTAATTGCCTCATTATAAATAGACCTTTATTTATCTTTTTGATTATGTGAGATATATATGGCTTCCATTTTAGTTGTTTGTCTACTATTACCCCTAAGATTTTAGCATGCTGCATTTCCGGTATTATTTCTCCATCTATTGCAATGTTTATGTCATTTTTACACCAATTTCCTAGTTCAAAATTTATTCCAAGCTGTTTATACCACCATTAACCTAAAACCTACATTTTGTTACTTATGCGGTAAGGGATTCTGTCACATATTATACATCACTTTGTGACTTTGTGGTTCCTACAAGATGTGTTGGTTATCAATCTTGGCTATCAGGATATATTAAAGTGCTCCATTTACTGGAAGGATTTCAGTTTTACGGCCTATTATAATATTGTATTCTACCCAAATATTCGATGTCGAGGTTTCACCGAAAACATATGCTTTGAGGCCCTCTAAACTAAAAAAAAAAAATTTTTAGAAAAAGGCCTCTCTGTGTGCGTTCACGTGAGCGTGTGTGCATGCATCATAACTCAAAAGCAAAAAGTCAATAAATACCAAAGTTGGTGTTTATGTTCACTATCTTCCAAAGATGCGATATGAAAGTTTTAAGAAAACCCTCTCATCCCAAACTACCCTTTACATGGAACATTTTTCGAAATGTTTGATTGTCTAAAAGATGGCTCTAATGATTTTGATTAAAATAGCATATATTAAAGATATTTACAAGACAAATAAAATGTATATCTTGAATTTTCTGAGAATAGCTCAGGAAGTCTTCTTCATTCAAAGGAATTTTGTATAATCTTGTGTAACTGGAGTTCCACAGGGTTCAAAATTGGTTCCTTTTCTGGTTTTAGTAAATGTAAATAAGCTTTTTTTTTAAATACTAGCAAGAAATGGAGGTATGGCGATTGGCTATGCAGATAATGCAACAATAATAATTAGAGATCATACCACAAGAGGTGCAAAAATTAAGGCAAATGATATCATGAAGATTTTAAAAGAATACTTTCTAAATTTGGATCTAGTACTAGATGTAAAAAAAACTAAGACTGCATGGATAATTTTCACATTAAAGGAGCAATATATACATTCTACTGACCTCAAAGTAGATAGGGAAAGTATTTCTGAGACACAAGCCACAAATTTTCTAGGTGTTATCATAGACAAATATCTAAACTGGCAACCACATGTATTGTACATAACAAAAAAGATAAATAAAGGTTTATACATAATGAAACCAGTTAAGAATAACATGGATAATAAAACATTGAAGCAAATCTATTATGCTTTTGTATATTCATATATAAAATATGGAATAACATTATGGGGAAATATTGCAGCTAAGGAAGTACTAAAGACATTCAAATTACAAAAAAATGCTGTTACAATAATAGGGAAACTGGAAAGAAAATGTATTTGTAGGGAGACATACAAAAAATACGGAAACCTAACTGTTCCATGTATATACATATATGAAAGTATCAAACATTTGCTGCTCAATAAAAAATAGCCAAAAATAGTCATATACGTACATGGTTAGAAGCTAAGAAATAAAGGTGATTATTACAGAACTGCATTTAGGGGAACATTAAATAATTGTACATTAGAAAATTTAGGGAAAGGACATTATAATGTATTACCTAAAGAAATAAAAGGTATAAAACAAAGTGAAATACACATAAATACAATTAAGAAATATTTAATAAAAAATGCATTCTACAGTGTTGAAGAGTTTAGTTTTAGTATAAAATAAAATCAGAGGGAGTAAATATACATATATATTGTAAAAATGCATTTATAACAGAAATGTTGTGTAAAAAGAGTGTCAGTATATTGTAAATATATTTTTGTAGTAGGAAATGTAATTATTAAGATATTGTTTATTTGAAAATTTAGGGAAAGAACATTATAATGCATTACCTAAAGAAATAAGAGAGATAGAACAAAGTAAAATATGCATAAATACCATCAATTATATTTAATAAAAATTGCATTCTACATCATTGAAGAGTTTAAGTTTAATACAGAATAAAATCAGAGGGTATATATATTATAAAAATATTAGAAATGTAGTATAGAAAGAGTGTAAAGATTGTAACATATACATATAAATGCATTTCTTACAATCTTCACTTACAATATCTTAATAATTACATTTCCTCCTACAAAATTACGTTACTATATATATTATACTCTGATTTGGATTAAAATGAAGTAGATAGAAAAAACAGCATTAGTAAAAATAGTTTGTATACTAACTAATAAATGATAGAGGGTAGAGAAAGTCATGTGAATGTATCACATCAGGTTTTTTTTTATTATTATTATTTTCTCTAATACTTACATACAGTAGGTAGAGGAAGTATTGTGAAGTATTGAATTGCACCCAAAAATTCAATGTGGATATTTCACTGGAAACACATGTTTCCCAAACATAAAAAGAAAAGTCATTTTAGAAGAAAAAAACATATATTTGTGCTTGCCCATGAGTCTGTGAACAACATGGTTCCAAAACTAAAATTCGGTTATTTTCTGTGGGATTTTCTTTAAAACTTTTGTGTTACAGTTTTTAAAAGATACTGAATTAAACTTAGTATTTAAATTCAACATCTTCCAAAAAATGCAACAAAAAAAAATTCAGGAATACCTCCCCCCCCCCCCCCCCCGCAATTATTCTTTACATGGAAAAATTTTCATTACTTTTTTTTATTTTCTCAAAAATGGCTGTCACCATTTTGATTAAAATATCATATGTTTAAGATAATTACATGACAAATAAAATGCATATCCTGAATTTTCTTGGAATAGCTTGTAAAGTCTTCTTCAGTTTTATGAATTTTGTAATTTATAACTTGTAAACTGTAAGAGAAACACCACACAAAAAAGTAGAGGCTGTTAAAACACACAATTAATGTCAAACACATTGCTTGTAGCCTTTACCACTTCCTAGTTGTTAGTTTGAATTTTCAAATACTTTTTATATATAAATTTCAAATACTAAGTCACTATTCAATTTTTACTTTCTCTACTACGTATAGTAAGTAGGGGAAGTATTGCATTCCACCCAAAAATTCGATACGGAGATTTCACCGGAAATACATGTTTTGAGACCTCCTGAATCCAAAAAAAGCATTTTTGGAAACATGTCCGTGTGTGTGTCTGTGTGTGTGTCTGTGTGTCTGTGAACAGCATAACTCAAAAACGAACAGTCGGATAAGCACCAAACTTGGTATTTAGGTTCCGTATCTTCCAGAGATGCGACACGAAGGTTTTCAAGAAAATCCCCCCATCCCAGACTACCCTTTACATGGAACATTTTTCGAAAATTTTAATGTTCTCAAAAATGGCTCTAACGATTTTGATGAAAATATCATATGTTTAAGATAATGTCATGAGAAATGAAATGTATATCTCGAATTTTCTGGGAATGTCTCCAAAAGTATTCTTCATTGTGAACGACTTTTGCATAACTGGTAAACCATAAGAGATAGACAAAATGTTACTACACAAAAAATGTAGATCGCGTTAAAATACACAACTTATGTCATATACATTTCTTTTGTTGAGTGAACCATTTTCGAGATATTGCTTGTTATTTCCTTAAATTTTCCAATACTTATACTTTTTCTCAAATTCGTTATTCATTTTTTATGTCCTGGACATGCAAAGAGAATGGAATGCGCCACATAGCAACCAGCGTTAAAATATTTGACTATCGCTTAAAAGCTACCATGTTCCCCTTGCATCTACAAGAAAATTACCAATAAGATTGACATCTCGATATCTCGATTAACATGAAGCATATGGAGAATAGGCGTTTGTAAAAATAGATTGTACAAGAGTAGAGAAAGTCATGTGAGTGTAACACATCAGATTTTTTCTCTTATGGTCATACAAAGAGGTAGTAACCCAATTTTTAAACATTTGACTATTGCTTAAGCCTTGTGAATTGCTCTTGTACTACATTGAAATATGCAATAAAAGCATTTTTTGCCAGTGTTTATCTTGATCAACAAAAAGTAATAAGAACAAGAAGAATAAGCTTTAGTTGGAAGAGTTTGTAAAGAATAGATAGAGAAAGTGATGTGAATGTAACACATCAGATTTATCAGATTTTTTTCTTATGGTCAAGAAACATGGAATTTCAAATCCAGTTATAAAAAGTCTGATGTGTTGCACTCACATGACTTTCTCTCCTCTTGTACAAACTATTTATACAAATGCTTGTTCTCCATCATCTTGCTTGTTAACCAAGATAAACATTTGCAGAAACTACCTTATTGCTACCTTTCTTGAATATCCAAGGGGAATATGGTAGGCTTTAAGCGGCAGTCTAATCTTTTAAGAGCTGGTTGCTATGTGGAACATTCCATTCTCTTTGCATGTCCTGTCGTCCTCCGTGGACTAGTGGTACCATGCTAGCCTCTAGTTCCCAAGGTTGCAGGTTCAAACCCGGCGGAAGGCGATGGATTTTTTCGGGCGTAAACATCTTTAGCATGGCTTCCTTTGGAAGGGAAGTAAAGCCGGTGGTCCTGTGTCGTAGATTTACAGCACGTAAAAGAACCTCAAGCCTGATAAAAAGTCCTCTGAGCAAAATTACCAATTTTTCACGCCCAATATAGAATGGGACGCTAAGAACCATAGTAGTTAAAGAGTGTCCATAAATAAACCTCAATTTAATTTTTCATGTCCAGGATGTAAAAAAAAAAAAAAAAAAGAATAAGTATTGGAAAATTCAAACAAATAACGAGGAATATCTTGGAAATGGTTCCCTCGATAAAAAAAATGTATGTGACATAAATTGTGTGTTTTAATGAGATCTACATTTTTTGAGTAGTAAAAGTTTGTGTATCGCTTATGGTTTATCAGTTATGTAAAAGTCGTTCAGAATGAAGAGGACTTTTGGTGACATTCCCAGAAAATTCAAGATATATATTTCATTTGCCATAAAAATATCTTAAACATATGATACTTTAATCAAAATCGTTAGAGCCATTTTTGAGAAAACTAAAATTTTCAAAAAATGTTCCATGTAAAGAGTAGTGTGGGGTAGGGGAATTTTCTTGAAAATCTTCATGTTGCATCCTTGGAAGATACTAAATGCAAATACTAAGCATAGTATTTATTTGACTTTACGTTTTTGAATTATGTTGTTCACAGACAGACACACACATACCATGTTTCCAAAAATGCTTTATTTGGATTTAGGGCACCTCAAAACATGTATTTCCGGTAAAATTTCAGTATTGAATTTATGAGTGGAATGGAATACTTCCTCCACTTACTATATGTAGTAGAGAGAGTAAGAAATTGATCATCACTTCAGTATACTGTATTCCTTTTGTAACTACAACGAAATGTGTAACGAGGTGTTCCTGCAAGTTGAGTATGAAGTAGGTATTTTTTGTAAGAATAATTTATAGAAAATTAGGTAGAGAAAGTCATATGAATGTAACACATCAGATTTGTTTTTTGGTACCAACTCACTACACACATGTAGGTAACTGAAACTAATTCTGTTTTTCCAGATTGCATTATTTTTTGTGGCAGTGGCTACTCTTGTGGCTGTAGTTAATTACTGGATGTTAATTCCAGCACTATTCCTAGCATGCCTCTTCTATATGCTGCATGTTGTATACACAAGAACATCTCGTCCATTGAAGAGATTAGAAGGAATCAGTAAGTATGTCCTTCTTCAAAGCAGTCACACATTTCATCCATTATAATACAATAATAATTAATTACTTGAGCATTAGGAGTCAAATTTGGGACACACCTGCTTCACTTACTCTTATTATACAGGTCATATTTCAAAAGCCTTCGCTTCCATCATCAGCTTTAGGTTATCATTAGTAAAGGCTTCTGAAACATGTCCTGTATAATAAGAGTAAGTGAAGCAAGTGTATCCCAAATTCAAATCCTAATACTTAAGTAATTAACTTTGCCTTCACTGTTAAAAAGCTTTTAAATAAATTAATACAATTATAATTATTGTCTAGAATTTAATTGTCTTTCATTAACTCTTTTTGCACTTATAATATCTATGCATTGTGCAGCCAAGAGCTTAGTAAAGCTAGGCAGCCTAAAGAACAGTGGGGTAGCTGGAAATACAATTGTTTTCATTTATACTTTCTCTACTACATATAGTAAGTAAGTAGGAGAAGAAATGATGTTGATGTCGAAATTTCACCGGAAATATATGTTTTGAGGTCTCCTGAATCCAAAAAACGAATTTTTAGAAGCAGATCCATGTATGTGTGACTGTCAGTCTGTCCTCCCACCCACCCCCAGCTACCCTTTACATGGAACATTTTTCGAAAATTTTGATTTTCTAAAAAATGATTTTGATTAAAATACCATATATTAAATATATTTACATGAAAAATAAAATGTATATCTTGAATTTTCTGGGAATAGCCTTTAAAGTCCTCTTCATTTGGAAGGAATTTTGTATAATATTGTATAACTGGTAAATGTTAAGCGATAGATGAAAATATACAACACAAAAACTGTAGATCTCTTTAAACACACAATTTATTTCAAGTAAGTTTTTTGTGGCATAAGCCATTTCTGAGATATCCATTATTAATGGTGTGAATTGTTCATTTCTTGGTCATTCTTTAAAGTATTTTCAACATTCAGTTGTTTCTTGCGATTACATGGAAATAGTATGGAATTTTAAGGCTAGCATATAGCATGCAGTTCTTAAACATTTGACTGTCGCTGTTCTCTTTGTATCTATAACAAAATGTGTAATATAGCTATTTCTACAAAAGTTTATTTAGATTAAAACATAGTGGATATAAAAATAAGCTTTAGTAAGAATCGTTTTATACTCATTAATAAATAATAGATGATAGAGGGTAGAGAAAGTCATGTGAATATATCACATCAGATTTTTGGTGTTTCCTTTTCCTCTTAGTACTTAATAAATATAAATAACTGTAACTATGCTCTCATGTAAGATGCACACTTCTGATTCACAACTAAAGAAGTTTCATCTAGGAATATTCTAGCACGCAACTTATTGCCTAAAAATACAACTTTAAAGACTAGCTTAAGTCTCTTTTTCTCATAGAATTTCAGGTTTTTATATGTTTGTTTTGATCTTTACTGCTGGTTTGCTCACATGGTTTTATATAAGATTTAGATATTATTCAGTATGTGGGTAGGGAGCACTTTTGCTATTAACATGGCGCGGGCACGCACGCACATGCACGCGCACACGCACACACACACAGCTTTATTAGTTTAATAGCACAATTACACAGAATGAGGGGCGAATCTGCTGTTAGTTCTCTTTGTTGAAAATGGTTATAAAAGCAATAGGTAAGTGAATAAAATACCTTAAGAGTGAGTTTAGAAGTGGATGTGATCTCTTCAGTAGCTGGTGCACACCTGCCCGCCCCTTTTAGGTGCTTTGCTTTTATAGGCAAATCGCATTGTGAACACAACAAACGTAGCCATTTTTACGCTAAATCACATGCAAAGTGGGAACGGTCAACCTAAATAAAAAGGGAAATCTGCTAAATATGTGATGTGCTGTTGTTTCTGCGAACGTGAATCATTCGAGTTTATCTCGGCCGCAACTGCTACACTTCTCTCCTTCTAAAAAACATCCCTCGGCTACGCTTTGAGGCTGAGGGCCCTCAATCTCTCGGCTACACCTTGAGGCTGAGTACCTTACTGGCTTTGGCGTTATTAAATATTCGTCTGTTGGACATATCGTCGCTAAAAAGACGAAAAAACATAGGTAAGCGACATAAGTGTAATTTTACAGGAGAGCAGTTTAAAGAAAAGTGTGTTTACTTAGGGACCTACGGCTCAAAAGCATGCAATGATACATCAAATATAATACAGTGATTCAAATCTTTAATAGTTGTTCTTTATAAGGACTAATGTTAGACTCTAGAATTTGGATACCATATACGCCAAAAAGGCCTAAATTGGAGATACGTCGGTTTGAAGGATTTCATCCATGATAGTAAGGCGCTTACAGCATACACATGATCAATAAATCATGCTGATATATGCTATCGTTTTGGGCTGTATTACTACTTATTTCTTTTTATGTATATTTTTCACATATATATTTCTATTCTAAGTACATAGTACAATGTAAAGCGTTGGAAGTCAATAAAATAGAGGTACTTACCTATTTGCTGTCAGTAATATCAAGTATTTAAGTGTATTTTATTTATTTTTAATTACCTGCAATAATTTAGCAAATAATGTATTTGTTTGTTTATACATCTTTAAAGAAGCACAACTTCTGAATGTATTTTAACAATAGCAAAATCAAGTGTATAGGTGTGCTATTTTGAATGTTAATAGTTTGATAAATAATGTACAATAATATGTTTACAAATGCTTTCAGGAAACAAACAGATAGGAAATTCTCTTTAACCATAGCAATATCAAGTATTAATATGTATGCTATTGCTTTTTTTTTTAAATTACATACAATAACGTTTTGTTTTTGTTTACAAATGCTTTTAGGAAATGCAAACAAGTATTGAAAATGTCCATGGGTTAATACAACTTAGAAGTGTGGCAGTTGCTTGTAGAACATTTTGTTAACAGCATCTCTTATTACTGGTGTTGGCTCTTTCCATAACTCCTGTAGATTGCTGTACTTCTCAGCCGAAAGCTTTGGAGAGGTGGCATTAAGTCGAGGTAGCGAAAGCTTCAAAACCCATGAAGTGTTCCTGGATTTCAGAGATAGCCGCTCATTATGTTTGGCCAAATGACTGTTTTTTACAAAGACGCAAGCGGCATCATCTGTGGTCACTTTGACTTCTCTGATTGCAGTCCAATCCACTTTGTTTCCAGATTGAAATCCTCGAGGATCGGATCTATAGGCTCTCTGAAATGCTTGTAGTCCAAGAAATCTTCTACCTTCATAGAATGTGTTTCATACGGAGCAGCACTCGAGGAAATCTCGCAATAGGTACCAGCTGGCAAGGTATGAAGATGTTCCATGCCTGAATCAGGGCTCTTGAAATAGTGTTGTGGGCAGAATCACCTTCATTTTGACCATGGTTAAGTTCGAAGAAGCACAAGTTGATAGACAGTGAATTCTTTTGAGTTGCTTAGAATGTACAAAAACATGGTCACTGCGATGGTATTCTGGCTACTGCAGGCAGCAGCAAGCAACCTGACATCCTTTACACCGTGGACATCAAGATGTTGAAGGTAGATTCCCACACAGGTTGCAATCTCAGATGATCCCCTTTTGCTGATAGTCTCGCTTCACAGAAAGCAAAGACACTCTTTGATTCAAATGTTGTAAACCGTGAAATTATGTGCTGACAAATGCATTTGATAGAACACAGCACTCTCTTTTGAAAAGGGGCAGCTGAATCAATTGCTGAAGATCAAATACCACAAAGGAATATTATATTGGGTTTTCTTTGGCAGCTGTTTCAGCATTGTTTTTCTTATTTCTTACAGCATTCTTTTCTTCAGTGTGTTTGTTGTACATATCCTGCAACTCCATTTTCTTCACAGCATCACATGATGCTAAGTTGCATACAAACTGCACTAATCCTCCTTAGGATACTGGAATGATAGACTCATTGATTTGCATATTCTGGAGTAAGTTTTTGATAACTGGCTTTGGGCTGTGAGATGTTATCTTCATTATACATAGAATACATTTTAGACAGTGTCAGAACTGTGTGTAAATATTCTTAAGAATACTCTTCTGAACAATGGTAAGTGCATTCGTTATTGTTATTTGAATTCTTTGTACATAGCAAACATAAACAAAGTGGGCAAATGCCAGAACCTTCATTTTTGAAATTGAGAAACTGATAATTTTCACTATATGGTGGATCATAGTTACTGTTATTACAAACACCAAATGGCTACTTCAGCCAGCATATTTCCTTTTCTTGATGACAACACTGTTCCCTTATATTAGTATGTCTGCAGATGTAGCGTTTACATTTTCAAAACTGTCTTGTGTGTGGACCTTTAAAACGCTGAGAGCAACACCCATAGACTCCGTTCCTGATTTTTCGTTCCGATTTTCCTTTGAACGATCCATCTGAATCACTTTCCCATAATAATACTTCTTGTCTGATAACCACTATACTTAATTTCAGCCCCTACCTATAACCTTTCAATGCATTAAATTTTGTTGCATTATGCCACATTCGTAGATCCATCTCTCCACTTTACTAATAAGTCCATGTTCATAACAGACTGCTGCTTTACTGAGACTGCATTAGTTTGTTGCAGGTGTATTCAGACCAATCAATACTGTTGAAGCAGGTTTTCTCGTCCAAATTTATAAACACATGCTAATTGTTGGCATTAGCTGGCAAAAATTGGTCTAGAGTGACTAGCACTACACTGCGCACATGACGTATCGACCAATTTTAATAATGGTAGTATCTAACGAAGAGATGTAAGCGACTTGCAAGTCTCATACGCCTGTTCGTCTGAAAAAGAATGAGTGAGCAATGGCGTTTACGACGATAACACAATGTTTACTGCCAAGTAACCATTAGAGATGGAGGTACACCAGTTTGTCAGAATATAGATACAGCCAAATGGAGTGTACAGGCAAAATATCTAAATTTTTTCGATTTTGGCGCTTACCCACTTCGTCAGATGAGTGATGATATAACACATCATTTTCATTACCAAGGAAGAGAACTAAGAGCAGATTGTCGGAATGAGGAGTAATGCACTTAGTGGTTAACATATTGAAGGACATTTATGAAATATATTGTGAGTTTTGTTCTGTTTTCACAAGCCACACAAAGCCAGCACAACACACATCTCAATCAAGGCATCATAGCAGCATTGCTATCGTTGTGATTCTGCTGCCAACATTGCAACATTGAGGGCCTTAAGCCACAAAGCATAGCTGAGGGATTGAGGACCTAAGCTGCAAAGCCGAAGGATGTTTTTTAGATGGAGAGGAATAGAGTAGTTGCAGCCTGGTCGCAACTGCAGAGCAATGACAGGGCGTAGCCCTAGGATCTGCATGACTAAACTCGAATGATCCACTTTAGCTACATTTTCATTGCTTAGCGACATTCTGTTTAGCCACTTTTTTTTAATGTTGGCAATAACTCCACACAGAATGTCTGCTGCGACCACTGTATAAGGACGGTTGCTTAGAAGAGCTGAATATTGTTGATAAAGCAACAACTCCTGCATTATTTAACAATTCTGTTTACTACGCAATCAACTGTACATATTAATTATGTATCAATTATCAATCAATTTCATAAGTTTCTTAAAATATCATAGCAGTTCCTATCCAGATAATGAATAATGTCCTAAGATTTTTCTTTTGTTCCCTTAATGGCCATTTTGAACTGGTAGTATATAAGTTCTAAATTAGATTATGTATTACAAAGACTGATTTATTTTAACTTGCTATTTGTTTTAAAATTCTATACTACCTACAGTGATTTAGTAATGTTTCTTAACTATACTAACACAAAGGGGATATATATATATATATATATATATATATATATATATATATATACACTCATAGTTGGTTAAAAATTTGGCATTAAAGCTGAAGAAGTAGGTTGTTGTTGCTTCACATATGGATACAAAGTTTCCGGTGGCCTTCACCCCAAAGATTAGGAATGAACTTTGTACTTTATGTTTCTTTAAATATTATATATATTTAGGTTTGCCTCGGTTGTGTCAGTATTAATTTGTAGAAACATGTGTCTCTTTGCAGGGGGTGATGCAGCTAGAGAATTATAATTTTTACTTCACTCCTTTTATTAATCCTTCACACAATTAAATAACACTTCACTGATATAGAGAGCCGTGAGATTATTTATTAATTACTTGCACTTTTTAACACATAAACTTTATAATATTCGCTGTAATGAATTTTCGTCTCACACTGAATACGTATGAAACTTCTCGAGGACACGTCTTGCGTCCAGTTAGGAATGCTGTCTACTAGCAACTGGCTTCTGAATTTGTACAATTTGCTCTATTTCAGTTTCTGATTGGCTAATCCTACTCCAATAAAATACTTTTATTTAACTTAAGCTTTTTTTTCTGGTTGTTGATTGGCTATTTTGAAGTAACTTAGTTTGTATATGTTTGTATTTGTGTTTACTTCATGTGATGAAGCCATCTTGTGACGTGATTCATTTGTTAGGCTTGTTAGCTCCATCTGGTGTTAGCAATTTGCGGCAGTATTAGTGTTCGTTTGAAAGAATGCTACTGTTATTTTATTTAATTTTGGTTCTCTTTCCTCCGGCTAGCTACAATCTTTTTGGTCAAGCACTTCTCTTTATACAGGTTGTGTAAATGGAAAGGAATGTTTTATCCAAAGATAACACTGATGAAGGAATTTGTTTTACACTTTTATTGTCGAACACATTTACTATCACATTTACACATTGATCTTGACACTCGCCAAACTGAAACTGTTATAATAACTTCTTACTGATCACTTTTAATCCACGTCCTTCAACCTTTTTGTATAATTAACTTTACCATACTTGAGATTTTTAATTTAATTTAATCCTTTAACATCAATTCAGTACATAGTACATTGATACAGGATATGTCAATAGTTAAATTTATATATTTACATTACAATAAAGTTATATATAATTTGAGTTCAACTATGATATACAATAGATATATTTATAAATTAAATGACATACTACTAGATAACTTAACGGATTAGTACAATGTCTTATGCAAACAAGGATTTATTAAACTGTAAATATTCCTTTACGGTGTAGAAGCAGTGTTCCTGCAAGAAAGCCTTTGTTCTAGTTTTAAACACATTATAATTATTTATATCTTTAATGGCATTAGGTAGGGAATTATAATTCCTTATACTGGAGTGCAGTACTGCATTCTTACATATTGTAGTTCTGACAGAGGTTAAGTGTATATCCTTATTATGTCTAGTGTAATGACTATGGACATTGTCATTATTTTGAACATTAAATTTATTTCTTTTTACAAATAAGACTGTTTCCAATATATAAGAACATGCCAAAGTAAGTATGCCAAGCTTTCTGAATAGTGGTTTACATGAGCATAACCTTTTTTTACCACATATAATTCGTATGGCTTGTTTTTGTTTGATAAATACATCCTTAGTTTCTGGTGAGTTTCCCCAAAATATGATACCATATTTAATTATTGAATGTATATGTGCATAATAAGTTGTTAACAGCACATGGAGACTGACATTTTGACTTAAAATTCTTAAGGCATATACATTCCTGCTTAATTTGGTTATTAAATGTTTTATATGAGTTTTCCATTTCAAGTTATTCTGTATCCACAAGCCCAAAAAGTTTGTCTCGTTTTTATATGAAATTAATTTATTATTTAATTTTACTTCAGGGATGTTATAATTATTGTTTGCACTATCAGTAATATGAAATTTAAGACAAACAGTTTTGACCGTATTTAAAACCAGGTTGTTATTATCTAACCAATATACCAGATCTTTACTGGCCTGGTTTAGTGAATTATTTAACATTTCATTACTCTTTTCTGTTATTAGTAAATTAGTATCATCTGCAAATAGAACAATGTTATGAGCTTGTATGTTATTTGTTAAGTCGTTTATATACAAGATAAATAAAAATGGTCCAAGTATAGAGCCTTGTGGCACTCCATAAGTTATATCAAGTGCATTAGATCTAACTGCCAAAAGTGCATTAGTGTTAGCATTATAATCTGTAATCTCTGTTATTTGCTTACGGTTTGTAAGGTAAGATTCAAACCAAGAATATGCTAATCCTCTTATACCAAAGTCAAATAATTTTGTTAGCAAAATTTTGTGGTTAATAGTATCGAAAGCTTTAGTTAAATCTAGAAATATGCCAATTGCTTTATCTTTATTATCTAAAGCAGTTATGACACTATTTAAGAAAGAATATATCGCAGTCTCTGTTGATTTTTCTCGTTGGAATCCATGCTGTGAATTAGTAATTATATTATTTTTTCCAATAAACGATACAAGTCTTCTATACATTATTTTTTCCAATATCTTTGAAAATACGGAGGGTATGGAAATAGGACGGTAGTTAGCTACCTCAGTCTTTTTCCCTTTTTTGTGCTAGGGTATAACCTTAGATATTTTTAACATGTCTGGAAATATTCCACTAGTCATGGATACATTACACAAATGGACAAGTGGACCAATTATGTGGTCACTACATCTTTTTATAATTATATCTGGTACATCATCCACACCTGCAGAATATGTATTATTCAATCCATTTATTATGTTTAGCATTTCCTCAGGCGTAACTTCATAAAGGTATATAGAGTTTACATTATTGGTAGTATTAGTCTTTATTAGACTGCCAAGATGTCCATTACTATTTTGAACCAAATCTTTAATTATTTCTGTAAAGTAGGTATTAAAATATGTAACAACTTCTGTTGCATCAGTAATCTTTCTATCATTATGCTCAAGTTCTATTTTACCTTGCATATGACGTGTTTTATTAGTCATTTGGTTTACTATTTGCCACATAGCTTTGGTCTTATTTTTAGAGTTTTTAATATGATTGTCATTACTATTGATTTTAGCCTGTCTTATAACTTTATTTAGTATGCGTTTATAATTCTTAAAATAATTATCAAAATCTGTCGTTGTACTACCCTTACTTAAGTCATATAGTAATCTTCTACGTTCACATGACTTTCTTATACCTGGAGTTAACCAATTTCTCTTAGCTTTCCCATTGGAGGTTCTTGATGTTTTGAGAGGAAATGCAGTATTAAAGCAGAACATAAAACTATTTGCAAACAATCTAAATTTCTCATTAGTATCAGCTGTATTATACATATCAAGCCAATCTTCCTTGCTTAAGAGATAATTCATATACAAAATATTATCATTGCTAAATATTCTTTTTTTTATGAGTGTTGATCTAAACATCTTAGTATTATTAGTTTCAATTTGAATTATTTGCGCCTCATGATCACTAAATCCTGTATTTATCACCTGTGCTTTATATGTACAATTTTCATTAATTATAATTTGATCTACCGCAGTTTTTGAGCGACTAGTTATTCTTGTAGGGGATGTTATGACATGCATTAGGTTATAACTTCTAAGCAGATGTATGAGGTCTTGCTTTTCTTTGCTGTCTTTAAGAAAGTCAATATTTAAATCACCACATAATGCAAATTTTTTTTTGGTTTTCACGAGAATGTTGAGTAGTCTCTCTAAGCTATTTTGAAAAATCCTAACATTACTATCTGGGGCACGGTATAAAACA
Source organism: Deroplatys truncata (assembly GCA_030765065.1). Classification (NCBI taxonomy): domain Eukaryota; kingdom Metazoa; phylum Arthropoda; class Insecta; order Mantodea; family Mantidae; genus Deroplatys; species Deroplatys truncata. The sequence goes on along the minus strand of CM060984.1, from coordinate 95,630,432 downwards.
ATCACAGTAATATCTAGTTCAATCAAATCCACACCTGCAACTTCAAAATCACTTTCACAACATAATGTCCGGCATGTACCTATATTTATGAAACGGATACCTGTTTTAATAAATATGCATACCCCACCCCCACTTTTGTTAGATCTACAATATGAGCTGGCTAATGTATAATTTGGTATCTGTATGTAATCGATTTCATTGCTCTTTAACCAGTGCTCAGAAATGCACAAGACACCAACCTCATTCAGATCTTTATCTAATAGGATTTCAATGTAATTTAAATTATTGTGAATAGATTGGACATTTTGATGAAAAATTGTTACATAGTGTGCATCTATTTTTATAGGCTTTCTTACAGAATCACTTACCTTTAACAGTTTCGTTTTTTCTGTTCCATCCATACATTTAGTAAGAGTGGTAGTGAGATTCGCCGAAGTGGCACCTATAACATCGTTCGTCCCTGATAGTTGGTTGGATTCCACAGCTTTAAAGTAGTGGTCCCCAGAAGCATTCACACTTACAACATTAGTTTCTGTTCTGCATATTTTGTTAAACACCTGCACACTTCGATCACTATTTCCAGTCATTAATGCAACATCCACCACCCGGTTTACTCGTTTCCCATTATCACCGAACTAATTACATCGCACAACAGCATTCCAAAGTTATTTTTCATAACTCTTATACGCGTAACTTGCGAATCGATAGCCGATGTGTAATATTTCTGTTGGACTGAAGGCGACGTGTATCATACAAAATATTTTCGACGAACTGACAGACTGAAGACGACGTGTAGTGTACAAAGATTTTCGATGAACTGACGGGGTCTTTACCTCTAACCTACCTTTTATACTCCTACATCCAGATATGCCTAAAGATTATAACTGAGCTGCAATTGGCTAATAAAACGCGCCAACATTAGCGTCTATTTTTATATCCAATGAAAATTATGAATACATATGCTCTAGGGAAATGTTCCAGCACATTCTAAAAGAAAAACGCGCCAATATTACGTAACTTCCTCGTTTCCAATAATGATAAACAGCTCACCCCCTCGCTGCATTATTGCACGCTATTATTGTCAGTTTCAGTAAGGCAGTATAAACTTACTTCCCAACAATAATTACAATCAACAAGTATCTCAAATCAATGTCACATAATAATGCATATTCATACTATAATCATTCTTTACATTTAAGTAATTTGTGATACAAATTACTGCATCATATGCCCCACTAGAAACATAATTATAAATATTTACAACTTGTTTGGAAATTTTATAATTGGGTTTTTAGTCTCCTAAATCTTGAAACACACGCTATCACTTTCACTTAACACTTCACACGTATTTAACACACGACATATGTTTTGTCTTTATCTTGCCACTACTTACTGGCTCTGATTTAATGTGTTTAGACATTACTCTGACATCACAATTTTTTATAGCAAATACTGTACCCTGAAGTATTTAATTACTGTTACAAAAAATGGTTTACTTTCTTATATTGTTGACAAAAATTTATCAATTCAAGAATTTTTGTAATTATTACACATATTTACCAAAATATTCACCCTCTATACAAATATATTTACATCTCTTAAATCTAGGCACTGTTTCACATTTTTCTGTTTGCTACATAAGTATTTGTTTTTTTTAATTATTTTTACCCAATTTTTGTTGTTTTGTACTTTATATTCACACTACTCTTTGAATTATCTCTACGTACTTTTACTTTAATATCACATTAAGTTTCAATTTTTACATTTTTAATTTCAAATACTGTTACAGTTACTAAGAATTTTTTTTTTTTTTAATTTATTTCTCTTTACCTATGACATATATAAATAGTTAACCCTCTTACATTCCAATACATTGCTCTGCATTTCATCTTTAACTATCCAGCATTTACTTTACATCTCATTGCTATTCACCCTCCTGGATCAAATTGTCTGTAGCTAAGCATTACTCGTAGCTGTATCCTAACCTTCAAAAATTTGTTCATGAATAACCTCTTGTATTCATATGAAATTTCGTCCAATGACAACATTTGAAAACAATCTAAAGTTTCCTGAACTACACATCTTTTAACAACTGTCATTTTCAATTCTTCTACTATCTCTTTAACTTGAGAATACTCTGACAAGTTTGTACTAAACTGTACTGGATTGGAGTTTTCATTCTGAAAGGCTTGGTACTTGTTAACTTCAGAAGTTTGCTTTTGATTATTTACAGGCAAAACTTTAACTACTTCGTACAATTTATTTCTTTGCATTACTGACTCCTTCTGTATCTCTGATATCTCCCCTCTTAAATTAACTTGCGCCTGATTTACATCTACATTCATAACCTCTTTCATCTCTCTTATCTCACTTGAAATGTTGCTCATTCTACTACCTGACTCTGTACATTTTACATCAACATGTTCACTTTTAGTATTAACCTCATTTTCTTTGTTACCTATTTCCCTGCTCATGTCTAGCATTTTCTTTGAAACTTCTTCTATCTCACTTGCTATTACTTCCTGATTTTCATCTCTCATTTTTGGCATACTACTATCTAGCTTCATAACTTTCTTTTCAAATCCTTCTATTATTTTCCTATTTCTATTTTCTATATCTCCCATTATTTCCCTATTCCTTCTTTTCATATCTTCCCTTAACGTTTCATAAAAATTTCTCATCATTTCCATCATCATACTAACATCAAAATTTACATTTCCTGCTGTTCTATTCTCACTTTCTGCACTAACATTTCCTCCCTCAAATACTACATTGCTTGAGCTATTTTCTGTAACCTGTATTGAATTACAGCTAACTGTTACACTATCTCCCTCCATAATTATTTCTTCTGTATTATTAGTAGCCATTGTTATCTTTATCCTACCACTCCTCAAGTACATTTGATTGTTACAATTTTGTTTTCTAAAAAAAAAATTACGATACTGTGACCTTTGTGATGCTGTCTGTTGCTATTACTTTGATGTCCAGCTTCCTGCCCCTCTCTCCTAGGTTTGTATGTCGCTTCTGCATCGTATCATGATGAATCTACGTCGTTTTGGTGTTCTGTATTTGAATTCCCCTGTTGCCTTTTAATCTCGGAATTACGATGTCCAATCATCCGCGTAGTCTGTCGTTCCTATAGTTGTTTCTGGAATCTGCGTCTTGTAGCTCAGTTCACTGCTCCATTCGCTCCACGTCCTGATTCCTTTGCTCCTTCCTGGTTATCTCACTTCTTCCTGGTTAATTCTGCTCCTTCCTGGTCACTCTGCCCCACGTTCTGGGTGCCAATTTGAGGTGGTATTTATGTTGTATTTATTTATTATTTGATACGGTAATTTGTATCACAAATTATTTAAATGTAAATAATGATTGTAATATGAATATGTATTTTTATGTGACATTGATTTCCGATGTTTATTAATTGTAATTATTATTGGTAAATAATAATATACGGCTTTACTGAAACTGTCAATAATAACGCAATAATGCAGCGATGGGGTGAGCTGTTTATCGTTATTGGGAACAAGGAAGTTATGTAATGTTTTGCGCGTTTTCGGTAGAAACTTCTAGAATATTTCCTAAAGCAATATGTATTCGTGGTTTTCATTGGATATTAAAATAGACGCTAATGTTGGCGCGTTTTATTAGCCAATAGTAGTTCATTTATAATCTTTAGGCATGTCGAGGAGTGGGAGTATATAAAGTCGAGTCCGTGGTAGATCGCCCCCAGTTAAACAAAATTCTCAATACCTTACACGTCGGTCGCCCAGTTCATCAAAATTTCGTGTACACTACACGTTGTCTTCAGTCAGTCAGTTCGTCATAAGTTACGCGCAGCAGAATTACGAGAATCTAAAGTATTATACAGTTAAATATACACAAAGTTGAAGTATGTGAGTTAAAAGTGATAAGTAAGAAGTTATTACAAACGGTTTCAGTTTGGCGAGTATCTAAATCAATATGTAAAAGTGTTAGTGAACGTGTTCGGCAATAAAAATTATAAAACAAATTTTCTTCATCAGTATAATTTCTGGATAAAAGATTCCTTTCCGCTTCACAGCGTGTAAGAGATACATGTTCGACCCAAACAGCTAGCTGGAGGACATTTAAAGTGAATTATTTCAAAACTGATGCAAATTGCTAACGCCAGATGGAGCTACGAACCAAACAAATGAATGACGTCATAAGATGGCTTCAACACTGATGTAAACAACATTACGTAAAGCAATTTCTCTCGCAAATTGGCTCCACAACGTGGGGCTAACAAATACAAATACATATTACGTAAACAAACAGATTTCCGCTACAAATTGGCACCCAGAACGTGGGGCTCGATAACCAGGAAAGGAGCACGATAACCAGGAAAGGAACACGATGACCAGGAAAGAAGCGAAGTGACCAGGAAAGGAACACGATGACCAGGAATGAAGCAGAGTGACCAGGAAAGGATCAGCATAACCAGGACGTGGAACGAATGCAGCAGTGAAATGATCTACAAGATGCAGATTCCAGAAACAACAGGGAGGACAGACTACATGGATAATTGGACATCGTAATTCCGAGATTACGAGGCAACTGGGAAATTCAGACTACAGGACAAAAAACTACGCAGATTCATCGAAGCGACATACAAATCTAGGAGAATGGGGCAGGAAGCTGGACATCAAAGTAACAGCAACAGACAGCATCACAAAAGGTCAGAGTATAGTAATTTTTTTTTAGAAAACGAAAACAATGGCTACTAGTAATATTGAAGAAACAATGATGGAAGGGGATAGTGTAACAGTTAGCTGTAATTCAATACAGATTACAAAAAAAGCTCAAATGATGTAGTATTGGAGGGAGGAAATATTAGTGCAGAAACTAAGAATAGAATAGCAGGAAATATTACTATTGATGCTGGTATGATGAAGGAAATGATGAAATTGCTGAGAAATATTAGTATGAAAATAGATCAAAACAGGGAAGATATGCAAAAGAATAATGAGAAATTAGAAAAATTAACTCAGAGTAATGAGAAATTAAGGGAAGATATGCAAAAGAATAATAGGGAATTAAGAGAAGATATTATTAAGAGTGTAGAACAAAAAGTAGATCAGAGTTTGGAGGAATTGAGAGAAGATATAAAAAAAGATCATAGGAAATCAATTGAAGATATTGGTAGGAGTAATGAGATATTAGAGCAAAAAGTAGATCAAAGCAGTGAAGAAATTAAAAAGAAAGTTACGAAGCTAAATAGTAGTATGCCAAAAATGAGAGATGAAAATGAGGAAGTAATAGTAAGTAAGACAGGAGAAGTTTCAAAGAAAATGCTAGACATGAGCAGGGAAAGAGATAACAAAGAAAGTGAGGTTAATACTAAAAGTGAGGTTAATGTAGAATGTACAGAGTTAGGAAGTCAAATGAGTAGTATTTCAAGTGAGATAATAGAGATAAAAGAGGTTATGAATGTAGTTGTGAATCTGGCGCAGGTTAATTTCAGAGGGGAAATATCAGAAATACAGAAGGAGTCAACAATGCAAAGAAAGAAATTGTACCAAGATGTTCAAAATGAAAACTCCAGTCCAGTACAGTTTAGTACAGATTTGTCAGAGTATTCTCAAGTTAAAAAGATAGCAGATGAATTGAAAATGAAAGTTGTTAAAAGATGTGTTGTTCAAGAAACTTTAGATTGTTTTCAAATGTTATCATGTGATGAAATTTCAAATGAATACAAGAGGTTATTCATGAACAAAAATTTGAAGGTTAGGTTACGGCTACGAGTAATGTTTAGCCACACACAATTTGATCCAGGAGGGTAAATAGCAATGAGATGTAAAGTAAATGCTGGATAGGTAAAGATGACTTGCAGAGAAATGTATTGGAACGTAAGAGGGTTAATTATTTATATGTCATTTGAAAAGAGAAATAAATTATAAAAAAAAAAGAAGGAAATGTTTAAAAAAAAAAAAAAAAAATAGAATTTTTAGTAACTGTAACAACATTTGAAAATTAAGAATGCAAAGATTGAAACTTAATATGATATTAAAGTAAAAGTACGTAAATACAATTCCAAGAGTTTTGTTAAAATAAAGTATAAAATAACAAAAAAATTTTGGTAAATATAATTAAAAATAATTAAAAACAAATACTTATGTAGCAAACAGAAAATGTGAAACAGTGCCTAGATTTAAGAGATGTAAATATTTGTGTAGAGGGTGAATATTTTGGTAAATATGTATGATAATTACAAAAAAATCTTAAATGTATAAATTTTTGTCAACAACTTAAGAAAGTAAACAATTTGGTAGCAGTGATTAAATAATTTAGGGTAAAGTATTTGCTATAAAAAAAATTTTTGTGATGTCAGATTAATATCTAAATTAATTAAACCAGAGCCAGTAAGTAGTGACTAGATAAACAAAAAAATAATAAAAAAATAAAATAAAATAAATATGTCGTGTGTTAAATGCGTGTGAAGTGTTAAGTGAAAGTGATAGCGTGTGTTCCAAGATTTAGGAGACTAAAAACACAATTATAAAATTTCCAAACAAGTTATAAATATTTATAATTATGTTTCTAGTGGGGCATATGATACGGTAATTTGTATCACAAATTATTTAAATGTAAATAATGATTGTAATATGAATATGTATTTTTATGTGACATTGATTTCCGATGTTTATTAATTGTAATTATTATTGGTAAATAATAATATACGGCTTTACTGAAACTGTCAATAATAACGCAATAATGCAGCGATGGGGTGAGCTGTTTATCGTTATTGGGAACAAGGAAGTTATGTAATGTTTTGCGCGTTTTCGGTAGAAACTTCTAGAATATTTCCTAAAGCAATATGTATTCGTGGTTTTCATTGGATATTAAAATAGACGCTAATGTTGGCGCGTTTTATTAGCCAATAGTAGTTCATTTATAATCTTTAGGCATGTCGAGGAGTGGGAGTATATAAAGTCGAGTCCGTGGTAGATCGCCCCCAGTTAAACAAAATTCTCAATACCTTACACGTCGGTCGCCCAGTTCATCAAAATTTCGTGTACACTACACGTTGTCTTCAGTCAGTCAGTTCGTCATAAGTTACGCGCAGCAGAATTACGAGAATCTAAAGTATTATACAGTTAAATATACACAAAGTTGAAGTACGTGAGTTAAAAGTGATAAGTAAGAAGTTATTACAAACGGTTTCAGTTTGGCGAGTATCTAAATCAATATGTAAAAGTGTTAGTGAACGTGTTCGGCAATAAAAATTATAAAACAAATTTTCTTCATCAGTATAATTTCTGGATAAAAGATTCCTTTCCGCTTCACAACGTGTAAGAGATACATGTTCGACCCAAACAGCTAGCTGGAGGACATTTAAAGTGAATTATTTCAAAACTGATGCAAATTGCTAACGCCAGATGGAGCTACGAACCAAACAAATGAATGACGTCACAAGATGGCAACGCATGAAGTATAAACAACATTAATTCTCTCGCAAATTGGCTTCCACAACGTGGGGCTAACAAATACAAAAACATATCACGTAAACAAACAGATACCGTTACATATTGTAGCCCCACGTTTGGGAGTCAAATTTGTGATGGTAAATTTATAATGTTATTTGTGTATATTTTTTTTTTATTGAGCCCCACGTTTGGAAGTCAAATTTGTGAGTGATTTACTTATAATGTTTGTGTATGTGTGTTTACTTTACGTGGTGAAGCCATCTTGTGACGTGATTCATTTGTTAGGCTTGTTAGCTCCATCTGGTGTTAGCAATTTGCGGCAGTATTAGTGTTCGTTTGAAAGAATGCTACTGTTATTTTATTTAATTTTGGTTCTCTGTCCTCCGGCTAGCTATGATCTTTTTGGTCAAGCACTTCTCTTTATACAGGTTGTGTAAACGGAAAGGAATCTTTTATCCAAAGATAACACTGATGAAGGAATTTGTTTTACACTTTTATTGTCGAACACATTTACTATCACATTTACACATTGATCTTGACACTCGCCAAACTGAAACTGTTATAATAACTTCTTACTGATCACTTTTAATCCACGTACTTCAACCTTTTTGTATAATTAACTTTACCATACTTGAGATTTTTCATAACTCTTACACGCGTAACTTGCGAATCGATAGCCGACGTGTAATATTTCTGCTGGACTGAAGGCGACGTGTATCATACAAAATATTTTCGACGAACTGACAGACTGAAGACGACGTGTAGTGTACAAAGATTTTCGATGAACTGACGGGGTCTTTACCTCTAACCTACCTTTTATACTCCTACATCCAGATATGCCTAAAGATTATAACTGAGCTGCAATTGGCTAATAAAACGCGCCAACATTAGCGTCTATTTTTATATCCAATGAAAATTATGAATACATATGCTCTAGGGAAATGTTCCAGCAAATTCTAAAAGAAAAACACGCCAATATTACATAACTTCCTCGTTTCCAATAATGATAAACAGCTCACCCCCTCGCTGCATTATTGCACGCTATTATTGTCAGTTTCAGTAAGGCAGTATAAACTTACTTCCCAACAATAATTACAATCAACAAACATCTCAAATCAATGTCACATAATAATGCATATTCATACTATAATATTCTTTACATTTAAGTAATTTGTGATACAAATTACTGCATCAATTTATAAACTGTTTTAGAAAATTACATTATTGTTGCTCCAAGAATTACCATAACATTATTAAACTTTGCAATTCATTATTGCCTCAAGGTTACCTCATTGTTAGCAACTTTTGACCTATATTCTCACAGCTCCTACATTATTAAATTACATAATACATTCACATAACATTATTAAACATGTATACAATAATATAAAATTAATACAATGACTGTTACATACATTTTATATGTTATTTATACACATATTGCTTTAAGACAGGTTGTTATTATATTTTATATTATATAATTAGACTGAGATCATTTAAGTGTTAAAAATATGCCTCAAAGCAGCCTAATCTATATTTATACTACAGTGCCCTCATTTAGTGGCAAGGCTACAGCTGCCTTATATGCGTATCAGCCAAGACGGAAGTGATCTCAGTATTACTTCACAGCGCAGAAGCAGAGCAGGACATGCCAAGGATATGTTTATCAGCTGTAGGGTGTCTCAGTCATTGCTTTGTCTTCGTGTTGTGAAGCATTTTGGCAATACGTGTGTTGTGTGTGATTTCCTTAGGAATGTTATTCTCTTATTAGTCCACAGAAACATGCATTTTTATGCACGATACATATGTTAAAACTGAATCATGTAGACAGGTGTGTAGACAATTTCAGCAGCAATTTCCTGGTTATCCAGTTCTGGGTAAAGATACAATGTGAGATATTTGGCCAATAAATTTAAACAACAGGATTGCTAAACGCTAAAAATAAAGTTTATAGGAACAATCTCCACACCATACATGAACTTAAGGACAATATAAAAACAGAAATTATGAACATTACACAAGAAGAACTTGTGCACATGAATGGTAATTTCATCTGATGATGTCAAGAATGTCTTTGTGCAGATGGACACCACTTTCAACAACACTTATAACAAGGTTAGTACACATTACATATATGTTACTAAGTGTAAGTAATGCAGGAGTTTAAATGGAAAACCTTGCAGTGTAGTAGAATGTGTGCAGAGCCTGCATTTGCATGATCTGTGGCCTTGGCATAAAATGAAGGCATTGTATGAAGAGAGAAAATTTGTATGTGTATTTCGTATGTAATCTCAAAAAATCACTCAACTGATTTTGATAATTCTTTTATCATTGAAAAGTTTCAGTTCATAAATTACTAAAATCCTAACTAACAAGGATTTACAAAGCCAGGTACAAACTCATTAGAGTTATATAGGAATATCATTGAGAATGCCACAGAGTAGAAAATAGTTGTTATCCAAGGAATGTGCATGTAAAATAAGACAAATTTTGTGGATATTTCATTCCAAACAAATATATATATGGTCACAATTTAACAATAAGACACAGCAAAGCTAAATAAAATCAAATCTGCCTATAACATTATGATATGCTACCAACTCCAAAATATTTGTGATTTTTAAATGGCAAAAAAAAAGGCACTCATAAGCATATTAAGACTACCTACAATAGAAATCTACAAAGAACATTTTAAACAAATGAGGATCATGACAGTACCAGGATTACATATATTTATCATTTTAATTTTTACTAAAGAAAATTTTGAGCAATATACAATAAGAGGTACCATCCACTGTTACAATACCCATACAAACCAATCTATTGATGTACATACCATATTCCAGGCTTTTCAAAACACATCACAGTTACAAGCATTTAGGATTAAACATATACAAAAAATTACCAGCTCACTTCCAATAAATAAATTTAAATCCTTCTTAGATAAATGGCTAAAAGACAAGGTGTGTGTCTGTGAACAGCATAATTCAAAAACGAAAAGTTGGATAAATACAAAATTTGGTATTTAAGTTCAGTACCTTCCAAACATGTGACAAAGATTTTTGAGAAAATCCCCCCCTCCAAACTAGACTTTAGATGGAACATTTTTCAAAATGTTTTATTTTCTAAAAAATGCCTCTAAATATTTTGATTAAAATACCATATATTAAAGATACTTACAAGGCAAATAAAATGTATATCTTGAATTTTCTGGTCTGTGAAGTCCTTTTCATTCAGAAAGAATTGTTATAATCTTCTATGACTGGTAAATGTTAAGCGATAGACAAAAATATACTACACAAACAATGTAGATCTCTTTAAAACACACAGTCTATTCTGAATAACATTTTTTGTGGCATCATCCATTTCTGAGATATCCATTATTAATGGTTCAAGTTATTCAATATTTGGCCATTCTTTTAAATTCCTGTCAATTTTCAATTGTTTCTTGCAATGTCATGGAAAGAGCATGGAGTTTTAAGGCCAGCATACAGCATCCAGTTCTAAAACATTTGACTATCACTATCCCCTTTGTACCTATAACAGAATGTGTAAGGCAGCTATTTCTGGAAAGGTTTATCTCAATTAAAATGAAGCCAATAGGAAAATAAACTTTGTTAAGAATAGGTTTTATATACCTAATATGCGATAGAGGGTAGAGAAAGTCATGTGAATGTAACACATCAGATTTTTTTTTAGAATGGCTCCACTCTTGGTATCATTCCAAAATAATATTTACTCTTCTTATGTATAACAATACTCTATAACTATAATGCTGACCTCATTGTTGATGTGTTTGTCCTCATGGGCATGCATTCTGTATGTGTATATCTTTTGCTAGGTTACAGAAGATGTATAGTAAAATGCTTATGTAACAAACTCGTATTTTGTAAAACCTTCTGTTGCTGATAGTTGTATGTAAACTTACATGAATCTTTTCATTGCAGCACGCAGCCCTCTTCTAACTCACTTCAGCTGTAGCCTGGAAGGCTTAACAACAATAAGAAGTTGCCATGCTCAGTCCAGGTTGATTAAAGAATTTGATGCACTCCAGGTAAAAACTAAACAGAGTACAGTAAAATGTTTTCATTTGCATTTAAAAGCACTTGGTGTTATACCAAGGGATCAACTTTACTCTAGATACCCTGCTAATCATTTCAAATCAATGATATAACTGTATAAGTATGAGTATCACTCAAATAAGTTGATCAACAATTAGTTGTGAGATATTGACATAGAGCAGAGGTTCCCAAACTTTTTGCACACACGACCCTCTTTTCTTTAATTAAATTATTGGTGACCCCCTCCATTCAATTCACTGCTTAATAATAATTGATTTACAAGTTTGTGTGCACAGTTCAACAATGTGACATTTTATACAATAACGTAGTCAGTGATATTACCCATTGTTGTATTGCTGAATAACTGGTCCAAATAATTATAATGTAGTTAATTATGCATTCTTAACAAGAACGGACATGGATAAGTTCTTTTATTGTTTTTGTTTTTTTTTGTTATATTTATTGTGCTAAGAGTTTTACAATTTGATTGTCTACTGCACTTTGAACCTGGCCACTCATTCAGTAGACAATCACAATTTATTTACATTTTACAATTTCCCGTCAATGCATTCTGTAGACAATCACTACAGATTATTTACATTTTACAATTTCTTGTCAATAAATTATCTTGTTTTTTTTTTCTTCTTCTTCATGTCCCATTTCCACTTGTTTTTCACTTTTCATTTATTGATTACTTAACCATCACACATTCACTATATTTTTCCATTCAAAGTAAGATACGCTACCTCTTACTTTTCTCTATCCACTGTCCAAAGCCATTTATTTTTTACTTTATACAAAAACTGTCCAATGCTTCTAGCGTCCTTGCACATCATTTCGATCATAAGTGTATTTCTGTCCCCATTCAACCACTTCTTATTAAAAAGTTCTTTTCTCCAATTTTCTATTCCTTGGCACTTAAATACTATGTGTTCAATGTCTTCATTACCACCACATATCGGACATTGATTCTGAGGAATACCCTGTCTTAACTCTCTTAGCCTCCATGCTCCGGTTCTTACCCAATAGATTCTCTCTCTTCTTTATTTACTATGTCTATATATATATTTTTTCCCTACCCCATGTATTTTTCATTGGCCTATAACAAACTAATGAGCTCTTTTTGGCAATCTCACTGAATATGATTTGTATTTCTATATCTTTCAGTCTTTTCCTCGCCTTTTTCCAAAAAATTTTCACATTATTTTCTCACCTTCTCCACATGTCTCCTAACCCATTTTTCTCCAAAATGTTCCATCCATCATTCATTAAGCTATTCTCTTTGTATATGCTATACAAAATTCTGAAATTGACTGGAAAAAATCTGATGTGTTACACTCACATGACTTTCTCTACTCTTGTACAATCTATTTTTACAAACGCCTATTCTCCATATGCTTCAAGTTAATCGAGATATCGAGATGTCAATCTTATTGGTAATTTTCTTGTAGATGCAAGGGGAATATAGTAGGTTATAAGCGATAGTCAAATATTTTAACGCTGGTTGCTATGTGGTGCATTTCATTCTCTTTGCATGTCCAGGACATAAAAAAAATGAATAACGAATTTGAGAAAAAGTATAAGTATTGAAATACTTACGGAAATAACAAGCAATAACTCGAAAACGGTTCACTCAACAAAAGAAATGTATATGACATAAGTTGTGTATTTTAACGCGATCTAAATTTTTTGTGTAGTAAAATTCTGTCTATCTCTTACGGTTTACCAGTTATGCAAAAGTCGTTCACAATGAAGAATACTTTTGGAGACATTCCCAGAAAATTCGAGATATACATTTCATTTCTCATGACATTATCTTAAACATATGATATTTTCATCAAAATCGTTAGAGCCATTTTTGAGAAAATTAAAATTTTCGATAAATGTTCCATGTAAAGGGTAGTCTGGGGTGGGGGGATTTTCTTGAAAACCTTCGTGTCGCATCTCTGGAAGATACTGAACCTAAATACCAAGTTTGGTGCTTATCCGACTGTTCGTTTTTGAGTTATGCTGTTCACAGACACACACACAGACACACAGACACACACACACACACACACACACACACAGACACACACACGGACATGTTTCCAAAAGTGCTTTTTTTGGATTCAGGAGGTCTCAAAACATGTATTTCCGGTGAAATCTCGGTATCGAATTTTTGGGTGGAATGCAATACTTCCCCTACTTACTATACGTAGTAGAGAAAGTAAAAAATGTATCACTATATGTCGTGATGGGGCAAAATTCTTAACTAGTAAACACAGTGGTCTTGTTAAACAATTCCAATCTAACATTATTCCAAATGCTAAATGGATACATTGTTTCCTCCATCGACATGCTTTGGCCGTAAAAAACATGCCACATCAATTACAAGAAGTTCTCAACACTGCTATTAAAATGGTTAACTTCGTTAAAAGTCGGCCACTACAAACCCAACTATTTGCTTCACTTTGTGAAGAAATGGGAGCATTACACGAATCATTCCTCTTGCATACCAAAGTCCATTGGCTTTCACACAGTAAAGTGTTGACCAGATTGTTTGAGCTGAGATCTGAAGCTCTTTTGTTTTTTCAATCAGCGAATTCTGAGTATGCCGAGCTTTTCAGAAATCCATCTGGTTGTCGCAACTAGCCTACCTGGCCGACATATTTAGTCATCTTAATGAGCTAAATGCTGATTTGCAAGGGAGGAACAAAAGCATTCTATATGCAGAAGATAAAGTCAATGCCTTCATTAGAAAAATCAAAATATGGACTAAACGTACTGAAAATAGAGATTTTGTTAATTTTACATCACTATCTGAGTTTACTGATTCAATGTCAGAATTTAGTGACGAAACAGTCAATTTAAAATTATTATCAGACTTAATTGTAATGCACTTGCAAGAATTTATGAATCAACTACAAGACTACATTCTCTCAACTAATAGCTTAGGCCTAGATCAATGGATAGATCAACCATTTAATGAAACAGCTGTTGAATCTTCAGACTTAAGTGCAAAGTTACAGGATAAATTAATTGAACTTTTTTCAGACCAAAATTTAAAGCTGACCATTCAGAAGGAAGATGTGGATAAATTCTGACTAGCGAGAAGAAAAGAATACCTGATCTGGTGTCTGCTGCACTAAAAATGCTTATTCCGTTCTGCACCTCATATCTCTGCGAAGTTGGATTTTTGTCAATGGTGAACATCAAGTGTAAATCTAGGAATAGACTGCAGTTAGAATGTGACTTAATAATGTGTGCAACTAACGTACAGCCAGACACTGAACGATTAATTAATAGCAAACAGGCTCATTCTTCTCACTAATCATTCTGATATGCAGTATAGTAATTAATAGTTTACAAAAATGTGTACGTGTACATTTACTTTGAAATTGTAGAATTAGTATTTTTTCTTAAAATATAAAACATGATTCTGTTTAAATGTAATATGTATTAAGTGACTGAATTCTACTTTTCCCATTGTTATAAAAACAGTAATATACTACTACTACTAATTATTATTATTATTATTATTATTATTATTATTATTATTATTATTATTATTATTATAATTATAATATTATATATCATTATTATTTATTAATAATTCCAAATATCCACCGTGACCTCCCAGACAGAATCCTGTGACCCCCCCTGTGGGTCGCAACCCACAGTTTGGGAATTCTTGACATAGAGGATGACAGTTAATGTGCCTTAGATAGTGAGAGGTCAGAGGGAGAAGGAGAAGTACTGTTTTGTACTTTGAGGCATGGGTAGAAAGAGCCATTTATTCTTTGTGATATAGAGTTGTATGTCTACATTCACTTGTATAGAAGTTCAATAACAATATATTCGTAAACTATTTGCAATAGAAACATGTGGCAAATGCCAATATTGTTTTAATTTTATTTAGTTTAATTTCGCTATGCTTAAGACTATTATCTTAATAATAATAATAATAATAATAATAATAATAATAATAATAATAATAATAATAATAATAATAATAATAATAATAATAATAATAATAATTATTGAAGTACTAAGACAACACTTCTACTGGACTGCCAACTAAAATTGCCCCAGGCCACTTTTCAGGTGGGCAACACCATCTTATGTTACGCACTACATTATACATTATTATTTTAGTTCTATTTATATACTCATACATTCCTGCTCATTTCCTCTTTTAAAGTCCATTTTATTTATTTTTTGCCTTTTTTATAAATATTGCCCTATTTTCGTATAGCTATCTAAAATTTGGTTTAGGTCAGTTTTCCCATTCATTCTTAACTGCACACTTTCTTTTTCCAAATCTCAGTTCCCTTGCATTCAAATATTATGTGTTATATGTCTTCCTTTCCCCCACATAATGGGCATTCACCTTTTGGATAGCCATTTTGTTTACCTTTTAGCCTCCATGTTCCTTCTTTTAACCATGTTATAAGCCCCTCTTCTTTAATGGTGTTGTCTGTATATCTGTTTTTCATTGAAACATAGAATATTAGCGACCTCATCTGTTACATGACTGAACAGTTCCTGTTATCTCATCTTCATATCTTCTTCTTGCATGTCTCCAACAACTTTTGTTATTTGTTTCTCTTTTTCTCCAAATATTCCCCAAACCATTACTTTCTAAGTGATATTTTAAATCACTTATCCAAATCATGCTTTGTAGACTTTTTTCTTGTTATTTTAAACATTGTTTTAAAAAATTATCACATCTAAATTCAGGATCCTATACCAGTATTTCAAAGCACTCTCCATAATTGTACATCTTATTTATAAAATATACTACTTTGTGCCCAAAATATTCTTTTTTCTGAATGATATTGATTCCCTATAGAGTAAATTGTTTAATCTGTAGATTCTCTTTGATGTAATGTTACACAACTGAAAAATGTCTATATAAGTATTTAGAATAACGTGAATATAAAAGTAACATTTAATATTAATTGTTTGTGTAATGCAACACTAATATATAGTGTTAGTGTTAGAGTTAGCATATATTTGATGAAAGATAAGCATAAATTTTATTTAGAAATAAGGTACAAACAAACAAAAAAGGATGTGAAAAAGGAAGGGAAAAGAGAGAGGAAGATAATGTTTGTAACATACTGGTATTTTCTACAGGATATTCATACATCTGCATCATACACAGCAATGGCAGTAGGTCGTGCATTTGGTTTATGGCTGGATACAGTGTGTATCATTTATATTGCTCTTGTCACATATAGTTTTCTCCTTCTGAAGAAAGGTAAGCATTTAACAGATACTTTACATTTAAAGTAAAAGGTCCTTTTCAGTTTATTCATTCTCTCCTGTTAGAATTAAGGGCATTCTCCTGTGACATGATGTAGTTATAGCTATCTTCTCAAAGAGGGCCAACTTTAGGTTGCCATTGATCTGGCATAGATGAAACGGGAGTGAAGTTCAATGCAAGATTATTTGCAAGGTTATTACTAGGGCATGAAAACCTATAAATTGACTAAAAAAAGACCTATAAAAAGACGTAAAATATCCTAAAAAGGGGTTAATAATTATTGTAAAAAGGAATGTACAAGTGTGATGCAAATTAGTTAATATTTTTAATAATTGGAGTTCTAAATACATATTTAAATAATGAATATAATGTTGACATTAGGCATCAACATTATTACATCAGCCATTATTGAAACAGAATGTGTGTCATTTTCCCCTAAATTGTGTTATTTGTGGACTCTTGATATACATTAATACATACATACTGCAATGAGAAATTGGTACACTTAATTTATTATATAACACCTAAATGTTATTCTTTAAAATAGATGATTTAGATTTAGTCACACTTTTTTATACTCACCTTCACTAATTAAAGTTACATAAAACAGAAAGTTACAACACCAGATGGCAACAGGGTCAGAATTCGCAGGATGAGGAAGAAGAGGACACAGGAGAAAGCGACGCTTAGTCATCCAGTCGCTGACGATGAGGACGAATGCCCTTGAAAACGTTTCTGTTTTATGTAACTTTAATTAGTGAAGGTGAGTGTAAAAAAGTGTGACTCAATCTAAATCATGATGAATACTTCACTGTTAATAACACTTCTGTTTTTAATCTGTAAAATAGAGTTAAACATTCTTGCTTAAAAATACAAAATTCTGGCAGAATGGAACACAAAGTGCAAAAAACTTCAGGAATAAAATGCTCCTTCTTTCAGTAATATTTTTAGATTATTATGTTAATCTGTACAAATCATTGTTGTATGTTCAAATTGAGAAAGAGCAGTAAAAATGTATTCGAACGAAGGTGAAGTTATAAAAACAGCCATTAAGAACTTAGGAAAAAAAGGCTAAAAAAAGGACCAATAAGCAAGAAGATACAAAAAAAAGGATAAAAGAAATCCACCATTTTCTGGCCTACAGTGACCCAAAATGAACATGTGTTATGCTGGGCCTCGTCTTTTGAC